>JAVRXN010000001.1:31942562-32455062 GCA_033556935.1 Timema podura
AAATAATATAAAGTTCCTAAGATTGGTAGGATGTTATTTTCCGTTTATAGGGTTGTTAATGTTTGACTTAAATCATATATGTTCTTTACAGATTTGTTTGGTGAAATTGAGGTGGATTAAGGATACTGGAAGCTGTGATGCTCCATAATTGGCTGAGGTACTGAAAGTGATTATTTATTAATGTATGATAAAAAATTATTTTATATTTTTATATTGCCTAACTAGGTATCTGGTCATTAAGGAACTCGTAAGCGTAATCTCACCATTCAACCTTACCGTTATACATCCGATCCCCAACCTGACACCCAACTTTCTTAAAATTCATTTTAACATTATCCTCCTATCAACTTCTTGGCCTATCAAGGGTTCTTGTATCACTCCACTAAAAATGTTGTGTACAGGCCTGTAATCAACCGCACGTGCCACATTATACCCCTTATCACTCATAAGAAAAGAAAAATATATATATTTTAGATAGCGATGCTTTTAGTAAGACCCTCTATACGTTTATAGATACTGTTATATACTCAACCTTACATGTTTCAAAATCTCTAGTCCTATTGGGTACATTGCATCTCGCATGGATGGCGTGCAGTACTAAGCTTTACTGAAGCGAATGGGTCAAGCGGATAAGAATGCATAGCACTAGTAAAGAAATAACTATAGCCAAATTTTTGTTGGAAGAACAGCAGAGAAAATTAAAATATATTTCTTTGCGACCAACATTGACAACATTTTCTTATATTATTTGTGTTATTCTATAAGTATTTATAATATCTATCAAAAGTAAAAGTTGCAAATAACATGACTTGACGCGTGAATATATTAAAGTTGTTTTAGTAACTTTAGTAACTAGCTTCAACTGTTCTTCCTAACAAAATCATACTATAAATGGAATGTGTGAAACGAGGAGGCTGAATTAGTGTATTCACATTTTAATAATGAATTGTATGCCAACTGTAGCTAATATTTTAACCATCAACGTGGTATAGTGGTCAGCGCATCTAGTTATCGATCTAGGAATCCTGGGTTCTATTCCCAGCTGATACCATGGGTATTTATCCCGAAAGGGGAATCATCCCAACGGTAATCAGACTCTGGTTAGTTAGGCTTAAGTTAGGTTAAGAGTTTCTACTGGTTTCACACCCTCGTATTCACTATCATCATCATCTCATCTCATCGGGATATGGAAAGAACATTCACTGAAAATATGTACGATAAGTGTAGTACATTCGGGCGTTCCCTGGATAACAGTATATGAGTACCAGTTAATCTTTCAACCCATTGGTATATTGAAATGATGTACCCAGACACGTACAGTTCTGCATTTAAGGCGGGTAAGGGATCGCCGCGAAGCTAGGAGCTTTCTTTATCGAATAAATAGTGGATGATCTTTTTTTAGAAAATTTTATATAGAAATAACAAGGAAAGCCCGCATCGGTGGTCGCATGTTCTAACGCAGTGGTTCCCAAACTTTTCGTGTCACTGCCCCTTTGCTCTATAAGCTCATAACCAATACCCTCCCCTCCCTAAAACAAATCATTCGGAATAGCGGCTTGCACGACCCACTAAGAAGGAAAATATCACGAGATTCAAAACAGTAATAACTAATGACTCATCTATTCAAAATCAAATTAAAATTTTTAGTTTAAGGGAGGCCAAGAAAGAACTGGTAGGAGCAGATAATAGAAAGTGTGCAATTGAGAGGAGAAGATTGGAAGCAATCAAAGGAGGAAGAGTGGTGGTAGGATAGAGGAAGCTTCTTAGCACCCCTCAGGGAGGGTTACAGCCTGCGCAGGTTTACATTTCTGGTCCTAACTGTAATCTTACACAAAGTAAATATGTCTACTATTGTAAGTGAATATACAATTGAAGACTACAGGATAAAAGGCACAAAGTCACATTACGAACATTTTCTAATACAATCTCTTAAACCCGTAAGGACTCAAGTAAATACTTATACATTTTTTAAAAATATGACAAGATACCTCTTTTAAACATAAGATACATTTTATTAGAAAGGTTTCATGATTGTCCAACAGATGGCAACACTAAATCAATTTAAGCTAAAATTGGAATCTACCCCCTTTTTCCTTGTACCCTTCAATTTAAGTACATGATAAAAAAGTGGTGAATCATCTCATGTGACCCGCTTTGGTGGCCACGTGGTCTAACGCGCTACCCTCTGAGTAGACTAGACTGCCTAGGATGGGGAGATCGAGGTTCAAATATTAGTTCGGGTGTACTGAAGATAGTTTTTCTAAAATAGTTTTTCACTCTCCCTCCACGCAAATACGGATAAACTTCCTCTGGATGTAACTTTCCTAATCCCTAACACCATTAGCGTAATTAGTACATAAGCGTGTAACCCGAACGGGTAGTAAGACGCGCTGCCATTAAAAAAAAGCTCATGTGACTGAGACTATCCAAAAATGTTTCAAAGACTATTTCCTACCCGTCGATAAAAAAAAATCCCACTAGAGGATCGAAGAATAGAACAGGACAAAAGAGGAAAGGGAAAGAGATTTTATAGTATCAGTTTGATAGCTTCCCGGTGAATGGTGTAAAAGCAAGGCCTTGCCCTGCCAATCTGTGTGCTCGCTCAGCCCCTCTATACTCTTATAACACACAGCCCCTCTCCCTAACTCCATACACCACATGCCCTCCCTTTTTTGCGATCATGACTTGCTACACTGGGCAGCGTCCAAACGTAATGGCGGAAATCGAACAGTCGCGTTTTGAAAATTAATAAGTGTAAGTAACAAAACCTTCCATAGGCCTAGGCCACAGACTAGGAAACAACAGATACACAACCGCTCAGTTAAACGTGTTGCGCTCCTTTCCGAGGCTTTATTCATTAAACGTTGGGATCGCTAGGTGAGGTCCCCAGTGACTACAGCGCAATCAAGTGAGCATTTTTCTAAACGACTCACTTTAAACTCGAATATACTAGAGGGCAGATACAAAATAAGAGCTCCTCGAGTCAACCAGTCGGCTATCAGCGAGAAAGCTTCAGGTAGCGACCTCCCCCGTCTCTAAACTCACCCCCGCCACCCCATCACTAAGTACCCTAATCCTGAAATACAAATGAATTTGCTCTGACCGCACATTACAAAGAAAAATTAGAAAACAATGGTCCTTTTTATCATTCAAGGGACTGGCGGTCGACTGCAAATTATAATAATTGTTAAAGAGAGGACTGAGAAGCATTGAAGACGTTTAGAAACCCCAATTTATTTATGAAGTAGTTTCAGATATTCTTTAATATTGTTTTCACCAAAATGAAGGTGAAAGTTCTGACCAGTTAAAAAGTTTAAATTTAAATTTTAAAGTTTTGTTTTTAATGTGTGATATATAATATCTTTATATAGTACCGCACAAAACAATCCCACAAATAGTGACCCTATAAAATCATAACTTATTTAAGAGAGAAAGGCTAGATAGAGATTTCGAACCGTATGCTTTAATCTTAGAAGTACACATTTCCACGTAAAGCGTAATTTTTTTTAAACTTTAAGCTCAAAATTCAAATTTCTAAGGAGTCAGAGAAACCTTAAAATTTTCGCAAACATTTTGATGAAAATTGTGTTTAAAAATATCAAACCACTTCTTAAATAATCCGGGATTTCTAAAAGTCTGCACGCGTTTCAGTGTTTTCCCATGTAGCGCCCTTAACAACTTTGAATATCCTCAACTGGGATAATTTTTAAACACAACTTTGATAAATCACATTTTTTATTGAAAATAAGAAATTGTATTAAATTCATACATATAAATGTTTTTAAAGCATTATTTTTGTAATTTTTCTATAAAATGTTAAGATTAAGTTTAAAATAGTTTCAAAGACTCCTAAGGATATGTTATTTGATTTGGATTTGAAAAATTTTCAAAATAAAATTACTCGGTTCGGATTAGATTCGAAATTCTATTTTTGTTATGATATTCGATACAAATTCGATTCGAAAAAAATTCTGAGCATAATATTTGATTCGGAATCGATTCGAGTTGATTTGCCAAGATTCGAATTCGACTCGAAATGGAAAATCATGGATTCGCACAGGCTTAGAATCATGATTCTTCATATTTAATATGTTTCTGTAACATTGTCCATTATTTAATTTATGCTCTATGGTGAAATGTGATGCTCTTTTTTCAAACATGTTTCTGTGATTGTGATTAGGTAAAATTTGATTTGGCAATGGAGCGCGACGGCCGCCCCGTGATTGCGTGGTTCGTTTGCGCACTCAATTTGTAGACTAGGTAATATTTTCTTCATAAGATTTTTAATTTTTATTTATTAATTGCATAACTGGTTTGTGATTGCCATAGTTAGCTCAGGATTGTTCACGGAGGAACTATCAAAATCATATCAGTTGGATATTAACCAATAAAACATTCATTTTCATAGAAAAAAAAATGAAAATTACCATTTTGTTTATAATGTTAAACAGGTCCTTTAGACAACATTTCATCAAAATTGCTAGAGCCGATTTTGAGAAAATTGATTTTTCTCTCCTCTAACACTTTTAATTTTAGGGTTGAAAAGATATTCCCAAAAATCCCTCCGAGGAACCTTATAAAAATCGCAGATACCAAGTTTTAGTCCGAAGAAAAATGATTTCAGTAACAGACTGTATTGATATATATATATGTGCAGGGGGTCATGAAACGCCGAAATCTATCAACATCTCGGGTTCGGTTTTTTTTGACAATCACAATAATTTCTTTACCCGAGGGGTGCGAGTAAGTAAAAACTTAAAAAACATTATCAATTTCTCAAATTCTATTTTTTTATAGTCACAATACTTCCTATTTTCTAGAGGTTGCGAGAAAGTAATAAAGAAATATACTGTATGATAGTTAACACGAAAACTGTTAATGAGAGAAGGAGTTTATTACTCTAAAAATACTATAAAAACTTTACCTTTACATAATAATAGAAAGTAAAATAAATCTTAACAGGTTGAAACTTGATTCTGTTGTTATTTAGAATGAAACTTTACACGTTTATATTCCGACTAATTTAAAAAAAAAGCTTTCTTTATTTGACTATTCCTTTCTTTGAGCTGTTCCGGCAGTTACATATTTTACCGTCCAGAGAATGAAATACAATACAACTGCATGGTTATTTAACATACTCTGAGTTGACCAATATTTTAAAATCATCTTTGCGATTTTTACAAAATCTATTTGGAATATTTAACACATTTTAAACATTTGTTTTAAAGGGGGAAGAATATGAGCATGCTGTTATTTTACTCGTAAATGTAAAACTTGAAATTATTTTCAAAGTTAAACTTCAGTAAATGCTTTTTATAAATTTCAAACAAGTAGATCTATTATATGTAAATAATATATATAGTTGTTTTATATATTTTTATGACCTAATAATACCTTTTACTAGTGGAACTTAAAAAAATGTGGCATATATATTTTACAATTTTTTTTACTACACGTTATTTTATTATTGAAGGCTTACACAGCTATGTCCTAAACCAAAAATAACATATACGTTGCTAAATATTAAAAAATATCTGATTTTCCAAAGATTACAAATTAATTTAATCAACGTTCCAAGAAGTAGATATTAGCCTATTTTTAAATAAGGAGATACCCGCCTCGGTGGCCTAGTTGGCTAACGCGGTACTCGTGTTGAGCCCGACTGCTGAGGACGGAGAGATCGAGGTTCGAATCTCGGTTGGGTGAACTGGGGGTGTTTTTTCATAAATGGTTTTCCACTCTCCCTCCACGCAAGTGTGGGCTCACTTCCTCTATTCAACCTTCCCAATTCCTAATCCACTAGTGTAATTAGTACTTAAGCGTATAACCCGAACGGGTAGTTAGACGCGATGCTAAATAATAATAATAATAATAATAATAATAATAATAATAATAATAATAATAAATAAGGAGATGAGTAATTCGGTAGGTATACTAATTATAAATAAATAAATAACAAATATCGACTACATTTATTTATCTTATACAGCCTACATTTTAAATCAACCAAATGATCTATATAAAAGAAAGTTGTTATATGTGTGAACTGCATTCCCTCATCCCGTCCCTTCTCCCACCAAAATGGTTGGCATAGTGTCACATATTAATATAACTATCTACTTACCATCCATTAATCCCCCCCTCTTTCTCTCGAGTAACAAATAGTCTGTTGATATCTGTTACACACCTTAACTTTCCCTATAACTAAACTCATTCAGTAAAACTTTTAAGATGAAACTGTATGGACACATTACCGTAAAGGTGGTCATTTCCAGCTGAGATATACTGTTTAACGAAAAGAAGAGTACATTCCCAACCATGATAGGCCTATAAACAGGCTTGATGTCCTTTCGAATGGTCAAAACATTTCAAGCTGTGATCACAGACTAAGATGGAGAGCAGGAATCAAATAGAATAGGGTATTTAGATGCTACTAGAATATCGTTAAAATATTTTGGTCTGTCCTAGTGGCCGAATGGCTATAATTTCCACTACTGTATATATCCAATACCTATTAATGTAGATTTAATATAGTGTACTTCTTCATTTCTCTATTATACGTATTTATAATATATAAAAATTAGGATTAACATAGATATGAATATGCATATATAAGAAATATAATTGATCCTTTCAGAAGGCAAGTTGCTTAAGTGGGAAAAAATGTGAAGTTTTCTTTTTAGCTGAAGATCATTAAATATAAACTCAGATACATTTTTTCAATTTTATTTTATGTCACTGCCTTCTATATGACCATTTTATAACTTTTGACTTTAATCTTTTGGCTAGTGAAAAAAAAGAAAGAATATAAGCTAGGGTACAACCTATTTTCAATATATATTTTATCGACTTAATAATATTGATATATTATATATCTATATTTACTATAAATTCAATACTTTTATAGTTCTGGTTTTTATCTTATTATGCTAAATACTTTTCAATATTAATTATTATATCCATGCTTCTGTGCTTTATGTCAATAATGGTTCTACCCACACCGATCGGCACGCGGATAAAATACACAAGTCTCGTATCGTCTGGTTCGCCGGCGATTAACGTGGTCAAAGTTTAAATTCCATCGGGACGTAAGGAGGTGGTTCTTTTCTCAAATAGTTTTGCACTCTGTCTCCAATTACATTGCAGGTACACTTACCCTAAATCCCTGCCTCATTGGTGTAAATATGCGAACAGCCTGGATGAAAAGTACGACGCGGTGCCTGAGCCCGCTAACACACATGCAACACATACAGACACACACAAACCACTATATATATATTAGTCATACAACATTACACACAAGTTACTTTTAAACATCGTCCACAATGGTCGACCTTTATTTATCAACAAGAAAGATTTTAATTATTCATTTTATATTAATATAATTTTTTGGTGTTTTATTACTATCATCATCAAATAATCATCAAATTTACATTTGTAACAACTCTGTACAACGTTTAATAACTAGATCGAGTGTGTACCTTTACATAGAATGTTCTTTGCATCGTGGTTGCATCACATAAAGTGTGAAGCTGGGTGCTGAACGTCCTAATTTGACATAGTTTTGATGCGGCTTACCCGTGCGAAGAATGGTCAGACTGCTCTATCTCGAACTTTTGGCAGGTTTTAGTTTGTCAAGCTGCTTTCGCACTTGATAGTTTTGCACCTTCCCCGGCATCTCCACCCTCAGAGACAATTGCAAATCTCTACTTGGGATGGGACTTTGTGTATTGGGGTAAGTTTAGTGGAAAGTTGGGAGATGCTCTAACTTGCCCCAAAGCTTGGTGAAAGGAACCGTCGATAGTAAAACGGCTTTAGTCCTGTTGGTTGTACAGCACATTCGGGGATATTGAGTAGAAAGGTGGGAGTTACGCAATGTGATGTTTACCACAAACGCTCGATGTGATGCACCCATGACGTAAAAAACCTTCGATCTAGCTGTTGAGGGTCTCCATGCAATGAGATCCTTTCTTTGGAAAGCTCAAAATAAATTTGTTTATTACATCCAGATATTAAATTCCCGGCACTTGAGGTGAGCGCTTATTATGTAGTGTGCTGTACTAGGTTAATTTATTTTGTAAGTCTTGTACTGTACCCCTTTGTTTTCAATGATTGCTATTACAAGCACCTAGCGTTAGAAAGACTATTATCATCTAGTACCGCATCATATAGTGAACTCAGAATCATTCGCACCTCACCCTGCTTTCACGTCACGTGATTAATACATTTCAGCCTCGCCGAGATTCGACTCAAAATCTCTAAAAGGTGTCTAGCTGTCATCCGAGGATATGTCCTCAACATTAATTAACTACATGGCTGAAACATGTGTTTAGAAAATATAAGTTAACTAATGCAATGTTATAAACATAAGATATTCCACTTGACAGAGAAAAAAAAGTTTTTACAGTTAATTGGGCTTGAGTTAGGTTTAAGACGTCTACCGTAACCACATAATCATCATAATTATCATCACATCGCTCTTTGGGGCGAAGTGATCACACCTACCTGGTGGCCCAATCTCAGAAGACAGTTATTTTTATATCCGTGACTGCCAGTAGAAGAATAGGAATGTCTAGACGACAAACCCTAGTGGCATAGACAAAAACACAACAAAAAAAAACAACAAAAGACTCACATATTACTTGGATATCTGTATTTTAACTAAGCAATTGGGGCAAGGATGATGAGGATAAAAAAAAAAAGCACTCACGTTTGCTTGGAGAAGGAAACATTTATAAAACATAACACCCGCAGGACACCTGACCGAGATTCGAACTCTGACCTCCCCACCACTGTGAAACAAGCTCAGATTAACCTGAAATTTAGACCACGGGGTCACCGATGAGTATTGGATGTAAATACATACATCTTTAAAGCGAATGCATTTAATTAAAGTTTAATTTTCTTTTACATTTCGTCTATCTGCTTGGTCGGTTATTAGGTGAAATTTAGACGTTTGTATATATAAAAATATATTTAGTTTTATGATTTAAAATAAGCTTCCTTAGTGTGGATTACAAAAGCATCGAGTTACTGTAGCTAATAAAAAAAAGTGACTATAAATTTTCAAACTCACGTACAGGAATTCGGCTGTATAACGTGTTTAAAATTTGATCCAAGTTATTAGGCGAAAGTAATAAATGTTAACGACTGAGCTAGCGTGGTACAACATTATTTCTTCAGGAAAATAAGGTTTCATAAATTTGCATGCTTTCCTTGCACGTAGTAAAACTTCCATTTCATTCTTTATAAAACAAACTGAGACAGACTGACAAGAGAGCGACAGATATACCTACTTTCCTCGTTTTAATTTTAATGGAATATTCCCACCACGTGCTATAGGTGGCCTCTAAAAACCTACACCCACCGACGCAGCCAACGACGCCATCAAAATGGGGGGTGGTATTGGATACTGTAACGTAACCCTTGTATCAGAAGGGAAAATGGCGGATATAAATTCCCTCATCCCATTCTTTTTCTCTCTCTTTATGTAATTTTCTCTCTTCTTCCTATCGTATACTATAAGAGACCAGGAATGTCCAAATTTTCCATCTGGATGAAATCGTTTTTTGTTATCGATGGGGAAATATTAAATTTTCATCCGAAATTAAATATTTCAAATTAATAAATGATGTAAAAATAAATGGTTTTATTTCAAAGCTTATTATTTTGCGATTTTTTTCTTTAGAAAAATGCATATTATAACTGTTGATGCGTAATCTGGAGATATATATTTTACGACTGATGAATTTTACTTTTGGACCTACACACAAAAAAAAAGCATTAAATACCCGTACCAGTAGTCACGTGATATGAGGCGTCAAACTCGTAATGTAGTCTGTTTTGCCTGTGATTGGATGTAAAGATTCGAATCTCGGCCTGAAACACCTTGGGGAAGGGTAGAGTTTCAATCTGTGACTCTCCCATCATTTGTCCACGCTAATGCGGATGCACAACCTCTAAGGTATCTGCTCATAATTACCTTTAGATTAAGTCCTAAATAATTATTATGTTTCATCACATGTCTACGTTTGGTTCAACCGGTCCTATGCCATCGGTCTAGAGCTGAGGCGTTGTTCTTACAACGTGGACCATTTTACACATGATGCTATAGATGAGGTGTTGAGCTTAAAGTGTGAATCAGCTTCCATATGGAGCAATACCTGAAGCGTTGGACTTAAAGTGTGGACCATATCCGACACAAGAGATCTGAGAATTGAGCTAACGCTGGACCATTTCCACAGGGAAAAGAGCTGAGGCGTTTAGCTTAAGGTGATGACCATATACCACAGAAGAAAGAGCTGAAACGTGACTAAAGTTTGAACTATCACATTGATGAATAGTAAAGGGGTTGATTTTAAATATGGACCATTTCCCCTGAAGAAAAAGCCTAGGCGTTGAGTTTAAGGATGGACCATTTTCCACCTGAAGAAGAGTTTAGGCGTTGATTTAAAATATGGACCATTCCCCCTGAAGAGAGAAAGAGAGAGAGAGCTGAGGCGTTGAGCTTAAATCGTAGACCATCTATCTCTCAAATATACACTTGTCAGAATAGTCCTAGCGACTGGCCAAAACATTTATTTTCTTTCTAAGATTAGTGCCTTTATCTCGGTTTAATGTTTGGAGCAGTCAACCACAATTTTATGAATTTTAGTTTGGTTTCTGGAGGGTATTGATAAAGACCTTTATAGTTAGTCTTGAAATTAAATTAGTAAATATCTAGGTGAACTGTCATCAATATGAGCTTAGTGTGTACATGTGGTATTATCTTTTAATATAATATGTATGTTTAGAAAAGTACCAAAAAATTTTCAATCATAAGTATCTAGCCTAAACATGAAGGGCCAGTTTAAAAGAACCAATTTCTTAGTCAGACTTAGTACTCCTCAAGTGCAACGCTATACTAAGTACAGGACGACACCTACTTAAACTCGATGGAATGGCCATTCGCATATGAATGGCCATTTTTTGGTCTAGGTAAGTGTCGTCTGTCTTTAGCATAGCACCATTTAGAGATAAGTTGACATAAAACTGGCCCTAGTCTTGGTAACGTGCTATGTAGGTCTGTATAACCAAAACATTTTCCATACCTTACAAAATCTCGAAGTCACCAAACATATTTTATTTTATGCAATGCGTCTGACTACCCATCCAGTTTTGCACCACGTCTTACTAATCGTTCTGGCTATCCAAATATTTATATATGAATTAGGAATGAGTATAGTAGCATTTAGAGTAAATGTACTGCATTTGTGGGAAAGGAGAATCGGAAATAATTCAGAGAAAAATACCCTAAGTACACCCGACCGGGATTTGAACCCCGATTCTCCTCATCAGCAGTCCAGTCTATTGCAAGGGTGACGCCTTAAATCATTCAACCACCGAAGCGGTACCTGGTTATTCACATAGCTACTTAAACTAGGATGAGGATGGTAGAATTTAGAGTAAAGTATCCGTATTTGCGTGGGGGAGTAAGGGTCCGGAAATTATTTAGGAAAAACTTACCTCAGACACCCAACTGGAATATGAACCCAACCTCCACGTCACAGGTAATCAAAGCTATTGCGAGAGTGACACCTTTAAATGTGTGATCACCAATACAGAGGTGCCTCCAAAACGGCTTCGTCATAAAGTTGGACAACCCTTTGGCGTGGGCTCTACGCTCTCTCTTTCTCTCATTGAGAGCACGTCTGTACAACACCGTTCCTTTAAGTTTTTATGCCCCATTCGACACAGGTATATACACACAGTAGAAAATTGGCTTTTTGGGAGCCGGTGCCGCGCAAAGCATGCTGGATAAGGGATCTTGATGCTGAAGGGTGGGTTTAATGTTCGCTTCGTGCCCGTATTCCTTCATTACAAGACTTTAAAAAAAACCTAGGAAGAGACATTACCGCCTGAGGCACTACAAGCTTATCAGAATAACAACTTCCAAGTCGTTATTATTTATTAGTTTTATCACTAATGCCTTCCAATGTTTTATAGTCATTACCTTCCGTTATGACGTGGATTTTACCTTGTTTCTGTTGCTATTACGATTTCACGAACCTGTTTACCGATTTATTCAAGATTTTACACAAACTACCAATGCAATTATTTTGCATGTTAGAATGATAACGTATTTATATTTAGGATTCCCTGGTCCAAATTTTACATTAGTCATGCATAACAGTGTCATGTCGTGGAGTGTTGTTAGGGTGAGCAGCTCTAGTTTGGAACTTTTCTCGTCCCTCAGCTAAACAATGATTGGCAAGGTATTAATAGACATATCTTTCCATGTAGAGTGTTTGGTCAAATGGAGAGTGAGTTGGTGAGAAAATATCACCGGTTACAGTTTTAAAAAGTTATGTTTACCTTTACAACACTACAAGCCACACCACTGATGCTTATTTTTTGTAAATCCCTGTTTCGGCTATACGAATTTGAAATAATTACAGTAATATGTTAAGAAAGAGGAAGGTTGAATTTTAGTAGAAGTGTAATGATATTTGTGTAGAGGTAGAGTGGAAAACCATTTAGGAAAAAAAACACCCTCATTACAGCTGACCGGGATTCAAACCCTGATATTCTCATTATTGGGAGGTCAACCTATTGCGAGAGTGATGACTTAGTCCATTTGACCACCTAAGTGGGTAGAATATAATATTAATAATCAAATAATCCCGCTTCGGTAGCTGCGTGGTCTAACACGCTACACTCGTGTTAGGCTAGACTGCCGATGATGGGGAGATCAAGGTTCGAATCTCGCTCGGGTGAACTGGGAGTGGTTTTCCCTAAATGTTTTTCCAATCTCCCTCCACGCAAATGCCGGTTCAATTCCTCTATGTTCAGCCTTCCCAATTCCTAACCCATTAGTGTAAATAGTACATAAGTGTAAAACCCGAACGGGTAGCAAGACGCGGTACTGAGTATACTTATACTAAAGTTACTAAAACTACCTTCATAAAAGCCTATATTAATTCATATTATCTGCATATGTCACATTTGAAATAAGCTTTCCATAAAAATAATAATAGGCCTATAGGTCTACTAAGATTTTATCAAATTTTATCATGATAATTTATAAAACACCCTTCTCTCCGTGACATTACTTAACATTCCTTTCCGATACATAGTACTTGAAACTACACTCGAATAAAAACTTAAATTCTAAACACGTGTTGTACTTTCTTTAATTCTTTGAGAAGTTAATACTTGATTCCAATGTAATTTAGTTTTTACTGTGGAGTTTAAATTTAAGAAGTATAACCATTTGTAAAGTGGGGTTAAAAAAAACAGTTTACTCTTTAAGTGACAAATATGTCCAGTTTTTTTTACCAACACTGAATCCATATTTATAGCCCGAATGAAGGTAAAAAGTACAACGGTAGGCGTACAGATAGACGGTTTTTAGGTGATCTGCAAGAGTGAGACATAGGGCCAGTTTCATAGTCAGATTTAGTACGCCTCAAGTGCGGCGCTATACTAAATACAAGACGTCACCTACCTGAAATTGAATGGAATGGGCCAGTTTCGCATATGAAACTGGCCCATTCCATTCAATTTCAGGTAGGTGACATCTTGTATTTAGTAGGCCTATAGCGCCGCACTTGAGACGTACTAAATCTGACTATGAAACTGGCCCTAAGTGCTGTTTGAGGGCTAGTGTAATGTTAGAGCAATTTTAATGTGTCGTCACTAAAACCCAAACTTAGCCTCGTTCTTGCATGTCACCCTATGTGTGTAACAATTTGGTTTAAGATTCGTAAGCAATATTAGATCAAACTTAATAAAGGGGAGATATTAATAGACATAGGTAGTCTGAGTGCTTAAGGTACTTTATTTTTCTAAAACAAATAATAATAATATTGTCCACTGGTCGGAACTACATGTGAACATAAACTACCTGTTTTATTTTCTTTTGGCTCAAGAATTTCAATAATGAGAATACGTATTTTGCTATAGACGTATAGTTGATCTTTTGTGCCCGACACTTTGGCTTTGTAAAAATAATAACTTCTGACCAATCTATTAAATATTTTATGTTTAAATCAAGGCTGTGTTTTAAATATTTATTTGTTTTGATAGTTGACGTGGACTTAATAAACACAAATTTTTTTTAGCGCCATGTCTTACTACTCGTTTAGGTTATACGCCCATGTACTAATTACGATAATGGGTTAGGGAGGAGGAGGTTTATTTAAAAGGAATTGTAACCAAGTTTGCGTGGAGAGAGAGAGAGAGATAGAAACCATAAGTATAGTCTATTTAGGTAGTGACGGCTTAGACCATGTGGTAACCAAAGTGGGTAAACTTAAGATTAAATCAGTAAATGACTCACAAAGTAACCTTTAAGATATCACACTTAATGCTAAGTAACAAATCCTATCTCTAGGAATTTAAATATCTGATGGGACGGAATGAATTTATTAAAAATAACAACATATTTTCGTAACTAGAATATACGAGCAATTTTGTCAGTGGTGTTTTGTGGAATGTTTCCAGGGTTAGCAAGATTGTTCAAACTGTATCTAGGATAGTTAATGTTCTTACCTACTTTGTGGCCCCATGGTCTAAGGCGCTACTCTCGAGTAGACTAGACTGCCGATGACGGGAAGATCGAGGTTCGAATCTCGACCGGGTTACTGAGGGTGGTTTTTCCACTCTCCCTCTACCAAATACGGGTACACTTCATCTAAATATAACTTCCTATTTCCTTAAAACCATTAGCGTAATTATAGTACTTAAGCGTGTAGCCCGAATGGGTAGTAAGACGTGGTGCTAAAAACCTCATGTTATTCAACTATAGTTCCCCCATGTGACCAATCATACATAGGATCTACTCCACACATCTTACATTGGAAGTTATTTTCGTTAATACCTGGCCAATGAGTATTATATTGAGTGAATGAGTACATAATTATCAGAATTTCAGTTTAATTTACTCCAAATGTCTTACTCCTATCTTTAGGCCATTAAATCATTACAGTTGACTATATAGTTACTAAAAAATTATTTTAACACCGGAACATTTTATTGAAGTTTAAATATTATAAAGAAAAAAAACTCAGATCTGAACAAATTTTATTTTTCAGCAATATGTTTAGTTAATAAATTAGATGTTGCAACCGACATTAATGAGCACACGGTATAAGGGTCAATTTTCGTTAGAATGGATTGAAAATGATAGGAGGTCAAGGTTCGAAGCTTGGCCAGGTGTATTAAGGGTGCTTTACCACTCTCTGCGTTAATGCGGGTGTATTTCCTTTGATTTACTTTACCCATCCGTACCCATAAGATTAAATTTTTAATTTCCTTGTAATTGAACGTAGGACCACTAATTAAAAAGTAAACCTGGCGGGATGCTCACAACATTTTGACACAAACTAATACCATCATGTTGATTTTAACTTGCTGATCGTTGCAGCGATGGCTGCAGATTATTGCACTAAAATGTGTTCTAATTTTTTTTGGGGAACATAATATATAATAGCCTCACTCGACTTCATAGCTAAACATTTATTCATCAAAGGCTATCATCTTTACATATATATTTAAATTTCGGTGTTTAGTTTGAATCAAAACCCCTTCACGTCACGACAAGTACTTTAAAACGACTCTTCTCCTAGTTCTTTATCTATTTGTTGCACCAAACCACTCAGGTAAAAATAAAGTTATTATTTTTAGCCAAAGAGAAATATTTTATTTACTGATTTACAATAATACACAAATCATGGTTTCCATTGTGATGTAGACGAAGAATGATTTTACAGATGAGCCAATGCCCACACAGAAGAAAAATATGGAAAACTCGATAGGAAAATTGGCTAAACCGTTTTCTCCTGATTACAATTATAAAATTTTATATATATATATATATAAATAAAAAGAGAATAAGAAATTGAGAACATGTTAGAGTGAGTGTGTGATGTATAAGTGATTGTGTGTGTGAGTGAGTATGAGATTGAGATTTTTAATATGAAAGTGAGTGTGAGAAAGTAAGTGTGAAAGAGTGAATGTGAATGTATGAGAGTGAGCGAGTGAGTGTTAGTAAGTGATAGTGAGAGAGATTGTGTAAAGTAAATAGAGTGGAAAAGAGAGAGAGTGTGTGTGAGAGAGCTGTGTGATGAAAATCGTGAGATGGAAATTGTGAAGAGAAGTGTATATGAGAGAATGAGAAATTGTGAGAGAGAGTGATTGTGAGAAAGAGAGAGCTAGAATGTGTTAGAGAGAGTGTGTATGATAGAGAAATTATGTGTGTGAGAAAGAAAGTGTGTGGAAGAGATTGTGCGTGTGTGAGAGAGTGGGAGAGAGAGTGTCTGTTAGAAGATAGATGGGGTACACAAAACATTACATTGAAATATTATCCACTCAAAATCAAGTGAGTGTTAGAATGGAAACATAATTTAAATTAACTGTATTGAAATATTCTTTGAAAAAACCAACACCAAAACTTATGATTAGATAATAATTATAATAGAATACATACAATTTTACCTTGAACTATTATCAACATACACTCAAAATTAAGTGGTAGCTAGGGAACATAACTGAACTTATTGGTGTTGTGATACTATTTGAAAAAATGAACATTAAAACCCGTAATTAAACAATTAAAATAGTATCTAAACATATTTCGAGATCATTTTACCAATTTTTGAAATCATAATACATACCAAAACATATTTAAACATAATTGTATTACTTTTAATTTATAATTTAAGCGCGAAACAAAACGCAAGAAAATATTTTCGCGATATTGACTACTTAACCTTTTAATTTGAGAAAGATTATATTTAATATTGTTAATTTAAATGCGTTTAAACGATAACAACATTCCAATAACTATAAATGTTACCCATTCTACGAGACAAATGCTTTCAATCAAAAAACATATGTAAAACATGTGCTAGGACCAGCTATTAGACATGTCATTTTGTGATCAGAGGTAAATATTAAAAAAATTAAGAAGAAAAAGTATCAATCCAAACATATCAATAATTATTATCTAACATATACTATCATTGGTTGGTTTAAATATATATAACTTTTTGCCATAATTTTTATATTTGTTGCACTGTACAGCTTAAGTAAGAGTTGAGTTATTTTTTAATTAAGGAAAAATATTCTATCTACAGGTATAAAACCATGTACAAATCAGGGTTTCCCAAAGGTGCTGTAAGCAAATAATGAAAAGCTGAAAATTCTCTCAAAAAACTGGGTTCTTTGGAAACTACTATTTTTTGCAACCCCTGAAATTAAAAATGAATGGTTATTTGTAAAAATCGGTTCAGTCATTTCCTCGAGATTTTCATTACCGGGAAATGGCTTATCAAATTATACATAAGAGTAGAGGCAAATATTTGAAGACACAGAAGAAGAAGGACAAAAATCAACAATGCAAAAAATAAATAAATATATTTTTAACCTAGCATCATCGGTTTGTTTGATAAATATACCAATAATTGCTGTAATCTTTCTTTTTGTTGTACCATACCACTAAAGTAGGCCAAATATTTGTTTTGGTATTATTTGTAGCCAGAGAGAATTATTTTATTTGTATATAACTATAAACTTAATCACATGTCAGGGTTTCCTTGGTGATGTAAACAAAGAACGAAAAGTTGAAAATGCTTTGGGAAAATTAGATTTTCGTTAGAAACTACTATTTTTCCCGACATCCTGGACCCTTGGCCTTTAAAATGAGAGGTTGTTTGTTAAAATCTGTTTAATCAATTCCTCGTAATGTCTATAATCAGAACAGAGTTTTATGTTTTAAATAACTTAGCTGGTTCTGGGATCAACATTAACTTTTTACCTTTCTACTTTCAATATTTTATCGTAAAACAATCTTATAGTTTTTAAGGAGTAGTTAATTAATATATTAAAATGGATTTACGAACATTTTTAATGTTCTAAATTATTCAAATATAGTTTTTACCCACTTTCTTACATTGTATAGGCATTCGCTAAGGTGTTCCCAATTTTGTCAATAATCCACACGTCTATTATATGTCTATGAGTTTTCTGAGACTATCTTGACGAAGAACCTTGACGTCATTCCTTTGGTATTTTTCATTTTCTCCTTATTATCAACTTCTTGGACCCCGTCATAACATCAACTGATGTTTTAATAACTAGATCCATAAACGGGTAATAGTATTGGACATCATTCCTTTCCTCATTTAACTGAATTTTTCAAAATACATTTCCTTATTAGAGCGTCAAACATTTCCCTTCTTATGTTCTCATAAACCATATTTTAAATGAATTTATTAAATTATATCCAGTCTTTGCCACCCCTTGAGTTAGTTCTTAGATTATTTTGATGAAAACCCGCTTCAGTGGCCGAATGGTCTAAGGAGTTACTCTCGCGGTAGACTGGCCTGTTGAAGACGGTGAGATTGGGGTTCGAGTCTCGGTAGGTTCTACTGAGGGTGGTTTTCCCTAAATGGTTTAACAATCTCCTTCCATGCAAATGAGGTAGATTACTCTAAATCTTCCTTTCTCATCCCTACTCAATTAGAGTAACTATCCTGTAGCTTATGTATAGGCTATGGCATGAACACGTAGGCCTAGTAAGCCGCTTTTATAATGGCTATATATAGTCTATATATGGCCATATATAGCATATATGAGGCTATATGGCCTATATATATACAGTCTATATGGCTATAATAATAAATATAACAATGTTGTCTTTAGTTGGCCTAGATCATATCTATTACTCCACAAATAAAAAAATTTAGACACAAGCTTGATATAAACGTAGCCGATTTGGGATTTTGAAGGAAGAAATATAAAATTAAAAAATATTTTTGCGGCACCATTGATAAAGCATTACTCTAATATTGACGTTATTTTACGTATGAAAATATAAAATCTATACATCACTCGGTGGCCGCATGGTCTAAGGATCTACCCTCGCTAATAGACTAGACTGCTTATCACGAAGGATTGGGTTATCCGGTCCGGTGTTCTAAGTGTTTCTTAAGTGTACCACGTTCTCCACGCAATGCGAGTACCTACACTTCTCTAAATCAACTTCATCTCACTACCCATTAGCGTAACTATAATATGCTTATACGCCCAAATGGGAATACGGATCACACAACACTGGTAGCGTAGCTGAAAGTGGAGAGCAGAGCAGTCAGGAATACTTACTATGGACACACACACACAAATATCAGAGCGCGTAAAAATCTGTTCAGTCTCTGAACAGCTACCGAATGTCAAAGCAGGGGTTATGATAATATTAGCTGAAAATACAGCTTTAAAATTTCGTATTACTAACACATTGCATTGATAAGACTGGATCCACGGAATAAACGAACAGCGAGAAGTTTATGGAGAATTTAATCATTTATAGGTATGAAAAAACTTAGAAAATATTCAACTAAATTTTTTGAATGTACGAGGATGTCAATAAATACTTTTGATGTTCTATTATCTTTATTCTTCTGCCAAAGAGGAATTCTGCTGTTAACTTCAGAATCAGTGTTTCACCATACATTCCATCAAAATCACTTACTACATTAAATATAACTTGCAGAAATTTTAATGCAATCCGCCTCAACCAGTCTCAAATCACAAAGTGAATTGTCCGCTCAGCAATCAGCTCCGCTATGCGTCCATTCCTCTCTGCGCCGTTGTCAGCTGCACTTTCTGTGAGGCCGTCGCCATTGCTCTTAGTGTGTTTGAATTGTAAGCTCTGCTTTGCTCTCCGCTTCAGTGTTGTGTGTGTCCGTGACCTTAGACGTGATGCCAAGGGGGAAAAAAAAAGTGCGCTTCAAGTGCGGCTCGAAACCAAACACAAGACATCTACCTAGACCAGAATGGAATGGGCCAGTTTATATGCGTGTCGTATTGTATTTGGTCACTAGCCTACTTGAAGCGCACTTAGGGCCAGTTTCATAGTCATATTTAGTACGCCTAAAGTGCGAGTCGATACTAAATACAGGACGACACCTACCTAGACCAAAATGGAAGGGCCAGTTTCGCATATGGAAACTGGCCCATTCCATTCTTTTAGGTAGGTGTCGTCTTGTATTTAGTATCGGCCGCACTTGAGGCTACTAAGTTTGACTATGAAACTGGCCCTAAGACTGAATGTGAATCTGGCACTTTTCTCTCGGTGTCATTGGTATAGTTCAGGTTGTTCAGAGTTAGTTCAAACTGCACTTGTTCTCATTACTCAGTGAATCACTTATTGGGCGGGTATCAAAGAACATAGGGCCTACAATCAACATGTGAGGCATGCATTTTGTATCACCTATCCATGTTATTATTATGGTAAGTGGTATAATGGTAGGGTGATGGTGAGAGGAAATGGAGGAACTACAGTTTAAGGTGAGATCTGAACCACGGTGGAGGCCTGGCATTCCACACATTTACAAGTTGTGATTAATACACGTCTTGTCAAAGGTGAAGAAAGGGTTTGGCATTCAAATAAATCTGTGCCGTGACCAAGAATTGAACCCCGGACCGCCAGAACAGAAGTCCGACACCTTACCCCTAAATCACCAGGAGGTCACCCACCCTGTCCATATTATACGCATATATTATAATTACATTAATGTGGTAAGGATGAAGAAGAAAGCATTTTAGAGGTAATCTAGCCGAAATTTCACATGAAAGAAGTGGGAAACCATTAAGAAAAAATCACCTTCCGTAGCCTCGACCAGGATTCGAGGACCGATCTCCTCTACTGGATATTTATTTAAAGTTATTAAAAAACGTCCTTCTTGTGAAACACACGTAGGCTACTAAAAAAAGTTTGTGTCTTGTTTTAAAATCGCAGGTTTATTTTTTTCTTAGTAATAAAATATGAAATTTTCTTTACTCAATTGTAAGACGACTGCAAATTTTTAGACCATTTGGCTATTGAATGGTTCAAAAGGTATGTAGAGAGAACACTATGTAGACTATATAGTAATTAAAGGTGCTGGTGCAATAACCAGACAACTTCCATTTTTGAATTATTTTTCTGCAATACAAAAAACTGACTATACAAATAACTTGTTTGAATGTAAGTCTGAAAAAAAAATCATGTTATTCGTACGTATTAGCCTATACAGAGTCATTGTTTCATACTTCCATTCACACTAGCTATTTTATAAAAAAAATTTTGTACCTGCTGAAAAAAATAAAAATAAAATGGAGCTGTTCGTTAGTGCACCGGGGTATTCAATTGGTCAAATGGGGACCGAGTGGAAGAAAACAAATCATAGGTGCAAAGTACTATCAAACTCTGCTTACCCTGGAGACAATCCACAACACGACGCTGCCTACTATAGCTACATATATGTTAAATATATTTTGTTTTTTAATATTCGTGCTCTGCTTCTTACTATCCGTCTGGACTATCTACATATTTAAACTAATGTCTAAGGATGAGGAAGATGGAATTAGAGGAAGTGCTGTTACATTTTATTGAAGGCAGAGGGGGGGGGGGACTTAATAAAACCCTCATCACATCCGTTCGTGGATTTGAATCCTGACCTTCGACTTCCAGTAATCACGATCTCGCTGTTACGGATATTTGTTAAGTTCTTCTTAGCTGATATGCTTAGCCCTTTTTATCTCCGCACCTTTGGTCACATGGTCCAAGGCGTCAAGCTTGCAATAGGTTTAATTTTGAATGACAGGGAGATCAAAGTTCTAATATTGGCTGAGTACATTGAGATTCAACCATTCCCTTTCCACGCTAATGTGGATGCATTTCCTTTAACTATTCTTCTTCTATTTTCTCCATTGATGCAGCTTCTATAAACCATGTCATCGTATTAAAAGCTAAAAGCCATTTCCTTTCCATTAAGAATTCAAGAGGCAGCCTAAAATACAACGAATTGAGATTTTAATTTTTGTAAATTTTGTTATATGTGTGGATGAAAAATAATATTTAACTAACTTAACTGTGTAAAATAATATTAATAAGAGGCAATCCCATAGCTAATAGCTAAGATATCCTAAAAAGTTAGGATTATTTTCAACCATCTGGGCCTTCATTTGTACAAATAAAAATGAAATTAATCAAAAAGTTACTTTGTATACCTAACAACCAAGTAGCGTAGTGTGATGTATGTTATGTTATATATATATATATGTTTATACAAACACATCACAATAAATCCAAGTGTTTGACCAGAACTGGGTCTCAGTCATTAAAAGAATGAAATATAAAAAGTCGGGTAGGCCATTTTAATGTCTTGGGACGAGAATTTGTGACTAGTTTGAACTCTCTCTTGTATAGCTATACAGATTCTACGAAACATGGCCGAAAACTGTCACTTTTTTTTTCTTCATTTGACACCGGGCTATTTTTCTCCTCAAGATATTTTTAGTGTCATTTTTTGACACGCCACAAAGTTACTTATTTAATAGTTGACGCTATACGAGGCCGAGGGGAAAGGATCGTTAAATAGTGACAATGTTAATTCCGCCATAACAAAACGGACCAGTCCTTTTTTAATATTTATTGTATGTTAATTTTTTTAGGAGCTAGATGTGGGGTTTTCGTGTGTGCTGGGATGTTATTAGAATGGGCAAGTTTTTGAACACGTGGGATAAAGTATATACTTTTTGAAAGATTTAAAAAATACATTAAGAGATACATATTTAATATTAGTGTCATCCTGGTAAAGAAAATAAGGTTTATTGTAGTTTTATCAGAATGACTTACAAAAGGATGCATAACAGAACTTTGTGAGAAAATGTTTCCAAAGGTAGTTATGAAATAGCAGAATTTTAAATTCAACTAGTGTAGGGGTATTATAAAAGCAAGATCACGCACATTTTTTTTTATAGCGAACTACATTGTTTAAGTAACTTCCATAAATTCCTTACTGACAATAGTAAAACCCACAGTAAATTTGAGTCCGTTTCTTTTACTAACGTGTGAACAAAAACAACTTTTTAGATAACGTTTTAAAATAAAATAAATCACAAGTGTGTATGCAAACAAAGTCATTAGTCTCACCTTGTTTAGTTTGACGGTGATGATGAGTCAGGATTTAAATCTCGGATGGGTTTTTATTCAATGATTATCCATTTTCTCTTCCCACAAATGCAGGTACACTTTTCTAATGTTTTATCACCTCGTCTCACTATCCGTTCAGGTTATAATCGTAAGCCTATATGATGATTACTCTAATGGGTTAGGGAAGAGGAAGGAAGCATTTTAGATTTGATTTGAGATTACAATGTGTAGAAAATTAAACTATACTTATCTATTGAAGCAATATTTTATTTATTGTGTCCAAAATATTTTTTTTGTTATAAAGCTGCAAAATACTGGCCTTAACTCATGTTCCTCTAAGGTGAGGATGAAGGGGACGTGAGAAAAGGTAAGTGTTTTTGCAGTTTTTGTATCAAAACTTTTTTGGTCAAAATAAATCAAACATTTCTTCGGTACAAACAGAGAGTTTAATTTTATTCACATGGTTATATCAACAATTATTGTTGAATATTTGTCAAAGCTGTCCTTGAATTTAATGACAACTTTTCCTCTTCATTTGAAAAGTTTGTCAGCTAATGCTGCTCGGCGCACACGAATTGCGGAACAACTCATCCGAGCTCGGTAATACCCTCACACAAATTGCAGGCTAAAAATTAAATCCATAATGACTTTGTTCAAAATGGAACAGAGAGGTTAGGTTAGGTTAGGTTAGGTTAGGTTAGTATTAGGAGTTGAATGGGATTACAGGTTGTTCCGCACTTCGTGTAGACCGGCTGACAGGTATACTTTATTCAGCAATTCTAATGGACCCTAATTGAATGTCTGCTGACAGGTATACCTTATTCCGCAATTCGAGTGCGCCCATGCTGCTACGCTGATGACAGATATTCAACAAATGTTGATATCATCATGTGATGAAAATTAAACTCTATGTTTATACTGGAGAGTTATTTGATTTATTATTTCAAAAAAAGAAAAAAACTTTTGATATAAAAACTGCAAAAACACTGACATTTTCTCGCCTTCTCTACACCCCTACCTCAAACATCTGAATTTTTTCCTCGAAGAACTTTTAAAACATTTCTTCAAGTTCTCGTTGTATCCATTTATCAGTGTATCTGAGTGTCCCCTCTAGAAGAGGTCCTTATTATGGTGGTCTGCTATTGGCGGAGGTGAACAATAGAAGTGTAATGGATGAAGAAGTGAACCCCCCTCCCCACCAACCCGCTCTTCAAAACGGCAAATAGCTCGTAGATGCCACAGGGAGAGGGCGATAAAGCCAAGCTATTCCACTGTTGTATTCCTCTATCCTCCCGGCATTCAACCCTCACACATATATCATCCCTCTACACCCTCCATCACAGGGGGATGGTTGGTTATATGGCCCCTATACTCCCTTATGCCTGCCTAAGGGACCAAGTTCTCTCATCTAAGGGTGGTTTTTGCGATTGTAATGATGCTAATAACTTGCTATCGTTAAGGGATCTTAATGGTAAAAATAGATAACATTAATTAAAAAAGGGAAATTGCATAGTTAATTAACTTTTCTAACTTAACATGCACAGCCTTCTTAAGTGTATTGTATGATGTGGTATTTCGGCAATTTAAGCAGAGCTTGTTAAAACTGTACTTTTTATGTTCTCCCTTACTCGCTCCCCATTTGACCAATCATAAAGCCTATATTACCTGAGAATGTATGTTCGTTCACACCTGGAAAATGAGTGCCCTTCTAAGTGTTGAAACAATTCACGGGTAGAGTTTAAACTAACTCTGTTCATCTGGCAATACTACACGACAAGCCACTGGTATTACACAAGTTTGTTTTTTCTATTTTAAAATGATGTTTAATATTAGATAAACATACGGGAAGTGTATTTAAGATAAAGTGTAAGAATAAACAAATGTAGTTTTGTGTTGTGTTACTAATGAACATCTTTTAATATTATTCTATCCCCACCGGTGGTTACTTGGTCTAAGATGTTACTGTTAGGCTAGCAATATAATACTGTCGGTGACGAGACGTTCAACATTCGAATCTCTGTAGGATAATCCGGGGTATACACCACTTTAATAAGAATAACAAAAATAGGGTGATTCTAATACCTCACTAATAACCGGCTTCGGTGGCCACATGTTTAAGGCGTCACTCTTGCGATAGACTAGACTTGCCGATGAGAGGCAGACGGGGCTTGGAATCCCGGTCGGGTGTACTGAGGTGTTTTTCTTAAACGTTTTTGACTTTCATTCCACACAAATGCGGGTACACTTCCTTTAAATTTAACCTTACTCATTCCAAGCTGACTAGCATAATTATTATATAACTAATGCATATAAGCCTGAACAAGTAGTTCTAGAAAAAAAAAAATCAAAAGCGTTTCTCTCTCACGAACAACGCGTAAATAAGGCAGGTAGCCTAAGCTCATCAGCGTTGCGTGTGGGCGAGTTTTCTGTATTATATTTTATAAACAGTGGAATTTAACCATTTTTTAAAATAAAATAAACAAAATTGAAAGAAATAATTTTAAAATATAAAAATCCAACTATCAAACTGATCCCAATTCGATATTATCAAGCAAATAATCCAGAACTTCTTCAGATTAGAGCATTACTTATTTTGTAATTTTACACCGGTTAATCCTTTATAAGATGGGCTCCAACGTGAGCTAAGGAAGTGGTTTTGCAGTTTTTTATAGAATTTTTTTTGGGCAAGATAAATAGAATATTTCTCCAGTAGAAACATATAATTTAGTTAAATTTTCTACAAAATGGTGATATGAACAGCTGTAGAATATTTGTCGTGAGCACAGCTGCATTAGATGAGAAACTTTTTAAATGAAGAGAAACAGTTTTCATTAAATTCCAGGACACCCTTGACTGATATACAAGAATTGTTGATATCACCGTGTGGAGAAATATTTTATGGGTGTGAAACCTGATCTATTACCTTACTTTTTTACATCCATTACTGTTTCAAGCCTGTGACCTGAGTCAGTTTTTTTTATACAATCCATTATATTTTCCACTATCATCTTACTAGGACTGTCGTAGCTTCATATGTCTTATAATCTAATTTAAGACTGGCACAGGCAAAACATCCTGTTCCCGGTCGTTAATGTATAACTGTGAAAGGATAAACCCACATTTCACCAATGATTAATTTTTCGGACATACCGGGAATCATATCCGGGACCCCTAGCTCAGTAGACAGACACGCTACCGACTGAGCTTACCTTACATGACGTAAACAAATTTAGAGTGTTAGAAAACAAGGTGCTTAGGAAAATATTTGGTCCAAAAAGTAATGAGGCTACTGGGGAGTGGAGGAGGTTACATATTGATTAATTGCATACCACCCGCCTCGGTGGCGTAGTTGGCTAACGCGCTAGTCGTGATGAGCCCGACCGCCGAGGACGGGAAGATCGAGGTTCGAATCTCGGTCGGGTGAACTGGGGGGTGGTTTTTCCTAAATGGTTTTCCACTCTTCCTCCACGCAAATGTGGGTTCACTTCCTCTAAATTCAACCCTCCCTATTCCTAATCCATTAGCGTAATTAGTACTTAAGCGTATAACCTGAACGGGTAGTAAGACGTGGTGCTAAATATTAATTACATACCCTATACTAATCACAAGAAATGGTTAGGATAGTAATTAAGTCTCTTAGATTACGTTGGGCAGGACATGCAGCGCGAATTGAAGATTATAGAAACTTGTTCAGGGTGTTGACTGGCAAATTCAATGGGAACAGACAATTGGGAAGACCTAGACGCAGATAGGTGGGGATAACATTAGAATGGACCTGAAAGAGATAGGGTGTAATGAGGTGGACTGGATAGGACTAGCTCAAGATAGGGATAGGTTGCGTAATTTTTGAAGTGAGGCAATGAATTTTTGGAATCCTATTGCCATACTCGCAAAAGAGTTTGTTTTATCTAAATGTTTTTCCTATGCAAATTAGTCTGTACCACTCACCGCTGAGCTATTTATAAAAGCGGTATTTTTCTAGTGTAAAATATCATTATTATTGTTTTTTAAAAAAGATAATATTTCTGTCAGATCAATAAAACTATATTTATCACACACAATTCTATTTCCGCAAATAAACCCATCTCGTAATCTGACCAAGCGTTTGATGACATTATCAGAACGACTTCCATAAAATTGGAGACGCAAAGTTTTTTTTTCTTGAGACAATCCGCCTCTTATGTGTCGAGTTACCTAACTTGTAAAGCAATTTACTGTTTTGATTAGAGTCACACGCCAACTTACTATCAGAAACTCGACGCTCTAGTCAAAAGAATCGATATAAGATATTTTATAAATTGGAGATCTAAAAAGTGTTTGGACTCACACAATATAGACGTTGTTTGTTCAAGAGTTTTGGAATTTTGTAGAAAATAATAAACGTAAGTAGCCTATAGTTTACTGAAACAAGAAATATTTAATTTTAAATAAGGGCATATAACACTCCAATTTTAATAGGAAGGGTCTTTTTGATAATACATATATTTTTTTGAAGTCTACATTGATAATATGTTATATAATTTTTATAAGTGTTATTTTATAGGTATTGATAGCACTTATCAAAAATGACAGCTACAGATAACATGATTTGACGTATGAATACATGAAAGTAGCTCTAGTAACTTTTTAGCTGTCAGATAAAAGTAAAACATTTTACCATATATTTTAACTGACTATATTTCATTATTCTTCCACTATTGCCTTCTAGTTAGGAACACTGATTGTTGATACCTTTACTTGGGAGTTTCTAAATTTCATAATCATTACCTCATTGTATTTAGTAGACAAGGGGTAGCGGGTTGATACAAAATTGGCATAGGTGCTTTTCATTCATTAACTAGTTTGTAATTTAAATTAGAACATACGTTTTAAAATATATGAGACAAAGATTAATTTCAATGCAATAAACTATAGCTAATTTTAAACATACCATTTTATATTAAGCTATTCATAACTAACCATGGCTCATATTTGACTAAAACATTTTTTAATAATGTCTTTAAAAATAAAAAACAATCAACTCGTAGAGACTTCTGAGGCCCTACATAATGAATACACCAACAAGAAACTAGAACATTTAAAATTTCCATGGAGCTAATATTAAGAATATTTATTTCATTTTGTTAATGCGCGAATTTAAACACAAAGATAAGTATTTTATTTGTATAGTTTGACTTTTCACCAAAATCATGATTTTTTTTACAGACAAACTAGATTAGGTGTAAAATATAATGTTGTACAGTAAAAATAAAAAGTTGATTTCAAAAAATTAAGATTCCATTACAATTGGGAAAACTCCCTTTCTTTTATCACAAAAAAATTGTCAGATATTTTACTATAATTAGCCTATAAATATATATATATATATATATACTAGTGATTATTAATAAGAAACACATCAGTAGGTATTATTCATCTGGGAGAGGGGTCTTGGGGGCAGGATGGACTGTGGAGAACCATTGGAAAACTTGAGTTCATTTTGATAGAAGTTCCAGATGGGTACAACCAGTTACTTTAATTGATGCTGCTGTAAAACCAGGATAATTATTTACTGAGGATCAATGACCTTTCTAAATAAAAAAGAGGAGCAATTACTGACCTCTAATTATCTTTCAGTTGTATACCTACAGACTTATGTTTTTAAATTAGACGGTAGAGATTAACTATACGCTTCTAGACATATTACCTTTATAAGATACGTAGTTTAGGTTTTTTTTAGCTCTGTGAAACTAAATTACAGGAATGTACTGTACTTAAAGATGCAATTCTTTCAAATACATTACTATATTATTTTGTAATTTTCACTTTCTTTTGACCCCTTGGAGAGAAAAGTATTGTAAAAAAATAAAAAAATCCGAATTTGAGATTTTTATATATAGGCCCCTATTTGTATCGATGTTTCATGACCTAGAATGAAACAGAAAAATTTGTTTTCGCGATGCCCTTTGCCTGTCTGTGTGTCTTTACCTCGGAATAGAGCCGAAACAATTTTACCCATCGGGCTAGAACTGGGTATCTAGGATTTTCTTATGGTTTCCCAAAGGAGATATTTGAATTATATATATAACCTTAAAATTAATGGTGGTTCACTTAAGGTTAAAATAAAAAAAATCGATTTTCTTGAAATCAGCTTAAACGATTTTGATTAAAATTCAGATCTAGACACTGTTTAACATTACAAACAAAATAGTGCATCTCATTTTTCTGAAAAAATGAGTTAGAGGGTAAATTACATAAATGGATATTTCCAATTTTTATCATATTTCCACAATAATTTGGGATACAAAATAACTTATCATTGAAATGTTCTAGTACTACTAAAATAAAAAAAAAATATTTTAGTTATAGTTTAATTTTATAAAACCAATTTTTTTGAGCAAAAAGCAAAATACAGCCTATATATTTTTTAATGGAGATTGAGGTAATTGAGTGTTGATAGTTATGCTCTTTGGAAGACTGAGATGTTTATCTTTTCTCAATGTTTCTGTAACAGTATTTATTTAATTTATATTCTTTTTTAAATATGATGCTCTTTTTTCATTGTGTTTGTGCATCACTGTCTATTATTTTTTTCACAAATATTACGAGTTTTAAATAAATGTCCCCATTCTTAAGACAAAAGGCGGGAAAATTTGTGCGGTACACCATGGCCATAACATTTATTTTAAAATAGTTTTTAAAATTCGTTAAATTAACTATATAAATAAAGTGAAAACACACCTTCTTGAAGTCTATATTGATTTTCAGAAACACCTCCACTGATAGTTTTCTAAAACTTTTATTTTAAAATATATTTTATAATTATATTAGAATATTATATTTATGGTTGATTAAATTACTATTGTGGATCTATTAACTTCTAATTTTTTTTATCTGCCTATCAGGACGCTTTTTTGTGCATATATATCCATAGGCACCAACCTCGATCTAACAAATATCCCTTAGTTCTGTATTTGACTTTCAACTAGTCTTTGTGTTTAGAATATAAAATGGTAATTTTTAAACTTTACATGACTTAAATAGAATACTTTTTTAAATAAAAAAATTCTATTGATGCCTATCGAAAACACGTTAATTATGCATGTATAAAAAACCACAGAGATATACATTTAATGTAATTGTTTTCATTTATTCAAGAATAAAGAGATAACAGTCATTTGTGGTTATTAATTAGTAACTTTTGTTTCCAAGGGCAAATTCGATACTGAATGATGGGGAACAGCCTAAAGTGCAATTCTAATAGGAAATACAAAAACAAAAACATTTTTTATGCCAAAAATTGATAAAACTTAACATTTTACTATTTTATTATACTAGTGTTTAGCCTATAAACTCTATTAAAAGTAACACTTGCAAATCACATAGCTTGACGTTTGAATACGTGAAAGTAGATCTAGTAAGTAGTCTAGCTGCCAGATAGGTCTCCTCATATGAATATTAGAATGCTTGTTGTTATACTTTAATTTGAGCATGTGGCAGTACCTATACCATTATTAGGCCTCAAAAAATTGAATCCAAAAGTCATTTGGCCTAGAAATTAGTTTCACCAAAATTATGTTAAAGGCCTAAATATTAACTTTGCATGAAGTCATTTGGCCTAAATCACCTAAGCTGGAAGCCATTTGGCCTAAAGTTCTGGCCAAATTACTTTAAGCCAAATTACTTTAGGCCAACTGACGTGTGCCTTTTAATTTTAAGTCCTATGTTTCAAACCCTTTCATATAACCTGTGCTTTGACACATGATAATAAAAAATTAAAGTATTATAAATAGTTTTGGTTTTCAAACGTCACATTATTCATTCTAGCATAGCTTCAGGTAAAATGCTTACAAAATACCCAAACTGTGTTCTCACTTATCAGCAAATAAATCACCTAAATTACTCTAAATCTTAGGTTTTTACGTAATAGCAGGTCTAAATGCACTACTATTTATTTTACGAGCCTGACTCAGCCACAGTAGTCAATATTCTATAGCATTATAGGCCCAATATAACTACCTTATCAATGAATCGCCGCAGCCATGTCGATTTACAACTCTGTATCAACATTCCGACAACATTTTCCCTTTACGGACTTAACTTTTGCTTACAACAGCAGTAGAAAGAACCATAAAATAGTTTTATGAGGTGTGTTTAAGTCAGTTTTATTTGTTACCGCATCGAACAATCTTCCAAATGGTATGTTTTACCCCCCTCTACCCTTATTTTCCCTTTCGCTTTTGTATGTGTAGGAGGAACAGTTTTTAGTGCTGAATGACAAGTCATTAAATTGACAAAAGGAAGACCAAGAAAACCAATAAATACAACGCCTATTTCAGATACGGGGGTTTTATATTTTTTTTGGCAACTTTTGGCCTGAAGTTTTACAACCAGCTTTTTCTTATCCTGTGAGAATTCATTTTCTATGCTTTACGTTACGTACCGTTTTCAATAGCAAAAGAGAAAAGACCCATCCTTTTTATTTTTCGCTTTTTCGAAAGAACTAACTGTCGTTTTCCTCCGAAAGCTGATGATGCAGCTTCTTTCTCTTATCTTTAACTGAACAGGTCTGGTTTTGTTGCAATATATTTCATTTTTATGTATTTTCCCTCTCTTTTTTCTCAAACTTCTCTCGTTCTTCATTCATGACAGTTAAAACCTTCGTGTGCAGGCTTTTCTTCCATAAAATACAGCCCTTTTCTCCCTTTAAATCATCCCTAAATTATCTGAAACATGCCTTTTTTTTTTTACATCTTTATGCACATAGCCCGCCATTATATCCCTTCTTCTCTCCCTTTGCAAGGGTGACTTTATTCCATCGATATTCTCTGTGCGCGCCTGCGCAGTTGTTGGTTGAAAAGTAGAGGGAGACCGTTTTCCCTGCGAAAGCCACAGCTGCCATTACGAAAAAGGCGGAGCTAAACACTAAATGAAGGTTTTATCTCGTAGGTCTTCAACCAATAGCGAAATTCCAGACGATGAAGAGGGGTTTTCCACATTTGATTGGGCATATCAAAGAGTATAAAAAATATATTAATTCATGAATTAGCCTGTTTGGTAATAGAACCAATGGCAGACATAAGTAAATATATATAAAGAAACGAAATTGCTTGTCAATATTTGACGCGTAATTTATGGTTTATGATTTTTTATTGTAGTTTTTGACGTTAGCCCGTGAAGTACATCCAAACATCTTTGAAAGACCCTCTCGCCAACAAAACACAATAAACACAGATATAAAGAAAACAGTAAGTGGTTTTATGATCGTGTTCACACATTCTTAAAAAAATGATATTATTTTGTTATGGTGTTTTGTTAAAACTAAGGAAAGCGTGCGATTTTTTTTGGGGAGGGGTTTATTATAAGTTTGACACGACTAACGTAGGTCTATAAATTAATGATGGAGAAAATTGCTCCGTTTTATTGTTTTATGTACCTCTTTTATGTTTTGCTGTTAATTTGTAGACAAAACGGTAAGTTTTAATAACTATTATAGTGATCTTTAATTTGTTAATTTAAAGTAGATTATAGTTTAAATAGGTTACCTTTCATTAAGGCCTGTTTTATTGTGTTCATTCCATTGAACGGAATGGAACAATTAGATTTTTACCATCGTCGCTGAATCCACTAATTCTGTCGGATCTTTGCTTCAGTTCCAAAGCGCGGAAGGAAATTAATTATCTCTTTGATAAAATAAATCAAAAATGGTTATTTTTTCATTTAAGAATATTTTACAAAATAAAAATATTTTATCATAATGAATTGCTTTTTAAATAAATAATTAGATAATCTCAATTGATTAATTGTTTGGATATGGTGGAGTGGAAATAAAATCCATAAATGCATGAAAAATTGATCCAATAGCTAGTTTTTAATCTACTTTCTATGTATAGGCCAATTAAGAGCCATTTATTTTAAAGTGTGCCTATTTAGACTTAAAATAGTGTTGGGTATGCATTTAAATGTTGTAATGATTTGGACGGATATTTAAATGATTAATTTAATACAAAATAGGTTAGATACTTTCAATGAAGGGACATTCGAATTTAACACACAATATTTTATAATTTAGCTTATCTTTAGTTGAAATCGGTAGTAAGTTAATACAGTAGTCCTAGCCTTTTATTTGACGTATTTAAAAAAAAATCCGAGTTATGAATGAACATTTTAATAGCCTAATAATTAACACACAGTATTGTTTTGATTAATATGACCACAACAGTTTTTTGATTAACAACTCCACTTTTTGACATGTTTTATTCTCACAAATATAATATTGATGGTAGATTTTTTATATTTTAAAAATTAATGTTACTTTTGTCAAATTTTCTAGAATCCAAATTTTGCCCCAACATAAAAAAAGAAGATAGATTGTTTCATTTGTGAGGTTTCATACTCATTTGTGACACCTTGATTTTTTCAAGATTTGTTTTAATAAACTCTACCGACAATAGACTAAGTTTTAACACGAGCCAAAAATTGAATATATTGTCAAACACTTAGACAAATTCCAGATAACCAAACAACCTACAACCAAATAGCCTACGTGAACAGGTCAAGACGTTATTTGATGTAAAACTCACAGCCTGGTTTTATGTAGAGACATGAAACAATGATAAAATAATAAGGATGATGAGAGCGTGAAGACCTTGACATACATTGGAAGCAAATAAAACATCAAACAAACCATATGGTGCAGCTATAACAGATTGGTTCTCGTGGGATACATTAATCTACTGTTGTAAGAATGGACAACACTCCTTAGGTCTATACAGTAGAATTTTGGTAGGAAAAACCTTCAAGAAAATATTTTTTTGTACAGTCAACATTTATATTAATTATTTAACTCTATTATTAGTGTTATTTAATAGTAATTGATAATATTTATCAAAAGTGAGAGCCGCAGATAATTTTAATTGACGTATGTTTACGAGAAAGTAGATTTGAAAACTTTCCTAGCTATCAGGTAGATTTCTTTCCATGGAAATTGGATATATGTGTCGTTTTGTCCTATTAAACAGTAGATGTAATAACATAGATAGATAACTTACTGTATATATTTGAATCAAATAATAATCAAAGAGTCAAATAGAGTTTAATTCACAAGGAAATAGCTTAAGTGACATCGGGTTTCTTATTATCAGGAGGTCTCAGGCGTTAAAAACCCGTTCATACTGAAGTGTCTGAAAAACTTAACAGTTAAAAACACGAGAAATAAATTGTTAGAGAAAAATATTTAATTTTAGCACCTATTTTTTAATTTGATCTTTATAAACATTTGAATATATCAGCCATAACTGATTAACTTTCTTAAACAATAAGTAAGTTACACTATAGGCCTACATTATAATTAATACCTACTTAAGTAGCCGAATGATCTAAGGCGTCCACTCGTGCTAGACCAGCCTGCTGATGACGGGAAGATTGGATTCGAATCCTGGTCAGATCTACTGAGAGTGGTTTTTTCCTAAATTATTTCCCACTCCCCTCTCAAGTAAATTGGGTATAAGTTATTGCTTCTAAAATTCTTCCTTCCTCATCCCTACCCAATTAGAGTAATCATAATATATGCGTGTAACCTGAACAGGTAGTAAGACGAGGTGATACAAATAAATAAATAATATTATAATTCATTATTTGGAGAAAAGAACAAATCAATATAGTCTATAGGTCTAGGATAATCCTACATATTAATTTATTCTATGCCATCTCTGACTGAAAACAAGCCTACCAAATTTGTAATATTCTCAACTAACCACTAAGTCAATGGGATTGGCCAAACATGTTCATAAAGCTGGTTTTGGTGAATCAGTGAAGGGTTGAATGATCGGCTAGATTTCAGATCGATTCTATGTAGTATTGGAAACGATTTCCTTCTACTATACCTCACACCTGGTCGAGATAACTTAGGGGTTCAATTTTAAACGTTGATCTCTAATAGAATGGTTAAAATCCAGGATGGGTCAAATATTAGTCTGGACGTTTTGCGAAAGCAAGTGAGATCTTCACTATGCTCGATAGTTTTTTTTAGTACTTCAGACTTTACCCCTGTGTAGTTAGGCGATACTTTTGTCGTGACTACTGTGCGGGACTGCTTTTCTTGTCCTTGAAGGTGGGAATGTAGGGAACATAAGTTAAGGGCAGTGTTTTTGCAGTTTTTATATAAAAACTTTTTTTTGGATCAAATAAGTCAAATATTTCTCCAGTGGAAAGATAGAGTTTAATTTTTTTTCATTTGATATCAACAGTTTTTTAGTATTAAATATCTATTAGCTACTGGCAAAATTTGCTTCTATAATCGTTAATAGCCTAACTTAAAGAGGTTCAATTCTCGCCTTGTCCAAAAAATTTGTGTGAAAATCAAGTGGCTTTAGAGGTATTTTTAGAATTATCTATATTATGTAGGGACTACGTGATTCAAGGGCCTATTAATTCTCTTTGTATTAAAACCTGTGAAAACAATAGTTATATCTAAACGCTATTGAGGCTACCCTGATTTTCGTAGGAAGCACATTCAAAAGGTCTTATATCATACCAGAATCCGATTGTGTGGTAGTATTTTGGCAAGATAAAGGGTCTTCTAGAACGGTAATAGGAATTGGGTTCTGAAAGGCCTTTTATAGGGATACTGGGGAGGGTTGCAACAGAACTCACACAAAGTTCATTTTAAAGGTCTAAATAATTATATTTTATAAATATATTCATATATTTGTTTCAAAATAAGAATAAAAATTTAAGTTTCATATGGCAGGATTTGAAGTGATTTAATTCGATTTTAAATTTGGCAAATGTGTGTTGCAACACATTTTTACAATCATATATATCTATGATGAAGAAAAGCAATAAACATTTAGAAGTACATTTTAATTACTGAACTGTTTAGTTAGGTCTTACAAATAGATGCCAGAATCACATTTTAGATATATATAAAAAGGATTTCTTTAGAATAATGCCGATCGGCACACAATTTGCAGACAGTACGTAGGCCTACATTCAATTCTTTATCCCCCATTTACACTGAAACCATATTTCACTCTTTAATTTTTTCAATTTTACTATTTAATGAGAGAATGTTTAATAGTGAACATTAAGTCATTCAGCTATTTTAATAATTTTTTAACTCCTTTTTAACATGCCTTTAATCAGGGGAGCTCTGAGTATAACATCTGTGTCTACTGTTCCTAACTTAGTTTTCCTGTTGTACGTGAACATACTGGATCTGTAGAAGTAATGGTAGGTCACAATATCAATAATAAAATAGCTAAGTTCGTTTAGAAATAAAAATTCGTCCTTATAAAATTTACATTATTGTAGGTTATGCAAACTTAATAAATAGGAAAGTACTTTAAAAAATCACTATTATGATACTCTAAGGCACTATCTTATCTGTGAGATAAAACGTAAACATTTTAACATTTTTCCAATTATATTATTTCTAACTAATAAATTATAAGTTTTAGTAACTATAATATTTTTAATACACAGGGATAAGTTATAACCATTGTCGCAAGACTTCGGTGTGAGTTGCAACAGTTGCTGCAACACGACCCACTAGGCTTAAAGATACAAAACCCTTAGAAAAAAATGGTAAAATTAGAATACCTTATCTGTAAAACCACAAATTAAATAAAAACATAATTGTTTTATTTTAACAACGGTACAAATTATAAAACATAGTTTTTCTGCAAACTATTTAAGAAAACTTGAAATACGGAAAAATCACTTGCCATTGGTCGAAGCACTCGGATGATATTAATGGACAAACGATAAGTTAATTCACAGCATTTCAGGGACTTAGTAAATGGTGACACTTTTCAAAACCAACAATATTCGGTCAACAACACATCATTTGACTTAGTTGATATTTAAATAAACCGATCGTTGCAACCCGCCCTGTTGCAACTCGCCCGTTCTACCATACTACCAAAATACTCATGTAAAGTAGGTTAATGGTATTAAACAAGGTCTTCCGAAACTGTTTTCATACCAAAATCGGGCTTTAATTAAGTGTTGTGTTTATATAATGTCCAAATATGTATTTTTGTTTTCGGTCGCAGAGTTTCAAATAAGATCAATCATTGTAAGAAAGTTCCTCCTTCATCCAACTGAAATGGCCGCCGTTACACGGAATTCTAAACTTCCAGAGTCGCTCGAGACGTAAAAGATCGTTCATAAATCAAAACTGATGTAAGGCATTTAGCTTCCCAATGACAACTTGTAATGGCTCATATATTTCTCAACAGATGTTATTTATGATAATACCTCCAACGTTGCTGAACGTGTATCTATCAATCATTTGGAAATTATGAATGATTCTAATTTCAAATAAACCTATATTTTCATAGCAGTTTACAGAAATATTATTTTTATAACTCACCCAACATTTATTTACATTTATTTGATAAGTACATATAAATAATAGTTATTAGTACTACTTTCATCTATTAATAAGTCAAGGAATGTGATTTACAGCTGTCACTTTATACAGATGATATAATTTTGACAGCTTTGAAATAGATTTTAAAATAATTTTCATTTAAATTATGTAGGCTATAATGAATATGTAAAAATAGTAGGCCTACCTACAATCTTATAGGCTTTAACTGTAGCAAGACTTTTCTATTAACAAAACAAAATTTTATCTAATCCAAATACCTGTCAATGTAGATAATTTAGATTAATCTTGTAATTTTTAGAACATATTTTCAATTAGTATCTCTTCTAGACTTTATATTAAAAGTTACAAGAAATTTTAACACAACACAATAACCAAACAATTTTTGAGGGTGTTCTATCAAAAATGAGATGCATTTTAAAATTGATTCGAATTAAACATTAAGCTGGAAGGAATTTCAAAAACTGATATTACAAGAGATTAAAATATGATAATCGGTTTTGAAAACTAAACAATTTACAAAATTATATAATATGGGTTCTTAAATAACAAGATAAAGTATTATTTAGTTATTTGTTGTTTTGAGTAATTTACTACTTTACTGTCAGACACCACAACTAATTAAATTAGGAAGAGAAGACTATTCTATTTGTTAATCTTTACTATGAATAATTCAGTCATTATGATAGTTCTCTTAATTATTACTAGGATTTATCCCTGATTTATTAGAATTGGTCTCTAAATTGTTATTAGGAATGGTTGCCGAATTGTTATTAGGATTTATCCCTGATTTAACCTCTACTATGAATGAATCACCTTCTTATCCTGTTCTCTTTGATTAGATTAAAGTAATAATAGCCGGACTGAAATCGTACTAAAAATAAACAAAATTGTATGTAGCCTATATCATTTTATTATCCCATTTCTGGTAAATTACGTAAAAACTGCTTAACCGATTTTGACAAATGATAACCCATTTTAAAGGCTAGGAGCCCAGAATATCCGCAAAAATAGTAAATTCCAATGTAAACTTGATTTTTCAAGTGAATTTCCATCTTTTCGTCCGTGTTCGCAGTGGCTACTATTATTATGTATAATCATTCTTTGTTTACATCACCATGGAAACCCTGATTTGTGTATGATTGTATATAGGTTAAATGTTTCTCTTTGGTTAAAAATAACTACTCAATTCTTACTCAAGTGGAAAGGTGCAACAAATAGACAGAGTACTGGGAAAGGGGTCGTTTAAAATTCTATTCGTGTCAAGTGGAAAATATACTTTTTTCTTAAAATTAAACACCGAAACTCAAAAATCTATGGATATTCGATAGTTTCTGACGATTAAACCTTTGACTATAACGTTGAGTAAAATTTAATTCTATAGAATTTTTGACAATAAAAAGTTTTGAATAAATTTTCACTCAAATAATTTCAGCCATAACTACAACGATCCACTTGTTGGTGTTATAATTCCCTGGCAAATATGAATAAATATGATATTCTACACTTTATCCTCTTAAAATGAAATCAAGTATATATTTTTATAATTTCATGCAAATTCAATAGTGGTTATGTTTTATACAAAATATTCAAGTGTTTGCTTCATTAATTTTTAAACAATTACTTTAATAAAATTATATTTGTTTAGTTGTTAGTATATATTAGGATGTATAACATCATATTAACTAAAATAAAAATAAATCTAATTGATAATACTGATTAGTGACGTTCAATAAATAATTTGTATATAGTAAATATTAAATTTTTTATTTCAGGTCCATAGAATATTATTTACCCTGGTTGGAGACTGGTAAGTAATATTTTATTTTAGTATTAACTTTGTATAGATATACTAATATAATACAAAATTTTTCAAAACACAAAATCTTCATTTTGTGTTTACATATTTTTTAAATTTTTGTAATACGTTTAACTAAATAATAATAATAATAATAATAATAATAATAATAATAATAATAATAATAATAATAATAATAATAATAATAATAATAAAAATTATTTAATTCTATAAAACTAAATACATAAAATGTAATTATGTATCCATACCAACATACTTTACAGTAGTTAAAATTATTTTACAAGCGATAACTAGCCAATGTTTTATCTCGACTATTAGTACTTATTTTTAAAAGTTGGTTATTCAGTAAATAAATATTTTGGGACTCTAACTTGATTGTTCTACAAAAAATACTCAATAAATATATTAATTTTATGTGAATTTTAATTAATAGGTCTATTGATAAACATGCAATTATGTTATATTTATTATTGGACTCAATAAAATGATCTAAACAAATTTATTTATTTAGCTAACATATATTTTAAACTTAACGTATGAAAAATATCTTCTCTTTCTTATATGATCCTGTTCAACAATGAATTTAAGTTAAGATGGAAATGAGCAATCTTTTTAAACATGAGACGCCTCGGCTTCATGTTGAGAATCCCCAGGTGGAGCTTGAACTAAAGACCCCAAAGACAGACTTGAAATGGAATGAAATTAGTTTGACCCTAAATGTCAATTTCATGCATTCCATTTCATGGTGCATAACTGCTAATTTTTCATAAACGTTTTCACAGATGACTCAGAAAAATCACTTAGAACTTTGGAATAATTGTTTTAAAACTCATGATTTTTCATGTATTTTTCTGTACACGTACAAAATAAATTTCTTGGTCTATTTTTATTTTAGATTATAAATAGATAATACATATTTGGTTTTAAACTTATCCCACAATCATTTAATTTCATATCAATAGAAAAACTAATTCTATTATTTACATTAATTTAATTATTACCTTCAAAAAATTAAATGAGGGGTCACTTATAAACCTTTGTTTGGATTTCAACAATTTCACCTTAAGATATTCAAAACAATATGAAATTTTGTCTATCAAGATTTATAAACTATGATAACTATGAGAGGTTTTTTAAAACACAATCCATATTTAATATTTTAACTCTAATTTTAAAGCAGATTTTCAAATAAGCCAGTAAATACTAAACTATAGACAAGCCAAGCAAGTGCTATTAATATGTTTTGTTTAAATTAATTAAATTTAAATGAAAATATTATCTAATTATTTATAAAGAATATTCTCATTTTTAAATTGAACTATTTCAATATTTATTTTTAAGTAAGATATTTAAAACACACATATATAATTAAATAATTAATTAATCTATTAGCTTTAAAATTTGTCTATGAACCAACTTTTAAAATGTTTATCAAGTTATAAAAAATTAGGTAGGGGAAAATAAAAGTGACATGTGTCGTTGAAATCGCATTATGTTCTTTAAAAATTAAAAATGAGATGTAGGCCTACTTATACCAAAACTAATTTATTGTTCTTACCTGTTTTGGTGGTCATGTGGTTTAAGGCGTCACCACCGTAATATACTAGGCTGCCAATAACGGGGAGATCGGGGTTTGAATCCCAGTTGTAGGAATGTAAGGAGTTTTCCTCCTAAATGGTTTTCCACATTTCTTCCACCCAAATGCGGGTACACTTTCTTTAGAATTAAACCTTTTTCATCCCTAACACCTTAGCGTCATAAGTACTGTACAACACATATGCGTGCAACTCGAATGAGTAATAAGAATCGGTGATGAGAATAATACTATTGCTAAGTAGGCTTAGATGTAAATACATCACATTCATCTGCCGGATGAGGATTCACTGCCAGAACAGGTAATTGGTTAACCAAATTGATAAAAAAAATTCAAGTACATACTTGATGTTGAAAAAAATATGACATGCCATGCCCTGCAATTTATTGTTATCCATCCATCTTCCTTTCTTTTTAATATATTGTGTTGTAACGTGTAATGTCACGTGACAGACTGACCTGTTGTTTCTGTCGTGGTTTGCGAAATTTTATCGAGCTGAACGGAAAGGTCAAGTAATTTTAATAGTTCGCTGCCTCGCGATGGTTTTAAGATTCACATCAAGTGTTGTACAACATCATCATAAACTCGTGAAAGGGCAAGAAGCATGCTTACCAGCCGGTCCGGGAGTTTAATCTCTACGTCTACGTTTTCAAGTCATGCAAGAATTGTTATGGGATTGTTTGTAAGGTGTCGAGTAGAGATTAATAAATAATTTATTTCCTAAGGGGTTAATTAAATCTTGAAATTTAAATTAAAGATCGCAATGAAAGAACACACATTATTTGTAGGTTTTTTTAAAACATGTGGTCACATTATTAAAGAAATACTAGAGTTAGCTTTAGGCTAAGAAGGCCAGGTTAAGAAGAAATTGTTAAAACTGTACTAGTAACATGTTCCCCTCCCCTCGTTCGCCATTTAATTCATCTCACACAGGAACACTTCACATGAGAATATATTTCATTGATACCTGGCCAACAAAGGTACTATTGGCTGACAAAAATATTTCACAGGTACAGGTTCAACTAACTCATACCTGCTTCGGTGGCCGCATGGTCTAAGGCTTCACTCTCGCAATAAACTTGCCTGCCGAAGACCTGGAGATCGGAGTTTAAATCTTGATTGGGTGTACTGAGGGTGGTTTTTCCTAAATTGGTTTTACACTCCCACGCCAAGCAAATGTAGGTACTTTTCCTTCAAATTCAACCATTCTCATCCCTATCTCATTAACGTAATTAACATTGATGCATCAATCCTGAAAGCATAAAAATAAACAACTAACTCTGCTTACCCTGGCAACAATCCACGCCACATTACTACTCATTCTCTCTAGAGCTCTTATTTTTCAGGTATCAACGAAATCACTATAAATTCTATTGTGAGATATGTAGAGAATAGTTTATGTATGATTGGTCAAGCGTGAAGAAAGGGGGTGTGGGTAGGAGGAGTGGAGAACACTCACATCACTGGTATAGTTGTAACAATCTTTACGTAGCAGTGTCGTGGCTTCGAATTTTTTCAGAGTAGCCAAAGTTAGTTTAAACTGCATCTGTACATTTCTCTCATCACTCATCTGAACAGTCATTGGCCAATCATCAGCAAAAATACCCACCTGTATGAGGTGTGTAGACCAGAACCTATGCTTAATTGGTCAAATGGGGAGAGAGCAATTGGGTGAGAACATTTTAAAGGTACAGCTTTAAGGTGCGGCAGAAGGGAGCGTGAGTAATTTTACAGTTTTTATAGCAATACATTTTTTTGGCCAAAATAAGTCAAATATTTCTACAGTAGCAATATAGATTTTAGTTTTCTGCACATGCTAATATCAACAGATATTGAATACCTGTCAAGGGTGTCCTGGAATTTTGTCAAAACTTTTTAAATAAATAAATTTCAATTCTACAAAAACTGTAAAAATTCTTGCGCACCCTTCGGCCGCACCTTAACGATCTCTAACTACCTTGGCAACACTCCACGCAACTTCATAGAATTATGCAAGCTATACAAAATAATTAATACTGTGGGTAGGATTTAACGTGCAATATAAAACCCAACTAATTTAATACAATATGACTTAAGAACCGACTTAATTATTTTCATCCATTAAAAACTGAAAAAGAGGAAATTAAATTTAACCAATTTATTTTTTTCGAGCTTAATCGGGAATTGAGCACAGGCTCCTTAGCTCAAATACTCTGACAACTGAACTAAGATTTTGACACACACCTATTTTACAAATAACACATTTAAGTTGGAACACAATAGCTTTTAAAGATTTTTATAAAAAGCGTGTATAAAAGGATATTATTTTACATTTAACAATGTAGAAAAGTTCGCCTAAATTGCTAGACCATCCTGCTTAACTAGCCTGTGCTTTGTATGGCCTAAGCTCAGACACTATGGGTTTATACTAATATTGTAATGTTCTGTGTTTGCTGATGTCACAATTTAAATAACATCTACTTTTTCAAAAATTGTTAGTTGTACATTTATTAATTGATTTTTAAGAAAACAACCAATCTGTTTAATATCTGTGAATTTCTGTACGTATTTACAATGTTTCAATAAATAATACGATATAAATGATAAAACATACTACTTTAAGTTCTAGTGCCCTGACATTCAATATGAGATTTGATAAGTAGAAGAGATTTTCTCCCCTATGACATAAGTATTTTTAAACCATATACAGAAAAATGCGTTTTAATTTCATCCTTATAATTTTTTTAAAATAGATAAATTATGCTATTGATATTTGGTGATGGTACGAAAAAAGTACAAATAAAATTATGACGAGTACTGTTTTGTATGGATAAGATGAGTTTGTAACTAGGCCTACACTCTTCATCTTAAAATGTAGATTAAGTAAATTTAAAATTGTAGTAAAAAAGAATACAGTTAAGTTTTATAAATTAATCAATATTATAAAATATAATATAACTAGGCTATACACAAAAGTGCTCCAAAAACTTACAAAAATTTATTTAGCAGTTCAGATAATAAATTGAAATTAATAATTTTATTAGTTTATTATTGAGTAATATATTGTTGCTATAAATATATATTATATCAATAGTATTCCAACACGGACATTTTATTTTACTTCAACGTAAAGTGAATTTACATATAATTTCGCAATGAACACAATATAACGTTTATTTGGATTATATTAACTAGCAAATTAGTACTAAATGCTGACTTAGGGCCCTTGGCTCTGTCAAGTACAAATCTAAAACCTATTTTGTGGGATGGTGGGTGGGAGGGTGAAAGCGTGGCGTGGCTTCACAACCGACCAAAGTATCCTTCCGCACCAACAAAAAGAGATGGATCACGGAAACCGTAGATGGCGCTAGCTACCGGACAGGTCTTGCGGAAAAATCATAAAGTACGTTTGAAAATCTCAGTTTTCTCGAGAACGAGTGAATTTTTTTTGTTAATATTTTCAAAACCCCTTCTAAGATAATGTATCGATGTTAATTAATTGTCAAATTTTCTTATTTTTTGTTATGAAGCCGGCTTTTTCTATTGAAAAATGTCAATTTTATCTAGTTTTGATCACTGTTAAAATTATAGAGGAGGTGTGTATTTAAAAAGTATAAAATAATCAACATGCTTATATTTTGAAAAAACCATTTCTGAAAAGAAAATTTCAAAACAATAAAATTCTTGAAGATAACTGTTTGTTCCCATGGCTCTGCCATGGCCAATCACCTTAATGCTCTCCTTGTCTACAAAAATGCACGTTTGAAACTACCTAAGTTTGTTGTTCTAGTTGGACATCATTATAGTCAAGAGGAGTAAAAAAAGCCTTAAGGTTTCAGGTGCTAATAGTCCATGAATAAATATAAATCTACCACATTTTGAATTAGTTTGTACATATTTTTGTATGAATAAAAGAAAATATCATAATTTTAATTTTGTTTTGTAAGCCTACATAACATTTAAAATATTCCCTCATTTCAAAATAAAGTTTTTCTATTAAAAACTCTTCGTGGAGGAGTGAAAATTATATCACACTACAAACACAGTTTTTGAATAAAAATATTAAATTGGGGGTATGTAAACACAATTCTCCTTTAGCAGAAACATGTAAGACCTACGTCTATAAGAATTATTGTAATAAATAAATAAAAAACATATGTTGTAATGTGAGATTACACTACTTTGATCATTAAAATATTTTGTCATTAATAGAAACTAAAAGAATTAAAAGTTTTTAGTCTTTAACAAGTGATATTTGTAAATTAATAAATTCGCTAAACTACTACACTGATAAATGATATTATTAGTGGCGTTTTGAGGTGCGTCAACACAAGATCGTTATATGCGCCTTAATATGAAAATGATAATATTTTGCACTGCCTCTTTTTAAATTTCAAAACTCCTAGGTATAACCATAAATTTAAGAAGGGGTGTATTGCTCATTGTAGTTGCGCAGTAGCTCAGGAATGAGGCCATATTTGGAAACAGATAATTAAGGGCAAGAAGTCAAACGTTTCCGACAGCAGAATGAGGGCTATGGCCTCGAATTGTCAAATGGTATTAAATAGAAAGGAAAGGATTACACCATGAGGTAAACCGCTATCCATCACACAGGCCGGTTTATTTTACGTGTGTTGAAGCAACTTAAAGTCATATTGATAGCAATTTATTAAATATGTTACCTATAATGTTAACTTTTCCCCCTAAATGAAAACAATAACCAAATAAAAATACATCTTAGTGATTTAATTCAAATATATTATGATTAAAAATATAAAGTACTTAATTGTTTGTCTCTAAACAGCTGCATCTACACTTCAAAGTTGATCTCATGCATGGGAGCCAAAATAACAGCATCTTCTTCGTTGGTCGAATGGTCTAAGTCGTAGGGGTCGGCAACTGATCGATCTCGTGGCAGTTTTATCGAGTATAGAAACTATATATTCATTAAAAGTTGCTCTTTGAGTCGCATAAAATTGCAAATATATCAAGTACTTAGAAATAATATTAGAGTTTGACCAAAATAACCTTGATCAGTCATAATCAATAATGCAAAAACTAAATAGTTTAATATAAAACTAGTATATATATTTTAACTAAAAAAGTGAATAAATAAATATTTGAGAAGCCTGATTTTAAGATGTATAGACAAAAAAAAAGTAGTGTGTAGAAACGATGGGTGATCGCGGTACTTATGATAAGTTAATAAGTCGATCGGGGTCGAAAAAGTTTGCAGACCCCTGGTTTACGGCATCTATTTCTCTTTAAATTGACTGAACTGTCGATTACGAGGAGATATGTGTTCGAATCCAGTTCTGGTTTACTGAGTGGTTTCCCCTACATTTTTGGTCACTTTTACTCTCCGAAAATTCTAGCACATTGCCTCCAAATTCAACCTCCTCGCCCTTACTCCATTAGCGTAAATATGAGTAGGCAGGCCTATATACCATACATTTTGTGGGACGCGATGAGAAAATAAATTACTGTACAATATATCAAATTAAATAAAATATTTTAAAAGTGCTAGTTGCGATATTTTCCTTTTGAACACCAGTTATTTCTGTAGCCGATCTCCGGATTCATTCCCCACGTTCCAACCAAGCTACGGTCCATGGGATTCAGAACTGTCACTCAGAAAGGCTCACGTTGATTTATCTCCCTCGGTCTGTGGTCCACTGCGTTACCCCCTCATCTCCTCTTCCTCGACATTTTTACTGCCCACTTTGACGGCGGTTCACCAGACCCACCTGCTCTTAAGTCTTTCATCATCGCCGACCGTGTATGGACATTCTACATACCTCAGGAGGGAATACTCGCGATAAAGCCACATATGGCCCGAACATTGGGTACTTTTTTTTTGTGCATCACATCTAACAAACCGTTAGGACTGACGTCACTAGCAAATATAAATTATATGATCTTGATATTTAGTTCACCTGTCTACCAAGACGTGTCTAACGCTTGAATTTAACTTAATTTTTGAAGTAGGTTATATTAAGAATAACTTTTTTTTAATAGCTCTAAAAGCAATCAATGCATCAGTTTAAACATATTTTAATACTTGTTTACTGGCTTCGGTAGTCGACTGGTCTAGGGCGTCACTATTGCGATAGACTAGACTAACGATGACGGTGAGATCAAGGTTCAAATCCCAGTCGGGTGTACTGAGGATTGTTTTTCCTTAATGGCTTTCTACCTCCTGCAAAGACGTGTACACTTCTTCTAAAATTCAACCTTCCTCATCCCTAACACATTTGCGTAATTAGTACATATGCGTATAACCTGAACTGGTAGTAAGACGGGTGCTAATTTTTTCATCTTTATAAGCATAAAATTAGCTTAAAATCCAGATACTTGAACACTTTTAATTAATTTATATCTGAAAACCCGCCTTGGTGGCGTAATTAGCTAACGCGCTAGTTTAATATTGGGCTAGACTGCCGAGGAGGGAGAGATCAAGGTTCGAATCTTGCTCGAGGTGATTGGGGTGGTTTTTTCGAAATGGTTTTCTACTCTCCCTCCACGCAAATGCATGTTCACTTCCTCTACATTCAACATCCACAATTCCTACACCCATACTTAAGCTTATAACCCGAATGGGTAGTAAGACGCGGTGCTAAGTAATTATTATTATTATTATATCTAAAATGGGTAGACAAATTTACTTCTTAGCTCATATAATAATCTGTACAACCTTAAATACAATACATGAGAATGGAGGTGACTACATATAGATTTAGAATAAACATTTAATGAGTCACATATTTTATGTTAATGTGTAAAGACACAAATACAACAATTTCGCTTCTCACCAGAGTGGCTGGAAAATTTGTTGACCACAAGTTTAGACCAAATAATATACATACATATGTAATTAAGGTGTTATAGGCCTACTCCAGGTCTATCTATGAAAAAACTTTCAAACCCCAGTAGGGTCTAACGTAGTTAATTTTACTTGTGCAGTGGTTAATCTTATTTCATAAATAGTAGCTCCTACAGTCTTTATCTTTGATCTTGGATGTTTAGTTTAGGGTGTTTTAGCTAACATGATTCATAGGTCAGTTAACAACATAAACTTGCATTTAGAAAGTCTTCTTTAAATAATAAAATATAGTAATCAAACACACAGGCTCATATCAATTTAAATATTATATTATAAAATATAGATTTCCTGATAAAAACTGTAAATAACGAATTACTTATGTACCATTGTTATGGGTAAATACAGTGTCGTGTCGTTGAGTATTGCTAGAATACACAGATCCGGTTAAAACTGTACCTTTGATATGTTCTGCCCCACTCAGTCCCCATTTGACCAATACTACATAAGTGATGCTTTACATACATCTTATGTAATGTGTTTTTAATTGATTCCTGGCCAATGAGTGCTTTACTGAGTGATGAGAACAATTCACAGGAACAGTTCGAACAAACATTGCTTACCCCGGCAACATTACACGCTACACCATTGTTAAATACTTAGGATTGATTTATTACCTTGCACTTTTTATAAACTAAAAGCGTGACGGAACACATGTTGATATGATAAGTTATTACTTTAATCTAATCTATTTTTATATTAACACATTTTCCAAGTTAAGGTTTAAACATACATAGTTCTGTGACGAGTGAGCTTATAAGTCACTAATTTTACAAGATCTACTAAATATCAATCTAACCAAAAGTAATAACATTAGAAGTAGTATAATAATATATAAATAAGACAATTAAACTACACCTTTATCATTTATACATACATGCCCAACTAATAACGCCGTTCCCTTACGGAGTAGCCAAAAAAGTGTGGATATAACTAAAAAAAACTCAGCTCCGTACTTAATACATTCTCATTGACTTTCTCCACACTTCCCTATATTTGCATATTCCCTTCGCTTCAACAAAATTCATACACCGAGCTCTTTTATTCTTAAAACTCTTAATGTTTCTCTTTTTCACACATTCGTCTACAACATTCAGCTACGCTTTACATGTCCTACTCCTTCCTTTTATCCACACACTCTTCCATCATATCCTCTCAACATGTCCAAACCTATGTAAGAGTCTTCTTTCACATTCACTCATTTGATTCCCTTTAAAACCGCACTCCTTCATCATAAATTAATTTATTCTACCTTAAATACAATGTATGAGTATGGAGGTGACTATATATTAATTTATATTAAATATAAGCATGCAAACAATAAAATAACTGTTCCTGCAAGGAAAAACACCTGCATAAATGTACAGAAGGGCCTACATTATTTTATACCTCTTCCGTTAGGATTAAACTCGGCTTTAAGAGGACGGTTCACCCCGTGGATAACACAACTCCACAACAACAACCAGACGTCATAATGTGGCGTAGTTTTATGTATTTTACATACAAAAATATTAAATTGGGACCAGTGAAACTGTTTACCCATATTTTGAAAATTATAACAAAATTAAAAATTAGTTATCTTAAAATGTAAAAAAATAAATTATTAAAGTAATCCTAAATCTCACTGTTGTCAAATAAAAAATTCATAACAATATACATTTTCTGGTTCGGATATAATTTTGTATATAATATACCGTTTAATCGGCCGTGAGACGGGCTCTTCTTAAGTCTGCCGTTTTTTAAACAAAATCTCCAGGGTCCAAATTATGTTCTTAGGTTACCTCATAGATACTTCTAATAAGTTGCTGAAGAGGGTAGTGGGAGGAGAGGGGAAGAAAAACGTGGGAAAGGTGGGGAGGATCAAGGATCAGGAGATATTTTCCCTTTATTTTTCTTCCCTTAGATTCTACACCCTCTAGAATATATACATGTTCAGAACCATATTTTTTTGGTGGAGTTTTACCAGGTTATGCAGAGCTAGTTTAAAGTGTCAATGTGAAATTCTCTAATCACTAAGTAGAACACTTATTTGCCAGGTGACAGCAGAAATATATCTCTCATGTCAATAATGTAAAAAAGAGACTAGGTATGATTGGTCAAATGGGGACAGAGTGGGGGAGAATAGATCACAGCTACAGTTTTAAAATCCTCCGTTTGCCCTTGTAGCACTCTACGCTACTGAAAGTTTTGTATAGTGTATAAAACGCGTCTTCGTCCACTAGACAATTAACAGAGAAATCATTGAGAACTATAGATAGAGGAAGACATTATTTATTATTAACAAAGAAAATTATAAAATATAAAAAGGGAAGCTCCCTAATCAATGTTTTACATTTAATTACTGTTTTATAAAAGTAAATATTTCAACATCATTTTAAAAAGATGTAACTAAACTAAGGCAATGTTTAGGATTTTTTATATATATAATGGATCCAATCGTAAGCACGATGAATTATAAAAAATAACTTGACATTCAATGAATTAAACATTTCCTTTTTGTATGAACATTAATTTTCTAAAGAAACTAATACAAAAAAACCAACTTCATGAAATCATTTTTGAAATATTACCTCTCATTCTTCTATACGTTCTTTGCTAGGAGTCTTTGAAGTTATTTTTTCAAGCGGTCACTAAAGATGTACACTTTATTATATGAATCTTTGCCCATCACCCGTGAGTACCTAGCCCCGAAAATAAACTCCCGCTCGTTGTGGGACCGGTACCAACTCGGCCCCTACCTGTCACAGATGACAGCCAGTGACTGACATCTCACCGCCTCTCTCGCTCCTCATCTCAAACACGTTCGGAACCGTCACAAAACGGCTCTCATTGTTGAACTGGAAACGGTTTCTTCTTGTGGCTGGAAAACTTCCTTTCAGGATCTCAGGCACTCTTTGCATTCCTAAAAAGAGACCAACAAGGCAGAAAGGAAGGAGAGGAAAAAAAAATGGTTGTGGGCCAATAAAACAGAAAAAGCCGGAACAAATAAAAAATAGTTTTGTAGTTTTGTCTTTCTTCTTGCTTCCTCTCAAGTAAATTATTTCAAGGGAGGCTGGTAAAAAATAAGATTTGTTTTACAATTTATGAAACTGATAGTTCGAACAACTATTCTGACACAGACAATTTCACATTTGGCATTATTTTATATGTTCTAGTAGTTACAAGTTTGAGTGATCCTAGCGTTCTTGCCGATGATCTGATGGGCTGAGATTCATTATCCAGCTTGATGTGTTCGATTTGATCGTTTACACAATTTATATATGAATGTTGGTATTTAATTAATATTAATTTAAATTATATGATATTTAAGTTTTTTGTAGTGTTAATTATTTCTAGTAAAAAACTGTATTAATACTTATCAACATTTATTAATTAATTTAATTATTAGTTCAAATATAATATTTAGTATTTTTTAATCAATGTACAGTACAGTTCTATTAAAATGTGACGCACCTTACAAGCAAATTTACTGTAATTCATTTATTTTTTAAAGATGTAAAATAACATCTGATAAAAATGCACTTATGGACAAATTAACCTTACAATTATTAAAACAAAAATTAAATAATTGATAGTAGGCATTAAATTTGGCATATGTATCTAAATACGTAAAAAAATCAAAATTATTGTTTATATGGGTCAAAATTAAATATGATGTTCATTAGTATGGTTGATTAATAATTATTTCACAAAGAGTTAATTAATTTATTTGTAGTTGGGAGGATTAGATAAATATTATATATTATTCATTGAAATTGATAGGTCATTAAAAATTGAAAGATACATTTTTATTATGTTCAATTAGAAATTAAAAAAAAGCTACATTTAAGGTATTAAAAAGAAGAGCTTGCCTTGAAATTTATATTTCTACCACCTTTAAAAAATAAAAATGCATTTGGTAAAAAAATAGGTTTGGTAAGCCTTGGAGAATCTTTTGTGAATGGATGAGCATTATTATTTTAAATTGAAATGAGTTTTAGTGACGAATTTAGCAAACCAATTCGGAGAAACTTATACTTTGAACAGATTTATTTGGTGGCTTTATTGGATTAGGTTAAAGTTCATATTTTGTTTACCAAATAAAAAATAAATAAAAAAATAATTTGCTTAGTAAATATAGCTTAAACAGATATAACAATCTAAACTTTTAAAAAAAAATTAATTTTGTTAGTAAACTCCAAAAATTAGTTTTCCATAAATGTTATTTTGTTATTAAATAAGTGTGTATTATGTATTCATAATAATTTGTAAAGTAGTTAATTACATTCTTGTTGTACTGCTAAAAAAATAATAATACAAAAACATAATAACAAATTTGTCCCTTTTACTACGTTTTTAAAATTCTATTTTATTTAGCTATTATAAACAATAAGTCATCATTCATAACAAATGGTGTTTTATACAACTTAAAAAACTGACTGTAACAATTTGGAGTATTTATGGAATGTAAATAAAGCATAGGTTTTTCTGGCGTTTTCCTAATATATATCCACTGAGAAGTTCCAATTTTTTGTGAGACATTTGGGGGAGTTTTACTACACACCTTTAGTTTTATGTTAAACATTTTCTAGTTTGTGAACCTATTTTCTAAATTTCAAGGTTAAACTATTTTTCATTAATAGGATATATATAAGACTTTGTCAGTGTGTTGCATTTAGATGTAAACTAGATGGCAAGAAGATAGTTAATAAATGACCTTGGCTTTTTTTCGTTAATAATTGAATCTTATTGTAATAATAATAATATTTAGCACCGCGTCTTACTACCCATTCGGGTTATACGCTTAAGTACTAATTACGCTAATGGATTAGGAATTGGGAGGGTTGAGTTAGAGGAAGTGAACCCGCATTTGCGTGGAGGGAGAGTGGAAAACCATTTAGGAAAACCACCCCAGTTCACCCGACCGAGATTCGAACCTCGATCTCCCCGTCCTCGCGGTCGAGATTAACACAATCTTATTGTACCGTGAGAAAACGGCTGGATGTTGTTGCACATGACCTTAGAGGATGATTCTTTCCTCCTTCCTTCTAAGAACATGAGATACACGCGATGTAGATCGCATGCACATAGTGCTTTGTAAAAATACTTTTTCATTATTAATGATTGAAAAAACAAGGGAATCCAAGGCATTTTAGCCAAGAGCATTAATTTTATTTTCCTTCTTTAATGAGATAACATTAATACACCTTATTTAATCAATTTATATTTGCTTATTGTAGGTGTGAAATGACTGGGGTTTTAAATTAATAAATTGAATTTATTATTTAGATTAAAGCTTTGCTTTGATATTCTTCTAACTTCTGAAGTAGACTGGGACACTTAATAAATCCTTTATATGAAGAGGAACATAGTTTGTACACTGATGTCAAATTAATTTAGCATGATTCCGTGTTTGACTATGACACTAAATAATCTTAAGTAACGTAACTAAAATTAAAAAACCCTTATGAATATAAACTTTCTTACCATTCTTATTATATAAAATATAGGCCAATTTTAAAAATATAATTTAATCAACTAATTTGTCTATTATAGATTGCAAGATAAAAAAGTGATAAATGATAAATTATAAAATAGGATCCAATGACGAACATTATTAATATGTCTATTAGCAGATAATCAAAATATTTATATCATGTTTCATTGTAATGTAGGTTTGGGTAGCTTTAAAAACATTTTTTTTTTTCCCTTAAGCTATTCGTTTTCATATGCTCGCTTTGTCAAAAAGCTTTCAAACTATATTATATTTATTCTATATTATCAATGTAAAAAAAACCTGGAAATATATTTTTAAATCTAGATGTGCCGTTTCAACTGTCTTTTTCCACTGCTTTTTACTATCTATCTGGGCTATTTGTACTTTAATTACGCTAGTTGCTTAAGGATGACGAATGTAAGATTTAGAGGGGATGTATTTGCATTTGCGTGAAAGGAGGAAGGGGGGGGGGTGGGGCGAAAAATAATCTATATAAAACAGCTCTAGAATATCCAGCCGGGATTCAGGACCCTGTCTTCCTGTCAATGGCAGACCGGACTAGATGTCACATCTAGTCCTATATGCGCCATTTAAAATACTTAACGTAAATTTGATTTTTACATTTTTAAATGAGGATTTAAATACAGTGATTATAATTTTAACTTACCTTTTAATTTTTTGAACAAAAGGTATAACTTAAAATACAACTTGCACAAATATAAACGGGTATGATCCATTATATTACTGAAATAATAAATAATATCACTATTTGAACATCTTAATTTATTAATATTCAACTTTGGTGCTATAGATAGATAGATAGATTGGAACGAAGGGGTGAGCTATCAATGCCAGCGTCTCCAAGCGGCCGAATTGCCAAATAAGTAGTGTTGTACACCCATACACCAGTTATATCTGTATTCGAGGTGTGCATAGTCCAATGGTTATTTGGGGAATGGGGATGCACATGTTCTTCCCCCTCTATAGTGTCGTTATAATCCCCTAGGGGTGACGTGAAACTATAGGAAAATGTGTAACTATCCCTATGTAAAAGTATTTCATCTAAAAAAAATCTGATTTTAGTTAGTATTGATTTGAACGATTTTACAATAAATTTTAAATGCCAATAGAGCACTTTTATTTTAAGTTCGTCTTATATAAGAGGTTTCCTTGAATCATTACGACTCTCTTCGGTAGTCATGTGGTCTAAGGCGTCACTGTTGCAGTAGACTAGACTGCTGATGACGGGAAGATCAATGTTCGAATCTCAGTCGGGTGTACTGAGGTTTTCTCAAAATGGTTTTCCACTCTCCCTCCACGCAAGTTCGGGTACATTTCCTATAAATATAACCTTGCTAATCCCTAAAACCATTAGCGTAATTAGTACATAGGCGTATAATCCAAACGGGTAGTAAGAGGCAGTGCTAAATAGCTCACTATGCCTTCGGGCATAGCAAGTGTGCCGAGAAATAGGTGCGGCAGAATGGAGCGCGAGTAATTTAAATGTTTTTATAGCATTAATTTTTTTTGGCCAAAATAAAAAAATATCTATCCAATAGCAATAAAGAGTTTAGTTTCCTGCAAATTCTAATATCAACAGATCTCGAATATCTGTCAAGGGTGTCCTGGAATTTTGTCAATTTTTTTTCTTTATTTAAAAGGTTTTTCACAAATTCCGGGACATTTTTGACAAATATTCAAGATCTGTTGATATTAACATGTGCAGAAAACTAAACTCTATATTGTTACTGGAGAAATATTTGATTAATTTTTGTCAAAAAATTTCTATTCTATTAAAACTGTAAAAATACTTGCGATCCCTTCTGCCGCACCTTAAGGGTGTATAAAAGTGTGCTGCCCAGTTTAAAAACTGACAAACTGAAACACTGACATAGAAAAGTAGAGTGGTTCACCATTCATGGCTCTTGAATGTTCATAAACTGTAGAAATGTGTTTAGAATCCCGCCTACCTGCACACACATAAAAACAATTATTGATAAACATGAACTACCATTTAGATAATATTTCACATTAATATCACAATTTAATACAAACCTTTACAGGATGGATGGAACCTCTTGGAATAGAAAAAATATATGCCTTTAATAAGATTAAATACATTTAGGATTGATTGTAAAAATTGTAGCGATGATTCGTTTTAGTTTTTATATACATATTGTCATAAGCTCTAAGAACATTTCCCAATGTTCAACCACAGAGAGGGGTAGCCCTTCCTCCATCGCATATCAGATTGGTTAAAATTTTAATAATAATAAACATTTATTACAGTTTTATTCCTTTAATATGTGATAATACTAAAACACGTGATGGCATAAACTAACAATATACTAAAATGCTATCGATATTTACAACAAAAATATGTTTGTATTACCTAAAAGGTTCTCCAAAGGTCTCTTTGTAAGAAAATCAAGGTATAGTTAAGACTGTATTTTTGATAAGAACTCAGGTACAAATGGAAATTCTTTGTAATGTGAGAATAACCTATACATGATTGGTCAAATGGGGGCTGGTAGATGAGAAAACATGTCAAAGGTATAATAATTCTAACAAGCTCTGCTTACCCTGGTAGCATTCCACGCCACGCCACTGATACAGCCATTTCCTCCCCTACTGAACGTCAATTGACGGTGTAGGTCCCTGGTAACACCTGCATTTAGGTCACGTCTCCTCAATGCATGCTGATTCCGAACCCTAGGTTCGCTCTCGCATAACTGCACAGAGAATATATTTTATATTTTTATCACAAAGTTTTACACCTGTTGAGGCTATACGCATGTATGATACTTACTCTAATGGGGTAAGGATGAGGAAGGAAGCAGTTTAGAGGTGATATATCCTCATTTGTGTAGAAAAAGAATGGTAAAACATTTAGAAAAACATCACCCTATATAGACAAGACTAAGATTCGAACACCGATATCCCCATCATCAGCATGCCAGTCCTACTGAAGTGGGTTGAGAATATTATTATCGATAAACCCTATGGTGCAATCTACAATACTTTCTTTAGATGGGTAGATGCAGCTATTTAAAGTTTGCCTCCCTCAACTTTAGCACTTAAGGTAAGGGGATGAAGGGACCGCGAGAAAAGATAAGTGCTTCTATAGTTTTTATGACAAAATTTTTTTGGTCAAAATAAATCAATAAATAACTGCCATACAAATCATAGAGTTGGGGTAGTTGATTATTTTATAACCTATATACACTCGTATTTTTAATATAGCAAAATAATGCCGGGATAATTTATTTTAAATTATAAATTCAAATTAATATTTGCAATTTTTTTTATCGTATGGCACATACAAATGGGAGAGACATAACAGCCAGTTTGATTGCCGAACGAGTAAATTATAAGCTGTTCTGTTGGTACAGAACGTTGCCATGGGTACACCATAGGAAGTTATCTACACGTCATACCCGCAATGAGATGATGTGATGATAGTAAATATGAAGTTATAGAGCTGGTATGAGTTTTAACTTAACTTAAGCCTAATTATCCAAACCTCGGTGATCGTAGGGATCATTCCCCGCAAGGAAAAATATCCAACGTACTAGCTGGGAATCGAACCCGGGAACCCTAAATTGATAGCCAGGTGCTCTGACCACTACATCATGGGGCCTGCTAGTTGTGAATTAAAACATACATAAGTTTATAATATGTTTTCATCTAAGCTTAAGAAATATTTTGTTAGTGGGAATCGAGAGGGTGGGAGTTGGGGGAAAGATAAAAAACTTTATGTTTTGAAGTCTATATAAATTTTAAATTTAATATTTTCCCTTAATGTATTAATTTTATTTTTATTAAAATGAAACCTCAGTAAAAGTCTTTTGAGCTCATTATTCTTTTCTTAGAAGTAGACATAATAATATCCCTTAAGATTTACAACCCTTATGAGTTTTCTTTTTACATTTCTTAAGTATTTATAATTTTTTTTAAATGTTTTTAATTCTAGTTTAAAAAATCTATAATGTTCTATGTTCTTCAAAATTAAAGCATTTATCTCTTCTTCGCCCCTTCATAAATCATGCGATTGTAAATGAGTGAAACATGAGAAGTTCGTGTCCGAGGCACAAGCCGGCATTTAAGGGAGATTTTTTTTTTCTGTAGAAAATGATGGGGTTGGAAGGTTTTAAATCTTCTACCCTGGAAGAAAATCATTATAGTTTTCTAGGAAGGGGGTGCCAGGGCCTAGGGTGCGGCTTAGAAGTTAGTTTGCTTGAAGGATATGTACCAATTTATGCATAAATAGAACAAGTTCCAACAAAATATATATATCATTGAAAGATAAACTATAAACTAGAAGACTAAATGGTTTCGTGGAAGACAATAATAATAATAATATAATAATAATATATAATAATAATAATAATAATAATAATAATACAGTAATAAAAATGTTATGAGTTTCATTAAAAATACATAATATTGATTGGTTTGGATTAGTGCCATTGAGTTCGACTACATTTCTAGAACGTAGGGATCTAGGTTAAATCCTAGCTGGATGTGTTAGGCGTGACTTTCCACAGTGGTTTGCCATCCTCTATACAGGCGGATTTTCGCTCATTTACTTAATTAATCCTCTAAATCTAGTGGTCTACGATCAAAGTATGTCATCTACTAACTTATCTGCCAATAATACGTGAAGTGATACAAAATAATAATACAAAATAGGATCACTGCTTTAATTAATTTAAGCGAACCATAAATTCTTAAAAAATTATTTTAGTTTTAATTGTAATGTTTAACGTGAACTTATGAACCACAGGATAAAATCAGGATACGATCTACATATTAAATTAACCTAAAAGGGAACACCCAGCTCTAGTGCCAGAAATTGTGATCTCTGAGCTAGGATCGAACTCTCCTTTTCTAGTCCTAAATTTAAGGTTTCTAACCACTCGATCATTGAGATGGTTCAATCATTAGCTAGGAAATCTTGCCCCTTGTTCCGTTCATACAAGCAGTGTAGCGGTACTGGGGTTGTGATCCTAGACTTGCCTCACAGGGGTTGGAGGAAGAGAACCATTATTTCGGTAGGGAATGGTCCGCGACTGTCCTGGCCCACCCTGATTGAGTACGGTCCGTTAAGAGGCGTGGTCCACACTCGACCTTCGCATCGCGGGCCACTGACTAGGAACCTCCTTGATGCTAAAAGGGTCGCTTTTCACAAGGGTTTGGCTTCTTACTAGAACAACCCTTTAACTCCACATCACATGAAGCTATGAAAATCGAGACCAACATTCATGAGCAACAAAAAAACCTCTAATTTGAATTTCTTGAAACAAATTTAAATCACCTAATAAATGTCTTACATTAACATTTGGCCTTTTACTGACATTCATAAAAACTCTAAAACATTCAGTGTTCATGTGATTATATAACATATTTTTTAGTCAATTTGACAAGTCAGTTGATATTTATGTAGAAGTGAAAGGTAGCAACATATATGCGAGGTTGACGAGTACAAAGCTCTTTTTAAATTAGTTTTTCATGCTCCAGAAAAGTCAAACGTTACCGTGTAGGGACTACAGCAGGTATCGGCCATGTTAGAGAGCATTGAACACCGCCCCAGAACCCAGGTTGGAATGGAGTCTTAGTATCCAAGAGATGTAAAACTTAGGAGTTCACTAGAAAGTTGATCTCCGGCGTGAACGTCCGAACATTTGCCTGTAACAAACGATCATAATTAACTGTCATATGTGTCACAGACACATGATTTAAAACATTGACCTTTTTTGATTGAAAAAACATTTAATTTCTATAAGATTTTTCATCACTACATTAAAGGTGAGATGGAATAAAAAGCACGTTGAGTATTTTTCGCAATTTTTATAACAATACATTTTTGGTCCAAATAAATTAAATCTCACTTCTCCATGTCTGTTTAGTTTGATTTTCTACGGATGGTAATTTCAACAGTTCTGAAATATCTGCCATACGCACAGTGGCATTTGGATACACATTTTTAAATAAAGTTAAATTATGCCGTCCAAAATCCGTGATGCCCGTCACAAATATTCAAGAACTGTTGAAATTACCATGTGTAAAAAATCAAACTAAAAGTATCTTATAGACAATATTTTGTTTATTTTTGACAACAAAAGTTTTTTTTGCAACTAAAGTTGTAAAAGTAGGTCTACTAGTTTTAATTCATTCCACTTTAAGGGTTTTAAGTAATACATACGTTCTTTTTTTAAAACTGTGAGTAAACTTAGGGCCAAAGTAGGCTATATTAAATGGAATTTAAATATAGTTTCCAAAGATTGTAGCAATATATTAAAACCAGGTACTCTCCATTTACACTGAAAGTTAGCAAGCATATATTACTATACCATTATAATTATAGTTATAACAAATATGTCATAAACTTTTTTTTTGTATTCTATTTGATATAACATTTTTTTTGGCGTAAAAATAGTAATCGAATTAAGTTAACAATTTTTTTTCATTAGTACGCTTATCACCATATTTAATAACGACTATAAGCAGCAGGACAAGATTTCCTTGATCCCTTCGATACCGGCATATATGTCTATCGTGAACCCGGAACCTTAGAAATCACAACCACCGGTGAGGGTATGAATAATATATATATTTTTAATTTGAAGTTTGGGTGTTTCTACCCTCACATATATAGAACCATGAATGTACTTATAATTTTATGGTCCTCTCTGGGATTTTAAAAGTCATCGCTAACATTTTGTTCAGTTCACCCTTCGTCCGCCTGTTCAATGTAAAACGTCAGTGTGTCAAAGATATATTTGTGAGGGAAATGCCATTCTAAGTCATGTGGCGGCATCATAAAACCAGATTTTTCAAGTTTTAAGGGGTTGTTGGGTCCAAGGCTATAAGGGTGTTCATTGTAAGGATACCACCCTCTGTTTTTTTTTAAAGCTCTCCTTTGAAACTATTATAAGCCGATCATATGTGTCCCATTAGGTTTGTCTGAAATGGTTTCCTTTTTAAGATTTCAACCTAATTAGTTTGGGTTGCACTCTGAAATTGAACGAAAAAACGTGAAAGTAGAATTTTTTCTGTTGATGTGGAATGTAATCGAGCATTCTGTATGTCCAACTGTATTTGTTTGGGTGTTACATTTTTTTTTAACTTCAGGAATGATTTCGACCAAATTACACGCTATCATGATAATATTGTTGATTGGTAGGTTCTTATTCCTTTAAACCCCTCAATACTATTTTATTTAGCTCTACACCAACTGGCAAGATTCTTTTGATATCAAAATTGGATCCTTGCCCACCTTACACAAGCAGGCTTAGCGTCAAAGGTAATATTGTCCACTACCTTTTTTATGAATTGGTGAATTTATCAACACACGACATGCAAACCATCTTAATAACAGATAGGAAACTACTTTTAAAACTAAACAGTCTTAGCGTCTGGGCATTTACTAAATGAATCACAGGACGAAGTCATTACTCAAAGTTAATATCTCCTTCGGCGTTTTCAAGAATCGAACCAAAGTTATCTAATCATTCTCTCTTGTAATATGGTTTATAAGTTTTATTCAAATTACCTAATTAGCTCATTTTATATACTCATATTTATTTACATGTTTACATGGAAATCGATATTTTATAAGTAGTTTACAAAAGAGTAGATTTACAAAATGTTGTTGGCTACACCACCAGTCCAACAATACATATATAGTCCCACTCTAAGCGATCACATACTCGTGAATAATATTTAACTTTAAATTTAGGTTCGCCCATTTCTTGAATATGAATAATTATGAGACAAATGGACGCTTTTAAACTCAAATCTCTATATTACTTAACGCTAGTCTGAATCACACAATAATTGTATTTGAGCTTAGGCCTATTGATCAGTTAAAGGATCTGACATATTCTTAAAGCCGTTACCGAATGTACAGTATGCGCAAATTTTCAGATTATACTGATTGATTCGTTCAAAATCAAATAAGAAAAGTGACTGATCAAAAATGTTTGGCCAAATAAAAGATTAAAATTTAAATTAAAGAAATACAGGTAATAAAGTTTTTCAACATACCCCAATATTTGAGTTCAATTTTATTATTTTATTTTAAAGGAGAAAAGTATTTAATCAATTTTATTATTTATTTTAAAGAGAAAGTATTTATAAATGAAATTTATTAAAAAGAAGAAGAATATTTTACTATATTAACCACGAGCGTTATTTGTAAATTAAAAATGGAAACTACCTATGATAAAGCGCCCTTTAGTAAGAGGTACACTACACCACTAATAAAACAAACTAAACGTTTTTTGGTATACTATGTTGGAAAATGTATAAGTAGTATTAAATCTTAAATAATGTAAGAGTTAAATACAAAGCAATATTTATACAATAAATTTTATTTATAATGTATTTACCTACCTTAGTCACGAGCCTAAACTCATACAAATTCAATACACAATAAATAACATTCATTGTTTCAAATATGTTTAAATAATAGCAATAGGGTATAATATTAAGCGTAGGACAATTATATATCCGTATTTTATTCAAAATCACGATTTATATAAATTATAGTTTTACTACACATTTTATGATTTTATTTTCAAAGTCTATGTTTTTGTTGATGGTAAATAACATAGTTACACTATTATATTTCAAAATGAAATAAAAAATTAACACCTATGAATAGTTGCAACGCATAATTTAATTGAAGGAAAAATTTTTGTTTCATAAACAAATATTTGAATACAATATGTTGGCTTGTGTGAATGCGCGTGACGGAACCTGCTGCGTCGAGGTTGGGGCTTTTTTTTTATCAAGGTTGATGTCTAATTTTGAACATTTACCCTAAGTTATGTAGCATGATATTAAAAAAGAACATTACATTTATTAAATTATTTACAGCCTTAAGTAAAAACAATTTTGATAGTGTAGGCCCTATCAATACTAGTATGTTATTACTTAAGGAAGAACTTCCGACTCATGGCTACTTCACAATTTTTTTTTATATCTTCTTTAGCCACACACAATTTGGTCAGAGCGTTCGTAAATATCCTGCATAACTATAGTTTATTCTCTAAATTTCAAACTGCTCGGTAGATTTTATTTTAGCACTAAACATCAAAATATACACGAAATTTATAATTGTTACTACTACTGGACACACACACACACACACACACACACACACACACACACACACACACACACACACACACACACACACACACACACACACACAACACCACACACACACACACCACACACACACACACACACACACAATACAAATAGATAAATGTATAAAATAGTAACCATCATGTGCAAAGTATATAAAATATATTCCCTCCAAAGGACAAAAAAGACTTCATTTAATCATCTACAAACTAAAATAATATCTTTATACGACAGGCAAGAATTATTCAAATATGAACCCCCATAGTAAAAAAAACACTCTTCACACAATGAATTTATCATCAAGTGAATATGAAGAAAGAAATTCCTCGAGTAAATAATAATTGAAGATGTACAGAACCTACTTAATACAAAGTGACAGATATGCTCACATCGTATTAGAAGGAGAAATATTACCGTACCTATTGAATCAAATGATAAATAATATTACAATGTTTTGAACGTGAATTATAGCGCATAAAATACTTTGTAGCGTTTAAGAATACCTGTAATAAATCGTATATGCTGCTATAAACATATGTGATGTTCCCAAATAGTTGACTGGCGACTTCGCACTAGGGAAGAGGTTAATAGTAAAAATTATTACCAAGCCATTGAAACTGTGCAACAGCGTGTTCATATCTTGGTCATGATAATAAACTTGAGTGGCCCTTACTTTTGAAAATGAAAGAACCTAATTTATGTCTTTTAAAGCCATAATCACTTTAAAAGAAATACAAATACTCAACTTATGCATGGAATCAAAAGAAATAGAGATAATAAACGAGGGAACAACGGCAAGCTAACATGACTTCTCGCCATAATGTTTAGAAATTATGAAAGCACCAGCGCCAATAAAATAAAACAAGTTTGAAAGAATAGAAAACAGTTTTTTGAGCATATTATTTAAAACCATCACATATCTTAGAATATAAGTTTTGTTGTAAGCTTTAATTTACCAATATTACTGTTGGTAAGCCAGGTATCCAATATAATAAACATTTTCAAAAAATATAAGTTAGAGAATGATATACAACCCTACAAAACATATATTCTTTAAATGCGGCTATAACAGTAATTAACAAATATAATAGCTTGGCTATTTAATACTTTCTCAAAAAATGTAGTCACGAATTGTATATATACATAATTGTATTCTTGGAAGATAAAACAGTCCATTCTATATTAAAAGTATTTTATTTATATCTAGCTATCTAGAGGCCTAAATAATTATAATAACACTCTAAAGCTGTCTGCACGTTCGATTCTCTCTGTCTGTTTCAAGTAAACTCAAATAGTACTCATCAGATTGAGATGGGGCTTCTGTTGTACTTCTTATCTTTGAGAATAAATGACAAGCTACATACCATCACGTTATCTCATCAGCGAGGAAAGCAATATCGAAAAAACCTACCGTTATACTAAAACTTAGCACTGCGTCATACTACCGTTCGGGTTAAACGCCTAAAGTACTAATTACACTAATGGGCTAGGAATTGAGAAGGTTGAATATAGAGAAAGTTAAACTACATTTGCATGGTGGTAGAGTGGAAAAACATTTAGGATTCGAACCTAGATCTCTCCGTCCTTGTCAGTTACCTCAACACTAAACTAGCGCGTTAGCTAACTAAACAATCGAGGCGGCTAAAACCGACTGTGTGAGGTTATATTTGCGTTTTAAATCCATAGCAATTCAATTAATATACTAATTTTTAATGTATACATCTTCTTTGTGAGTCTCGTTAGCAAAGAAGGGCTTGGAAATATCAACAAACCTATTATAAATCTCCTTATTAACGATTGTTTTTGATATATGTTTTCAGTCGTTTTATGCATTCAAATTAAAAGGTGAATATTGTCTATTTCACTAACGAAAAAAAACACAAGTAAACTGTCACCTGTCGTTTGATTTTTGATTTACACTCACGGGTTATATTCAAGCGTAGTGCTTAGCTGATAATAAACCATGCATAAAGTACAGTGTACAATTTATGGTTAAAATACAATTATTTATAATTAATTAATGTACTGACTAAAGTCTAATTAAATAATGCATGTGTCTTTTATTGTTCATTGCAACAGTGCCTCCACATTAGATAACATTTTAGTGTGCTTATGTGTGTATCTTAATTGTATATATTTTTTCAGTTATTTTATAATTTTTTAAGTAAATTGTGTTTATTAGTTTTGTTCCTTTGATAACAAACTAAAACAGTTTCTTTAAATGCTCATTGCACCAATTATCCCACTTAATAGAGCCACTGTTAACGTAATTGCACTCACGCCTTATTTGTTTTTGTCTTTTGATAGTAGAGCTAAACCAGATATTTTTTTGTTCACTGCCGAAATGCCTCCACGTAAGAGAGTCACTGTTAGCGTGCTTGCATTTGTGTCTTAAATTTAGGTATGTTTTCAGTCATTTTATGCTGTCGCTGGTGGATTAGATTTATTTAGTTTGTTTTTTGGTACTAAATCAACAGCATAATTATTTTTGGTGTGATAGGGTGCTTACTATAGAGTTATTTTCAATTTACAACTTTTTTGTTTCTTAGATAGTAAATCTAACAAAACTCTTAAGGCTTGTATGCGCATTCAAATTTTGTGGAGTTTTTATTATTTCTCGGTAGTATGAACGATAAGAATACTAAATAATTCAATTTTAGAATGTTTGTATGTCTGTTTGTTGCCAGTAAACTCAAAACTTTTCATCGGATCGAGACGGGACCTGTTAGCTTGTAAGCCTTATTTTTCAGGGAATCATGATAAACTTTATACCATCAGGCAACGAGCGAGGTAGTATCGAAAAAACGGATGCAAGCAGTGAAAATTCGTCGGTGCACGGGTGCGGAAGGGGAGAAGTTGGGGGTTAGTCCGTGTACTGCTCTAAAATATGTTTAATTTTTTTTTGGCATTTTAGGTGGTCGAATGTGTTGATGTATCGTTTAATGCGAGCGAAGTCACAATCAAACGCTATTATGAAATAAATATTAAGGGTATTTTAAATTCATTACATAAAGATATCATGCACGCAATAGCATAGCTATATATTTTGTAATTAACTATTTAAAAAAAGTGAGTTTTTTAATTTATTAAAGTATGAAACATTTCAAACAATATTAATAAATAAAATTTAATATCTTAAACTTGCTTAGTTTTGAAATGTGTTAATTATTTTATTTATTTATTCTTTATCAAAGAGTTTATATAGGTCCCTACTCTACAATTTAATAATTTTAGTAATCTCGCTGGTCTTTAAATATGAGATGCTTAAAACATAATCTGGTTTGTATAAATTGAAAAAAAAATTGGATTTAACTACATTTGGGAGTTCAATCAAATTGTTAGGTGCTTATTTGACTAATGGAATAAGCCATTCATCTTGTTTGCCCGAAAACAATCATGTTATCCGAAACGAACGTTTGAAACTTTGACACCATATTGTACTTACGTGTAATTTAACGCTTCTAAAGAACAAATGTAATCAAATCTTCATGAAATTAAATACTACTAAACCCCAAGAAATAATTGGGAATCGGTTTAGTGTTCTAATAAAATAATTTAGCAATTAAACCTTTGGATGCTATTTCCTTTAGAACGGTATTCAATACAAAATGTTCAGTGATATATGTATACATTGTTATAAATTATTTATTTAAAAATTATAGCCTTACTTACTTGTGGAAGGTTAGTTACGTATGGTATTTTTCCGGCAGCTTTATCAAAAGAAAGTCCACGCAGGTAAGTTTTAAGCTAGTTTATATTTAAAATAATAAAATTATCATCATTATCTTGATCTTATTCTATATATTAATAAAATAGTTTGTCTGTCATGAGCATTGCACGATATCTACCGCAGGCAGAGGCCTTAAATTTTAAAATTAGTAGCCCATGTGCATTGAAATGTACATTTGATGGCCAACATTTTACAATCTTGGTTACATTTTTTAATTAATTAAAAACATGGTCTGCAGCAATAAAATGAAGGATTTTTATGGTTTTATAAGCATAGCAAAGCTTTGCTCGGGGTAACCGAGCAATTTTTTGCCGGGTGTTTCTGCTAGAATCATATAAGCCTATAATTATTCACTTTTAAATAGAATATATATTTTATTTTTATAAATAGAAATTATTAGGTAACTAAGTAAGGTCAACAGTTTTAAGTTCATTTATATCACCAAAAGCTGGACAGATTTTTGTGATTAAATTGAAGGAAAATTCGTATTTCGGACAACAGTGTATCTTGGTGACCTGGCGGTCTAAGGGTTAGTTGTCAGACTTCTGTGCTGGAGGTCCGGGGTTCAACCCTCGGTCCCAGCACAAATTTATCTGATTGCCAAACCCTTCCTTCACCTCTGACAAGGCGTGTATTAATCACACTTGTGAATGTGTGGAATGCCAGGCCTCCACCGTAGTTCGGATCCCGCGTTAAACTGTATGTCCTCCATTTCATCTCAAAATTACCCTACCATTACACATTAGCGTAAGTGCGTATAACCCGAACGGGTAGTAATACGAGGTGCTGCTGCTGCTAATAATAATAATAATAATAATAATAAAAATAATAAAAAAATATTTAAAATAATATAATAATAATATAGGCATATCTTGATTCTAATAATATTTCAACTCTATTGCTTGAGCTCTCTTTCGCTCTATTATAATACATGTAGGTTTATATATACTACTCATGTATATGGTTAGTATTAAAACGCCAAATAAAAGGGCATGCAATTATATATATATAGGTTGGTTTATTTTATATTATATTTAATGGCAAAGACCGTTCGAAGCTTCCCCATTGGCTTATCCAATATCGAGTTGCTTTCTTATAGGAACAATATTTTATTGAAATACGCCTTTTTATAGAACATACCTACATGGTTACTGAATAAACACATAATTCTGACTTTGATAAAGTACGATCGTCAAATTTGAAGTATCCTAGAACCTCACTTAAAAAATGTAATTATTATTGCGATTACAGATATATAAAACTAACACTACTTTGGACTCGGAAACGACACTAAACAAATTGAGTTACTATATTAGTAAAACTAATCTATATATCAATATATTTTTTTAAATATCGTTTACTCACTTATCAGAATTATTTATTTCGACAACATTATGACTACTCTTACCTCAGTCCGATATATCGTACTGCCTATTCGGGATGTCGACAGCTGTTAATATATAATTTAAAGTCATTTGGTAAGAAAGGAGCAAACAAATAAAATGTACCTTAATTCAATTGGGGAAGGGATTTAAAAACCTCTTACTAAAACAGCTCCCTTAGTTCAGTGTACAAAGTACGAACCATTACTAAACAAGCTTTGCCAAACCAAGTTAGTTATTACGGCTTTGTAGGTCCAGTTTCATAAATATATTCAGGTATTTTCCCAAACAAATTCCAAAGAATAGTTTTTGGTTTTGTGAATAGACTTTTTAACTGAGGTACTTACTGGACCAACTGATTAAATGAGCAAATGATTTATAAACAAATTTCATTCTAGAACATGTAAAAAACCCAGAATTTCAGCCGTTAATTCATTAATGTGAAACGGGAAAAACCCAATTTCACTAATGATTTATTTTCCGGCCATACCAGGAATCGAACCCGAGACTCTAAACTCAGTAGAGAGATATGCTACCGACTGAGATAGGGTGTCGGAAGAATCACGTAAAACAACCGGTTAGGACTACTCGTGTATTTGAACTAATGATAAAGGTATAATTCAGATGAAATGTACCTGCATTTACGTGGGGGAAGCGTGGTAAACCACTCAAGTAAAAAAACATCCTTAGCACATCTGACATGAGATTCGAGCCCCGATCTCCCCGTCACCAATCACCCGTCACCCGTCACCCGTCCAGTCCAATGCGAGAGTGACGGCTTGGACCAGTCAACCTTTGGAGCTGTTCCAGAGAAGTTAATGGGCGCCTATATTGTGATGAAGATACGAAGACATGTTTTTAACCACCGTGTTTCAATCAGACAGAGATACAGAAATTCATTTTCTCGGGTCATAAAAAGTTAGCTAGCACAAGTTGTTTTCAATCTTCTCTCCCAAGATATTAGGGTGCCTAGCAGCGTTGTGATATTCTTGGTTCGTTAATCTTTACGATAACTATATTTTCGCGTCCCGGTGCTCCAAGTTTTAAGATGATGGTTGAGCGTCGAGACCAAAAAGGGCGTCGGTTCAGTAAGTCGTACCGACGCGTTTTGTTTGACTTCAATTTTGGTATTCAAGATTAATCTTTTAAGTTTATTTATTTCATTTGAGGTATTTAACCTTTCAATTGTTTATGAACAGATTTAGTATATCAGCACATGACTTACAATATAACTTAATTCTATAACAGACACAACACTCAATCCCTGGGAAGCCTTAGTTTTTTGTTCATTTTTTAATTGAACTTAGACCCACTAGCTCAAAAGGCAGACGCTCCACCGACTTCGTGTTGGACATTTGTTGAGTTATTTCAACATCAACAACAATATGTATTGAAATTTACTTTATATATAAGTTTAAACTATAGTTTTATGACCTACATCACTGGTTACATAGACTAAGGTGTCATTCTTGTCTGGTTTAATTTGCTGGTGACAGGGAAGTTTGGGCTTGAATACCGTCTGAGAGCAATGTTTTTCTTTTTCATATAAGGTTTCCCATTCTCTTGACCAAAAATTCGGATAAATTTCCTTTAAAATTTTATCTTCCTCACCCCTACTTCATTAGTGTCACTAATGTATACATGTAACCCAAACGGGTACCAAGTAGGATGTTGGGCAGTCTCCCAAAAAGAAATTCGTATAGTAGTGATGTATTTTAGCTTATGAGTGTTTCACTAAGTGATGAGAACATATCAAAGGTACAGTTTAAGCTAGCGCTGTTACCTTGACATCAAGCCACGCCTTGCCACTAGAGATTTTAATCTATGGATTAGTGTGCCTGATTAGGACCAGGATCAGATCCGACTACATACACTGAGATCGCTTTTCAAACTTAGTGGTTTTCTTACATTAGAAGCTCTTGTTAGCTACCTATATTATGTATTACTTTTAAAATTATGTCTTACGTGATATATTTAAATCCTTACACCTTATGATAGTTGGAAGGTCATCTAGTTCAGATGGTCTGCAACACTGGGATCTTTAACCCATTTGGGGTCCCGAGTTTTTAAGGGGCCACCGATTTTTTTAATGTATGAATATAAGATACAAAAAAACACCTTTTAGGTGAGTTGCGGCCTTTGTTATCCTGTAATTAAATGATATTATGTGCAATAAAATTAATTTGGTTATAGATATTTGACAGTCTTAGAAATATTTATAGGGTGCCAAAAATTCATCGAAAATGTAAAGTGCAAGAGAAGTCCTCACGTAAGGAGGGAAAATGTTTATTTTATTTACATGTTGGCATGGGGTCTTCTAAATAAAATAATACTTCAAAGGGGTCGCACACCCACATAAAGTTTGCGCATGACCGGAATTAATGATCTATACGTACCAGATGGACTATAAAATTATTATTGAAAAACTGTCTTTGTCTTATTATATTTAACTGTGCATTATGTGCATGAACTTTTGTTGTTGTGTCTGTCATTTAAAAAGCTTTCCATCACAACTATTACTAGAGAGTACTAGTGAATAGGCAACCGGTCATCACAATCATTTCAAAACGATGCTAAATCACTTACAAAAATTCAAAATAATTTCATCAAATAATAATTACTCCTTGACCTACACTCAAGAAAACTTCACAAAATAGCGCACATATAGGTAAGACTCATTCGCATTGGTGGACACGTGTCATGCTTACCTTGTCTGATTAGCCAGAGACAGGAAAGTTGGGGCTCGAATCTCGATCAGGTGTTCTGAGGTTTTTTTTTTCTAAACGGCTTATCACATTCTATTCACTGCACATGCGAATTCATTTACTCTAAATCCTAGCTTTCATTTATTTAGCGGAGTTAAATGCGGGTAACGCGGGCGGGTGGTGAAACGTGGTTGAAAAAAAGGTACTTCTTATTTTAATTCCCTGTGAGACAGGCTGTGACGCCTATTCCCGAAAATATATTGAACTATACAACCATTCTGTGATTTTTAATGACAGCCCCAGATTTCGCCGATACACAAAAGTTTTGGAAGTTTCACGCAACATTAAATAGATTCTCCGGGAGTTCTTGCACTACTATAACTTCCGACGATTTATTCACTCTGAGAAATTAGGTGGCTTCGTGTTAAAACGAAAAAAAAAAAAAAACGCACATCTCACCAAGATACGGCTTAGGCAATACGATGAAACCAACTTCGGTGGCCTCATGTCTAAGGTACTACACTCTCAATAGAATAGTATGCCGATGACGGGGAGATCGTGGTTCGATCCCGGTCGAGTGTACTGAGGGTGGTTTTTCCTAAATGGTTTCCCACTCTCTTTCTCTTCACGCAAATACGGGTAACTTTTTCTTCCTCTAAATTAAGACTTTCTCATTTCTGACCCATTAGAATAATTAGTACATAACATGTAACCCAAATGGATAGTAAGACGTGGGGCTGAAAGAAATTACGATGAACTTGAATTCAATTTTTTTTTCATAGATAAACTCTTCGTAATACATGAATAATTCTAGTACACTATTACAATACTGTAGAGCTCATGAAATGGTAGTTATTTTGGCATGATATGTCGTATATTCTTTGAGAAAAGTGTGCCTACAATAACATCTGGAATATAGACAAATTATTCACGTCCAGATCCCCTTAGCGGTTATAATAAAATACCCATTAATTGAATTGGGAAATTTACTATGGATAGTGGCCTGTTAATTAATTAATGTAGTGGAAAGTATTTAAATATATCTCTATTATACAAAATGGAAATTAACTTTTTGCTACGTATACAAACATCACTGCATGTATCTTTCAAATTAAGTTAAATATCCAGTATTTCAAAATTGATACCTGGAAACAGGAGTATGGCCTGCTAAACCATAGGTTCCGTTTTTGATTTTCGTGTCCACGTGTAATTTTACAACTAAATTTTAGTTAAAAAAAATATCTGTTATGTTTATTATTTACAAGAATTGTTTGAAGTCACATAATAATTATTACTTTCGAAAACTCAAAATTAAATTATGATATTCTTTACTTAATTATATGAGGTGTTTTATTTAAAATTGAATTGGAGGGATCAAACATTGCAGTTAGATCATTTTGGCATAATATTACTCAATTCTAGAAAGAGGCCGAGAGAAAGAGCGCCGGACGGGGATGAGGAATCACTCTGCTTGTCTTTTCTCTAACTTTACGAGCTTGCCAACTTGTGAGAGGGTGTTGTGTGTCTGATGATATACTTTATCCCCTTCTTTTTAATTCCTTGTACGTCTTATGCTCTATAGTACATTCCCCCATTTCCCGCCCGCCCTTCATTGCGCTTTGGCTTTGCGAAACGACGTAAAATCAGTCGTCCAGAATTTCTGGAAAACAGTAAGTTTTGTTGTAATCTCCATTCCCATGAAACGAAACCTTTTATTGTTTTCTTTTAAGTGCAGTACATATTAACTGAATTCTTTTTATTATTGTTTTTAACACAAAGGCTTTTATAGACTTAATCCAGAGGATAGGGATGAGGAAATTATTTGTTAATGTGCAGAGCGGTTGGGGAAACCACTATGATTAGTTACACAGCATAAACACCGGCCCAAGTGTATCTAGCAGAGATTCGAACCTTTACCTTATCATCGCCGGCAACTCGGTTTGTTACGATATTGATGCTTCAGACAGCGTGACCAGCAGTACAACCTTTCTGAAATTATGTTAATTTTGAGTAGGACAAGCTAGGACTGTAAAATATTTAAATGTGAACTTATTGTTTTGAAAATAGTTTGACGTTACTTTAATATACATAGATGTGTAGATTTATTTAAAATATATATTCATCTACTTACGTGCAATGAACATATAAGCTACTTACACCTATGTCAATTTGATTCTATTAGCATCATGTCTTACTAACTGTTGATGCTATATGCATATATACTAATTACATTAATGTGTTATGGATAAAGAAGGTTGAATTTAGTAGAAGTATTCACGTATTTGTCTGAAAGAAGAGTGGAAAACCATTTATGAAAACCACTCTCAGAACATCCGACCGGGATTCAAACCCCAATCTCCCTGTCAGTCTAGTCTATTGCGAGAGTAACGCTTTAGACCATGCTGCCACCATAGCAGGTTTGAATCGTGTTCAAATATATTCTTTGTATTAACGAGTTTTTCTCATATATTTTTTTAGCACCGTGTCTTACTACCCGTTCGGGTTACACGCTTATGTACTAATTATACACTTATGGGTTAGGTTTTAGGAAGGATCTATTTAAATAAAATGCATCCGCATTTGCGTGGAGGGAGAGTGGAAAGCCATTTAGGAAACAACACCCTCAGTGCAACTGACTGGGAGCGAACCCCGATCTTCCCGTCTTCGGCAGTCTAGTCCAACACGAGATGGCGCGTTATACCACGCGGCCACCGAGGTGGGTGAATTTTTGCCATATTCAAAAGTGATGTGATGATAGTGATGATGTCATAAGTGTTTGTGTTTTGATTCCCCTAATAGAGAGGCTAGGTCTACTAGTGTTTTAAATTCTACTTTAGTCAAGAGAGGTTAGGGAGTACGGTACAATTATTTTATCAAGAGGGTCTTATCTGATAGCTATAAAGGCTACAAGCTCTACTTTCACGTATTCATGCGTCAGGTCATGTGATCTGTCGCTATCATTATTGATATCTATAAAATAACATTAATAATAGAGTAAATCTAGATTTTAAGCCTGCATACCATTGACTAGGGGTAGATCGTTGTCAATAGTAGCTCAATCACTCAACATGTTGGGACTGGTTAGTTAAGGCACCGGGTTCTAATAGTTAAAATGTTGAATATAGCATTAATACTCTTCCTAATATAACCGTGAAGCTGGAATTTTAAATTTTTAAATTATTTTAAAAACTGATTAAAAATAAATAAAATCAAGAGTATTTTCTGTCTGTTTAAATCAAGGGCATTGCCAGGGATAGCCACGCAATGCATTACGCCGCTACCCAGCCGGTTAATTCTGTTGGTCTTATATGTTTACGGGGGTGAAACTTTTCGCCATAGAAAAATCTCTCTCCAGTAAAACAGGATGGGACTAGGACCCTGATCGATGTGGATATATTTATACTTATATTTGATAAAAATGCTAGTGTAAAATTTTAGAAACTAAAAAATAGGTGTAATTAAATGATTATCTGCTTACATATTTGTGAAGCACGTTATAGAAAGTAAATTAAATTTGATAACATTGTGTGAGCCACCTATTATGATGTAACAATAGGCTATTATTTTACATGTTTGCACAATGGTACTGTGGAGAACTGCCCCTCGAATTTGCCATTTACCGCCCACAAACATAGTTAATGGCTGTAAATTAGTTTTATTGTTTACCATTCGAGTAACCTTAATTACTCACAACCTATAATCTCGCATGTTTACACAATATCGACATGCGATTAGCTTAAGATAAGGGGTGGGAAAATGTGGGATGTCTTTTCATAGATGAGCTGAATTTGAAACGGCGTGATTTGATTGGTTATGTAAAAACGTACAGTACATTAATAATTGGTCCATTTTATTTTGGGCATGAAACAAAACATTGGTATACATTTTTGTTATTAGTATATAGTTCTGTAATATTTGACATTAGCTTTTATTTTTACGTAATTTTTTGAACGAAATCAGCTATTTAATAGATCTAGACATTTTACTTTTTATTTACTTTTTTGTACTTTAAAGATTACACTACCAAAGTCACCCCTTTTTTACAGTACAATATATAATTATTTTAATTTTGGTATTAAGACCTACTGCTATTGTATACTTTAATAGAAGATGTGTAATAATAGTTTAATTAAATATGTCATATCTATATGAAAATTATAAATGAAATATTTTTAACTAAATTCTATATATTTTTACAATTCATTCAAATATTTTCTTAAACACGCTTTACAATAAACTGAATTTTATTGATCTCATTTAATGGTAAAAATATAGTATATTGCTTATCATTCAATAATAATATTATTTTGAGATTATTTGTTTTTTGTGTAAATTAATCATCTAGATTAATATTCTTTAAAATCTGGAATATTTTATAGAACTTATACTGTAATTCATACTCACAATTTAATTTAATGATCATATGTAAACAAACTAAATAAGTTTGTACGTAACATTTATATTAATTTTATTTTTATTTCTGTTGTCTACAAGTTAATCATAAAAAGTCTTAACGTTGTGAATTTACAATTAATGAATATATTAATATCTTTAGTACCAATTATTGAAAACCGGCTTATATTACACTCAGTTTAGTGAAATAATTCAAATTCACTTATTTTCATTGGTCTAACTTGACCTCAAGTTTATCGACTGCAGATACTACACCGGCAGAGCTGGTGTGACTTTCTCAAATAGTTCAATAATTGTCTGCTAGGTAGCAACAGTAGCGTTTTTAGCATCGTCTAATTCATGCTGGAAGTTAATCTAAGTGTAAGGCTGTTCGTAAATGCTTTAACATTACTTTACAATGTTAAGTGCCTTTACATTCAGTTGCCTCAACATATTTTGTAAGCCTACTTGGTTTATATAAATATATTTATGACAAGATATATTAGATAAAATAAGAAATTCACTTAAAACTAGTAAAAGTAGAAAAATCTCAAAATATAATTAAACACGCAATTATACTCTATTTAAACAAGGCTATGTTTTTGATGTTGGTAAATTTATATTAATATTGATTATAATTAATTATATTATTTTAAGTTTAGAAATGTATATTTTATATTTCTATTTAATTATGTTATTTAATATGACAGTGTAGAAGAATAATTTGCACTTTTATTTATATGTTCCTTTCAAAATTGATTTGGGAAATGAGGGATTTTATTTTTAGCTCTGCCTCCCGTTCTGGTCATACGTTTATGCACTTACTACGATAATGATTTTAGGCATTTGGAAGATTGTATTTATAGGAAGTGTATAGGAATTTGCGTGAAGGGAAAGTGGAAAATAATTTTTGGAAAAACCACCCTTAGTACACCCGACCGAGAGTAAAACCTTGATCTCTCCGTCATCGTAAGTTTAGTCTACTGCGAGAGTAGCACGTTAGACCACGTGGCCACCGAACAGCTGTGAGAGGATTAATTATTTTTATATTTTTTTGTATTTTTAAATTTTGTCTTATTACTATAATGTTATTAATATTATACTAATGAGTTTTATATTATATACATACTTAATTTATTTTTTATACTATACAAATTTAATTCGAAAAATGGAAAATTTTGAATTTAATTAAAAATAATATTTATAACGATTTTTCACATATAGCCTAGATGTGGACAACTTAAATTAATAATGTTTCTTCACTTTGACTAAATATGCCATTTGGAGGAAATTTTATGTTTAATTATTTTGGAGTGTTCATTTAATAGTCTTTAATTTAAGAAAAAAAAACTACTTCTTTGGTGTTTCCAGCGCCTTTAGTTCAGCTTTTTAAATTTTAACATACTGAGAAAATTTAAACCTTGAAATTTATGAATCCAACTTTATTGAATTTTTCCAAACACATTATGTTCATTTGTTGAAAAAAACAATATTGTTTCAACAAAATAAACATTTTAACTATGTCAAAGTTGGAAAAAATAAAAAAGATTAGTCAAAGTTAGACCTACATGGTTTTTTATGAATTGTTCATGGATGTTTCAACTAAACTGAATGGTTTTAAAGACTTTAAGTCATCTTAATATTAGATTATTTTGATCCATGAGTGAATAATCAAGTTTTTGATTTATACTCTTGTTGATTTTAAATATAAAATTTAGAAAAAATAAGATATGTTTTTTCCTCGAAATATAAGCTAGATACAAGCGCATTGTAATCATAATTTGCTTTTGATGATTAATTTTTAATATGAAATTTTTTGTAATAATTGTAAAAAATGCAGGCTATTTAATTATAGATTTATTCAGTATAACTAATGGTTATATTTCAAAAAACACTTATTCTAAAATATTAAAAGTACTGTTGAATGTTTTCTACAGACATAAACATTTCGTCTTATTTATCCCACCAATAGAAAACAGCTCTAACACCCCCTTTCCCTTCCAACTCTTTTTGTTCTGTCTTCACCATTCTTGTTTGTCTCCTACCCCCTACCCCAAAAAAAATCCTATTTCATTCCATTTCCCTTCTGTGAAACTCAACCCCACAGTCACAAAAACCACCCAGTTGGAAACTACTACCCCCTGGTGAAGTCACATGAGCCTGGTCCCCATTAGTATTGTTGGTCTGCAACCCTTAAACTCCTCCCCGAACCCCCCACTAACATCTTCAAGTAAGAACGCACTTAAATTCCTCTATTTTTATTTCTTTTATTTTCTTGAGGACCAATTTCCAACCGAAGTGCAGGGTGGATTGCGTGGCAGGGGCTTAGAGCCCCTCCACTGAAGCTAGTAGAATACAGGGTGACTGCGAAGTGTTTTGAGTTTGTTAGAAAGGAGGATATCAAATAAATAATAAGCTATCAATTATTTAAAAATAGACAGAAAAATAATAAAGGCAGTAAAATAGTCAAGAATAGTGCATAGAAAATTAAATCGTTTAGAAATTATTTATCAAATTAAACATAACTTTTGAACTGCCATATGTTTAAAATATAAGATATTTATGATAATTATATTACTACCATAAAATCTACAACTACTACTATTGCTACTACTTAAAATATCACGACAACACATATTTAACCAATACTACTATTAGTTTTGATGCTTAGTAAACAAGTTTGAATGTTTGGCAAATTAAATAAGTTTCTTTTTTGTTAGACACTTTTACTTATAAAGAAACGTTCGAAGATTTTATGTCAATAATTAAGATCTTTCATTATTTTTGCCTTGAAATAGCTAATCATACAATAGGGCTATATAGAATTCAAATTGAAACTAAATCAAAGTTTTAATTAAAAAATATGTTAGATCGCGTGTGGATATAGCCGATATTAACATTAAAATAATGAGTCGTCAACCCTAAGGTTGATCCTTATGTGCTTCCTATACACCAGGATCTAGAAACTTTTTCAGCCCTTCGGGCTATTAGTGCTGCCCGCAAAATCTGGGGGAGAACACATGTCCTAGGGGAAGTCCCAATAGTGGTAGTTTCCCGTAGCTCTCCGCACTTGATTTCTACGAGAAAGTGAGAAAGAGCCTACACAATTTTGTCATAAAGGTATTTTCACATGCCTTTCAGGGATCCTTTAATTTCCACAATCGACATGGGACCAACGGTTTTATTTCTCCTCTTAATGAAGTTGTTTAAGAATTTTCATCGCTCAGTAAAAATCGGTTGACCTCGGCTGGATTAAACCCGTAAACATCGGGTCCTGAGGCGAGACCTTTACCCCAAAACCACCGAGGCCCACTATAAAAATAATATTGGATAATTAAAAAATGGAGTTTTGTGTTTTTGTTTCCAGAATTTTAATAGAGTATTCCCGTATTAAAGGACCTACCTGGTTTTAAGTGTGGATGCCACTATGCATATGTCAAACTTAATTACTCGTCATTTCGGAGATGGTACGGAAAACTGGTTTTATCGTCGTCTCTTCTAGGTTTTAAGAGCTTGTTTACTCACCATATTTTAATATGCTTTTGTGCTGCTGATATAGACTACACACACGTACGCACGCTCACACACACAGACAGGCCTTCGGTCAATATGTTTAACACTCTTGTTAGTGTATTTATTTTACCCATTTTAGTTGGTTTACATTATATGAGCAGGTGAAAACTGTATCTAGAGCAAAATCCTATATTACCTGCCAAAATGTAGCCCACCTCTATATCGGACAAAATATCAGAGAAAGGGACGTTTCTACACCAAACTAAATATAAACTGGAAAAAGGAAACATAATTTATATTGAACGAGAATATACTGACTTATTTAAATTGATAAATTATACCTGGACACGGAAATCGAACCCGGGACCTTTGGTTAGTAAGCCAATTATCTAGCCACTTAGTTATCCAGGAATCGCACCATGCCTAGGGTCATTCTTCATGGCTATAGCCGTTATTATCAAATATAGTAGTTTTGCTATTTAATCCATCATGCTACGCGCACTCGTACGGTTGTAATTGTAAGATTGGCAGTAATAAGCCAACTACCGTGTTGAAGGTGGCTGCGTTATCTGATAACTTGTGATTTTAATTGATCACATTTATGTATGTAGCTGATGATTTCCACACGTCCATCATAGATTCTGCCTTAAAATGTGAGTGAAAAATGACTCTGGGCACGGAACGATTCCTGAATAGCTCACTGGTTAGAGAATTGACGTACTAAGTCAAGGTTCCCAGATTCGATTCCAGTGTCTAGGTGTTATTTTTAAATTAAAATAATATAATATCTAATTTTTTATTTCTAATATGTTTCATGTTGATATTTTATAATGTTAATTGTCTTTTTCACATGTGTAAGGTACATCAATAACAATCTAGTCAAACTAATTAACCTTCTGTTAGTCATTTTTATACTGTCACTGCTTGAAATATTTTAATTATTACAGAACACGTTTTTCCTTGTTAACTTGTTTTCAAACAATTTACTAGTTTATATAATCAATTCAACTAATAAGTTCGTTAGTGATGGCATACCAATTTACCTATTATTTTTGATAAGCCATACCTTTAATTTAGCCTTTAAATATTTTATGTCAAAGTTATTAAAATTTAATAATTCTTTTTTTTAAAGTTTTTAAGTTATTAAAAACTTCAATATAGTCAAATTGCCAATTTATCCATTATTAAATTTGCTTATCAGCCAATCCTATAACATTTTATTACTTAAAATATTTTAATCATCACAGATTATTATTATTTTCTTGTTTATCTGTTAATTTAATAATTCCAGAACATTATTACTGTAACAATATTACTGATTACTTTTTAGAAGTGTTATTGTACCTGTTTTAATTGACTTTATAATTCATGATAAATTAGGTCTTTCCTTAAATAAATCATCTTGCACTTTATGTTTCTTATTTTTATCTTGACTTAATTGACCAAAGAAGTTATACCAATCAATTTAAGTAAATATAACATCTAAGTACGTTCCTTATATTATAATTTCATAGTTCTCCTTACTACAACCATAATGAATATTACTAAAATATAATATTTAGATGCGACTATAACCGTAACTATCAAAATATGAAAGCTTTGCTAGTTAATCCATCATGAAAATATACTGTACAGTAAAATTATAGCTAGAGATATTCAACAAAATATCACAAACAAGTTGTATTATGTTAGATTAGGTTACTACCACGAAAGAACCAACCTTTTGATTTGTGGCACATTGATTACTGAACTAAAGCTGAATTTAATTTTTAGTGGTGAAGAGACTTTTCATTTCTTATCAATGTTTGTGTTGTAGAGGTGGGTTGTTGACACATAATAGTGAAATAATAGGTAGTGTAGAAATTGGCTACTCCCATTCGAACGAATCTTAGTTTTGGTTTATTTAAAAAAATTTGCTGTTGGTCGTGATATTAAAACAGGTATATTGTGTTGTCTTTTTTTTTTCATGAACGAGTCGTTAAAGAGTTTGAATACACGTATTTAGGACACTGGTTTGATCTTAGGTGATGCTAATTTTCATTTAGATAACATTGACTATAAGTTCCTTGTGTAAGTTTGTTCTAAAATAAAATTTTAATGGATTTATTTATTTTTAGATATATTTTATACTATTATATTGAGAAATAGCTTTCGTTTCTTGGTCCATAAAGCAACGTTTTTTTGCAGGCCTTTATAGTTTAAGGAACATTTTTAATAGTTTGATTTTTTTATAGCGTATGGTATATATTTTGACCGTGAGAGATGCATTATCTAGTTCGGTCGATAATAAGTTATAGTCATTTATTTATCAATAATGTTACACAGTAGGTTAACTAATTTTATTTTGATTATTTTAAGTACCTAAAATGGTTTTGTTATTAGAAAATTTATAAATTAAAAAATATGCCCTGAATTATGCATTTATACAAGTTTAAGTTGAAGATTTTTAATTTATTAAAAACATAATTATTTGGAATTTATTAAAATATATTTTTAACATTAAAAAACATCTAAAAATGACAACATAACAACCATTTCGTGATTTATGTGAATTGTAGTTAGTAGGCTTATTTAATAAGTAATGGAAATAAATGGGTAATAAAAAAGATTGAGCTTGAGTATCACTAATCTAATAAAGTAACAATCCCAATTCACTTCCATCGCTAAACTATTTGAAGTGTCCAGCCTGATATTCATAAGACTCAAAGTAGCAGCCAGATCTGAATAAATAATTGGTGTTGTCTTAATTGAAAGCGCCAAGGCAGTTGTACTAAGGTGGGATGGAAGGGAACGCGATTTAATGTGAGTATTTTTGCAGTTTTTATACCCATTTTTTTGTTGGCTAAAATAAATAAAATATTTCATCACTATATACATTTAGTTTTAATCTTTACACATAGTAAATGTATGCTGTAAAAGTATTGACCCCCCCTTAAAGCTCTCAACTCCCAAAATTTATTGGGAGGGTCACCCAAGGACGTGTTTAAATCTTTACTGAAAATTTTAAAGTGAATCTTCATTAAGTTTATCTAATAAGCTGACAAGATCAATTCTGTAAGTGTTAATAACTAGCAAAATAAATCAAAGTTGTTGAACTCACTGTGGACATTAAAGTCAAATAACAACATTTTTATTAGATTTAAAAAAAGTATTCTAACTATGAAATACAAGGTATTAAATAATTAAAATATGTACAATCTACATTATTTTGAAATATGTATTAAAGAATTCAATCATGCCACACGTCTAACTATACGTCCATGCTATCATAATATTTATACTATTAAGGTACGGATGAGGGTGTGTGTATCCGCATTTGCATGGAGAAAGGGTGTGAACCCATCTATGGAAATATTTCCTCTTTGCACTAAGCTGGGATTTGAACCCCGAACTTCGAGTTACCTACAAACCTGATAAGACAATACTAACGCCTTTTTTTGCGTGCCCACCGTTATGGGTAAGCATATAATACATTTGAAAATAATGTGTATGAATATCTTGATGCTTTGGACCTCAGCAACATAGCTGTCGTATAAACGAGAGCTAAATGACATAGTTGTGCTGTAAGTCAAGTATCCCTCAATTAATTTTTGTCTGGATCTAAAAGTGTCACTTCATTGTGCGTGCAAACATGCCATAGTTAAGCGATCATAAAGACGATTGGAGTACCCTTTTTTTCAGCTGTCTTTCATTGCTTCTTTTTTGTTGTTAAGTTAAGAGAAAAAAAATGAATGAAGTGTGTCCCTATGTATGTCTTTCTTGTATATGTGTGTTTCAAGTTTAGTTGGTAGTAGTTAAATATTATATGGTTATAGGTCTATAATATAGCTTAAGAGGTTTAAAAATGAAGGAATAGCCTAGGTTATGGTCTCCCTTCTCTTTCTTGAAAAAAAGAAAGAAAGTAGAAACGTGTTTGTAACGGTATGTATGTGATTATTCTTCTATAATCTTTTCTCTCTCCTACTCCTATGGGAAGATCAGAAATTGTTGCCCACTTAATTAAGAACTACTACCTGTGCTTTATTGCTCATACTTCCTTGAAATAACAATAAAGGTGTTTTTATATGACGTCACAAGTTGAAAGGGTAATAATCTTAATATGACCTTAGACATGGCTACATCTTAATATTAACTGTTCAATAAAAGAGAGTTAACTTTGTTTTCACAAAATTAAGCACACTGGTATATTCTTGTAATTATTATGACTATAACAAAAATCGGTGCTTACACTAACTATTTTGAATCTTAGTGTAAGTTATAGCGTATTTTTTAACTTAAATATTTCTATCAACTTTAAAAAAAATGAAAGAAAAAAATCAGATAAAATCTCAGGAAATCATTCAAATAACATTGAAATAATCATTCAATTTGGACAAAGGTAATTTTTAGTAACAATAACATTTAATGCAAAGACTGATTGAACTGACAATAAATAAAAATAATGTTGGCAAAAATGTTATACTGTCAGTCTCAAAAGGGTTTTGATAAACCATATAAAGGATAAAGAACGTTTACGATTTCTTAAAAATAATGTAAAAAATATTATTATTCTTTAACACCGTTATTATTAGATATAAAAACCGTCATTCGTCTATTTACTTAGACAATTTAACTGATAATTTAGAAAATATTTGCTCAATCACCAATTTCTCAGAGTATCTTTCATGTATCTTTAGCACCATGTATTACTTACTATCTGTTCTGGTAAGACTCATATGTGATAATTACTAATTAGCCTACACTAATGTGTCAAGGATGAGGGCGTTTTAATTGAACGCCCTCAATACAGTTTACCAGGATTCGAGCACCGACCTCCCATCAGCAGTCAAGTATATTTCAAGAATGACGTGTTAGACCATGCGACTACCAAGAGGGTTTTGAATCTAGTCACAGTACAAAAATCTCATTGGTGAAATTGGGTTTCCATTTTCACAGTGATTCATTAACGAATGGGACACTGGGTGCTCTATCAGTTCAAGATTTAGGAAAAAAATATTTGGAGTTAAACAACCGTTTAAATTAGTAAATGGAGACACTAAGTTGACAAATGTGTATAGTGGTTAAAAAAAAAGGGGAAATCATTGGTATAAAACCAAATGAAAATATAAAAGTATTTTGAAAAATGTTTTAATGACGAACATAATTTAAAGTCCTTAATTGTAAGTAAATTCCCTAAGTAACTCTCCGAGTCTAACTTTTATTTTATGATAAAAGTCAAATTTGGCAAATCTAGGGTTTTAGCTACGAAAAAAACGTCCAAGGGGCTGAGCTCATAAAAGTTACTAATAGAAAATATTTTTAATTTGAGAGGCCCGAGAAGGATGGGAATACCTACATGTTCAAGGGAAAGCTTACAAGAAAGGTTGCTATTGAACATATTAAAAACAATAATAATAATACATAATTTCAACTATACGTTTTATATACCAGCGTAATTAACTACAGATATATAATAAAATAACTTATTGTTATTATAGCACCGCGTCTTACTACCCGTTTCGGATTATACGCACTTACGCTAATGTGTAATGGTAGTGTGATTGTGAGATGGAATGGAGGACCTAGAGTTTAACGTGGAATCCGAACCACGGTGGAGGCCTGGCATTCCACACTTTCACAAGTTGTGATTAATACACGTCTTGTCAGAGGTGAAGGAATGGTTTGGCAATCAGATAAATCTGTGCCGGGACCGAGGATTGAATCTCGGACCCCCAGCACAGAAGTCTGACACCTTACCCCTAGACCACCAGATCACCTAATATAACTTATTACCGTTAGTTATAGGTGACATCTTAGAACTATTCACCATTTGAGGGCTAACTTAATATCTGAGTAAACTTCAGGAAATAAAATAGTTAATGTTTGTTAGTGTATCGAAGTGGATTCTCAAATTTAGTTTGAAAACGGTTTTTAATAATATTCTTACCAGTGATAAAAAATAATGGTTCATAGTTTTAGTTTACTATTTCAACACAGAAAAAAAATATTCTAATTTGGTTCATGTATCATTAACTGGCCCTGCTTCTTCAATAATTAGGTATTACCGCTATCCGACAATTTATTTCATTATGTAGAGTGTCTATACACTCAACAAAGGTGTCCCAATTTGATTCCCATAACGGCTGAAAAAGTTACTATTAGTGAACAATGATGAATTAACGGACGGAAGAATGAGTGTTGTATGTGTTCTAGAATTAATATAGTTTTTTTAAGACGGTTGGTTATATAATCAATAGGTTTATAAAACGTTAAATACCACAAATATAAAAAAAAAGTATACATATGTTTATCATTATTGTTGATTTATAAATAAATGACAATTATTTTTACTAAAATGTTACTCAAGTTAAAGAATTACATTGATAATATAATTAACAATATAACATATTTTTTAATTTAATTTTAAGTTTTTGGGCTGACATTAAGTCAATTCTCATCCAATAATATTTTTAAAGAGGCGAAATTAATCGAGTGTTTTACCACTTTATTATATTCTTTTTAGTTTAGATTAACAACTAAACAACAACATATTTACAAAAAAATACATTTACTAGATTTAATCGAAAACTAATTAAACACGACAGTAAAATAATGATATGTATAACAATTTTTCTTTCAATCATACCTTTAAATGGAATCCGTTAGGTTTTTTTTACACTGGAACGTTCTCTTCTGTTTCTTTACTATCGTTTTGTTTCTTCTCCAGTCTAATTACGTATCGTCTATCTCGACGTCCTCCTAGTACAGACTACTTGCCGAGAGCCAGCAATAAAACCGATATTTAAAACTTAGAGGCCAAGGTTCCAGTTTGCCCGGCGTTCCCTTACATGCCCTAGTGATGACTGAATGATCGGATGGCTACCGGAGTTTTATGCTAACTGCCCAACAACTCGTCAATAGACCTGAAGACAGTTCTGTTTTCTTTCTCCGTCTCTCTCTCTATTTCAGTTGGTCTCCAGGACAATAGTTAGATTGTTCAGGGAGGAGTTATAGCTCAGAGGAATTGTGTCAAGAAGAGACTACTATAGATAGACACAGACATCTGCGTGCTTCTGTGTATTTTCTGGCCAAGACGTGTGGGGGGGTCCGGGACTACATGCTGTTCCAAAAACATTCATCTCGATCAACAACTCAGTAGAAGGAAACCTGCTTAGGTGGTCGAACCGTCACTCTAGAAATAGACTGAACTGCCGATAACGAGGAGATCTGGGTTTAAATCCCGGCCGGATGTACTAAGGGTGGTTTTTTCCTAATTGGTTTTACACTCTCCCTCCACACAAATGTGGGTAAACTTCCTCTAAATTCAACCTTCCTCAACCCTAACTCACTAGCGTAGTTAGTACATTTGCGTATATAGCCTGAACAGGTAGTAAGACGCAGTGCTAACAAAATCTGATCCCAATTATGTGTCGTGGAGCATGCATTTGTCAGGTATCAACATTCCCTTATGTAAGAGTGGGAGACTTAGCGGGTGATAACTTATCACAGGTACAGCTACAAGTGTAAGTACAGTCCAATTACCCTGGAACCACTCCACGACACGCCACTGCTCCTGTAAGATATATCCTAGCATTTAAATATTATTATTAGATTATTACAGAAATTTAATTTTGAATTCAAACGTGAGTTTGGAGGACCACTGAAAAGCTACGCCAGAGATGCAATTTCGTCATATTTTCACAAGCTGTGTTTTGCATTAATGATCAGTATTTCTTTAGATAATCACTAGTTTAGCTTGATGCTTAAAGAATTTAGTGCTAGCGTGTATTAGCAATGAATAGTGAATACTCATTTTTACATTGTGTTGTGTTTTATTTCTAGAACATCAATAATCAAACACATTGCTTAGTTGCGTTAGTTAAATTTAAAAAAAATTCCCAGGCTGTCAGTGGTTCACAATGCTACCACAAATGACCCAAGAAGGCGGGGTTTATAATATAGACAACATTCAAAAACTTTAATTAACAAACAGGTTCTTGATCCAAAATTCACTAATAATTTCAACCAACACCAAAGCCAGAATTTACCTTTATAATCATTGATCTTCGTAATACGTCGGTACATATTACGTTGTGGTTGATTAATGTTGATGTGAACATTGAACTGCAACAGTGTTTTAATAAATAGGCTTACTAGCTTTGATTGGTAGGAACATTTTTAACTCTTATAATTTTAATTACTTTAATTACTCATGACTATACTGATGACTAATATTATTAACTACAGTCTAATAACTAAAGCTAATTTTATAATAATATTTAATTTTAAATATATGTATATTTAGTAGGTTAGTCTCCTTTTATAGACATTTAGTCTAGGAAAGCAATTTAATTTCCAGTCTTGCTGCGAGGTGTGTGACCGATTACGATAGAGTAAGGAAATGTGGGTATTTACCCTATGTCTACCCCTAAAGATGGCAAGCTTGAAGCTTGTCTTACTTGATTCCAGTATGGTGTAGCTTTTAAAATTGGGGTATAGCTTAGCCTGCCACTACTAGGGGTAAAATAACAGTACACACATAATAAAATGAGACGAATACAAGCACTATTATTTTAATAAAAGGTAAATATAATTGGTTAATTTTAAATAACTTCACTCTATTGGTTGGTTAAAGATTGTACCTTCTCTCACAGATTTTCTGGTTTAGTTAATATAGTATTTGTCCAGTAGATTCAAATTGAGCTGAATCTTTTAGAATTTAATGTAATATCGATTTACCAATTTTCATTCTAAACATATTTTTACATTGTCACACAATTATTTATTTGCTCTGGAAGTTTTGTTTGAAAATGTGTTTTTACTTTCTCTCTATCTTACAGGTAGAGAAAATATTGTGATCGTCAAAAAAATCGAACTCGAGATTTTGATGAATCTTGACGTTTCATGACTCCCTGAATCCGAAAAAGTGGTTTTTGAATTTCCATCTGTCTGTTTGTCTGTACCTCCGACTAGAGCCTAAACTATTTTACCTATTAGGTTAAACTTGGCATCTAGGGTTTTCATAGGTTTACCCGAGGAATTTTTGGAATGGGGTTAAACGATTTTGATTAAATTTAATTTCTAAGCTTTGATCAATATTACAAACCAAATGGCTACCCTCAACTTTTCGTCAAAATGACTTCAATGGTTCCGGTCTAATGCTTAAATTCTAATTTTTAATTTTATCTCCGTAAGTCTTTGAGATATGAAATTACTTATCATTATATATATGTGGATCTATTTACAATAAATATCTTTTACTTGAAATATATATTTTATAAAACCAAAAGTTTTTAAGCTATACACAAATTTAAGGTAAAGTTTTACGAACGTCAAAAAAATCTAGCCCGAGATGTTGATGGATGTCGACGTTTCATGACCCGCCAAACCCTGAAAAGTTGTTTTTGCAACTTCGTCTGTCTGTGTGTCTGTTTAAACTTAAAATTAATAGCAGTTTACTAGAGGATGAAAAGAGACGTCGACGTCGACATCCATCAAAATCTTTAGTTCGACACTTTTTTGACGATCACAATAATTGCTCTACCTGTAAGGTAGCGAGAAAGTAAAAATATTGATATTGGGTCTCCAAGGGTCAACACTTCGTATTAAAATGTCGACTTCTGGTTTAAAATTTTCGACATTTTACTAGGGGTTGCACATCTTATGGTTATTGCATTGCTATTAAATTCTTCATTTATAAATTTTGACCAATAAAATAGGTAAATATTGACTATTAAATCTAAAATGGAGATAGATCATTGTTGTACAAACATTTCCCCTAAGAGTTTGAAAGAAAGAAAACATACACTTTTTGAGGGACTTGCTCATTTCTTATTCTATGGCATTAGAGAATTGCGTTAAAACTTAAGTAGTATTTCTTTACAACTAAGGCTCACAAAATTGTATTAATATATTTGCCAATATCTCAGAAACGGTTGGTTTTGTGAAACTATATTTTATATAAAAGTTTTTTATTTTTAATATTACTACAATTTTGCAATGATAAGTTATTTAGTATCTCAAATAGTTCCGGAGATAGGGAAATTTCCGCTTCTGTAAAGTACCCTAAATTCATTTTCACGGGTAAATGAAAATTGCCAGTCTATTTATAATCTTAATCAACGCCTAGATACGAATTTTAATCAAAATCGTTAGAGCCGATTTTGAAAAAATCAACTCTTTCTATTTTTGCGCTTCAGTAAACTACCCTTAATTTTAGGGTTAGAATTCCAATTTCAAAAACCCCTCGGGGCAACCCTATGAAAACCCTAGGTACCAAATTTTAGCCCAATCAGTAAAATAGTTTAGGCTCTATTCGGAGGTACAGACAGATAGACAGTCTCTATCTAGAATAGGACGTAAGAAAATAATAATTCTGAAATGAATGTCAATGCTGTTGAGGCGCAAATAGTAGAACGTGTGTATATACTTGACAGCGGAAAAGGGAAAGTGTTATCATCAGTCAGACACGATACCGTGTAGGGTGAACTAATAATTTTCTTCACTCTATATTTCGTACATTGGCTTTAGAGCAGCGGTTCCCTACCTAGGGAGACTGAAGCACTTCCAGGGGAATATTAAAGGGAGGGCAGGGTGGAACAGTTAGGAAATAACGTTAAAAATCAGCTATGAATTGAATTTTTATAAAATTTTAATCCATTTTCCAAAGTAATTAAGATAAAAAACTTTTTGTGGCCAGCAAAAACTAAGACGCTCGTTTGCATGCACGTGTTTATTTTCTATCCCGTGGTCCTTGGATTCGCCTCCCCCCCCCCCCCCCCCCCCAACTCTCCTTTATACCTCCCATCTCAGCTACCATTGCGGTCACGTGCAACACAACCGAATTTTCAACTCTGACTTTCATAAAAACTAAACAGCGTTGTCGACTTGAAGTGGATAGTGATTTTCGGTGTTCCCTGTAAAAGATTAAGTCCAATATTCAAGAACTTATGAAAACACAAGTTCCAAAATCACACTAATTTTCAATAACCATTTTCCTAGCATTATGCTGCCAGTGTCACATTCATTTTTGTATAAAATAAATGACTAGAAAACAAATATTATTTGTAAATTTACCAAATGCTAGTGGGGGGGGGGGGGGATCAGCTGAAAAAGGTTAGTAACCTTTGCGTTAGAGTGTGATAGTGCTTAGTTGTCTCAAGTTAAGATGCAAACCATTCCGCAAATAAAGCTTTGAATTCTCAAAGTAGGCAACGTCGTTGAGTGTTTTTTGTTCCTTTTAGAGACTCACTTTGTACTTCTTATCTCACCAAACATCTGATTTGAATCTGAGGCGAACTGTTGCCTTTCTCTCCGTGTATTCAGTAGCTCAGAGCGTCGGTCACGCTTCAAAACACTTGGTTCATGGGTCAAGTTTACGAGACGAAACTGTCGAGTTGCGAGGAAATGAGCTGTTATTCAATTTGTACCGGTGTTTATGACTCCCACTACAGCTCTCCTCCCTCCCCCCAATCAGGATACTCTGCAGTGTAATGCTTCACTTTATCCTGGAAGTTTGGTGTTTACATCACAATCTAAGGAGATTTTCGCTTAGAAACCGTCTTGATTTTATTAGTTTTTTTTTTACTTGAACATCTGCTGGGCCGTAAATGGACTCTAAAAGAGGGACTTATATACATATTTATTGACCGTGGTCACTTTTATAGCTAAAACATTCAACATAAGAGGTAGTGACGACCCAATTTAAGCGATTGGGGTAAGAAGGGCAGCTTAAAGGAAATTGACCACGTTACTTTACAGAGAGGCTTTGGAAATCCCAATAAAATTAACAACTTCCAAAGCATTCGGACATGGTTTTAATCTTGACAATGGACAAATTCGGTGCAAGTATAACGCCATAGACTGCTTGGCCACTCGTGTAGGATACCGTGTTCTAGTTAAGTATTGTAGATACTATTTCCCCTAATCAAAGTCCTTGATGATTTCATCAATACACTCTTGTAGACATTATTAAAATAATTATGGTGAAATGTCTTGGAATAGGATAACCCATTTTGCTAAAGATGGGGTGCAGTAAGCGAATCATTCAGGATTCTAATCCTTGCCAAATGCCAATATTTCATATATGGGTCTATATCCTGTCTTATTGATATGAGAATATATATATGTATATTCTGTATTATTTATCTATGTATATATATCTATATACATTATATATTTATTGTCTTATACATACCCACTGTCTTAGTTATGTATATATACACTGCAAAGTGTCGTCTTCTGACAAAATTAAAGTCATTAGAGTACTACGCTCCCAAAAAAATACGGTCTGCACTAGTTTGAAAATCAATTCAACAACTTTTTAAAAACTAAAATGTACGAATATTTTAAACTCGCTTCAGCGTCCGAATGGTCTAAGTAATCACTTTCGTTTTAGACTGGTTTGCTGATGATGGGGGGATCAGGGTTTGAATACCGGTCGTGTCTACAGAGGGTGGTCATTTCCTAAATGGTTTTACAATCTCCTTCCACGCAAATGCGGGCATATTACTTCTAAAACAAAATTTCCATCCTCATCCCTGCCCAATTAGAGTAGTAACCATGCATACGTATAAACTGAACAGGCACTGGGTCACCCTGATAAAAACAAAAGGAATATATTTTTTTTAAATGAGGTAAAAGTCAATATCTTCCACAGTTTTGAATTTAGTAACTAACTATTGAGTTATGGGCCAATGCTGTTAAACGTTCCATTTTTCTGCAATTTATTTTTTTGCGTATAAAAATGGTAGGCTTATATAATGGTACTATAATGCATTACATCCTGATAGTAATTCACCGAACAAAAACCGTGGGTGAAAAGTTATTGACTTTTACTCTTTGTAAAAAATTGAATGATCCATTAAGTAAAAAAAAAGTTGTATAGATTTGAAAACTAATGTGTTCCATATTCTTTGAGTCTCTGATGACTTTATATGCCTTAATTTATTTTATTTTTGTTAGAAGATGTCACGTTTCAATTACCTCTCTTTGTCTCTGGCTTGAAAAGGTTTTTAGGGAACATTGTGGAACCCTTATACTGTGCGTGAAGGGTAGAATGTTTAAGTTTGGGCTGTAAAATGTGGCCTTTTTTTGCTTCTTATTGTAGTCACAAATAGGACTTTACTGGGGGATGATGATATTATTCCATTTCCACTTAACTTACAATAGGCCTACTTGTTACTTCAATTTCCCGATTATATATTAAAGCTTGTTTACTTGGACATGAAACATTCTCCATACGAGTATTGATTTATGTATTTTAAATTATTGTCTTATTATTTGCCTCAAAATTGGGTACAATTTTTATAAATATTCAAAGCATACATAATTTACTTTTTGAAATGTATATATTTTAAATAGGGTTAAAGGAAATTAGGCATTATCCATATCTATTTGAAGCTGATTGATGAACATTCTTTCTAAGTTAACGACATTGTCGTTAACTAATTTCAGTTTCAATTTATTTTATCAACAGTTAACACGTTAACAAGCCAGCACTGAAAAATCCACAGTAAATCAGTAGCATAAAATACTAATTATCATATAAACAATTTATACTTTAACATTTATTCAAATAGCGACTAAAATGATACAGTGAAGAACAGCAATACAAATCAATAAAAATTGAAATAATTTACGTAAAACACAGTAAAGCAAAATAATGCATTCAAAATATATCGAAGTAGAATATACTGTATAAGCTTAACGTAGGCTACCTAATTATAGGGAATTACTTAAATAGCACACAATATCCTTTTGAACCAAATCGTGACAAGTCGGAAATGCAACAAAAATAATAATTCTATATTTTATAAAATCATTAATGTTGTGTAGGTACACCTAAAACCACAATATGAAGCAAATATTTAATCTTCAGATTAAGGTAAATCACATTATATTTCTTATACAAATTTAAAAAAGATTTATTTTATCAAGATGTTGACACAACCCAATTACTAAGTTACTAGAGCCTACTGGTTTCAGCTAACTCCAATTTATCGTAATTTACCTGATAAATCATTGATCAAGTTAAATATAGTAAATCCATTTGAAAAATACACCAGTACAAAAAGACTAAAGCCTTATTACTATTGATTATGCCAGAAACTTAAAAAAAATCACTATTACACTTTTAAATTAATTATCTTAGCAATGTAGCTATACTTTTTTTTTGTTAAATTCTTTATTTGACTCGAGGCCGCACTAACCTAAAAGAAATGCCGAGATTGTCGGTGAACTTAGCCTCCATCTTCTCGGGCATCTGCTCACAGGCTGCCGTCACGCCGTCTCGTTGGTGGCCGAACCGCAACCGCCGATAAAAAAATATGTGTGCGGCATTCCTCAGTCATTTTTACCCTCCAAACTTTACTTAATAAGCCAGTCCTTTTTAACTTATCTCTTTAATGCATCTATTAAAATATGCGCGATACAGTCGGACATTTTCTTTAAAACAAATCTCCCTTTGGATGTTTACAATGGGCAATTTCTAACCCATGTGCTATGTCAGCCTGTGACCTAAAACAAATTTAAACTAAAGCAACAACATAATATCAGCACCTAGATAATTGGATAAAATTAGCACCTAGATAATTGGATAAAATTAGCAGCTAGATAGGTGGATAAAATATACAAACAAATCATTCTTTTTTGAGGGCCTAAAATTGAACTAGGGATTAATAAAACTGTAGTTGAAATATAGATGGAAAAGGCAGGCGGAGGAGGAAGGGTGGGAAAAAGGTAATCTAATGTTAAGATAAAAATTACCTTTTCATAAGAATTTTTTACAAATAAAATATATATGTTTTACTTTACTCAAATATTGGGCCTGCTATTAACTTTTTACTTTCGATATTTGATATGTATTGACTTTCAAGTTAATTATTTAGTCATAAGTAACGCTAATATTTATGTGATAAAAATATTTATCATGTAATATAAATTTGTTTGAAACTATTAAATTGTTTACAATTTAAAATTTTAGAAAGCTAATTTTAAGTTTTTTATTTAATTTACTTGTGGTAGGTAATGTGCACTTTCCGAACCTACTGATTATATTAGAACACGAGCATTTCTATGAAAGAGAGTGAAAGGGCATACCAATTTTTCCGGAAAGGTATTTTCACATACTTTTCCAGGGTTCTTTCACACGCCACAATCGGCATGGGACCGACGGCCTTTTTCCTTCGAAGGAAGCTGTGTTACGGATTTTTATCGCCCGAGAAAAATCTGTTGACCCCGGCTAGGTTTGAAGCCACGAACATCGGGTCCTGAGGCGAGAATTTTACCTCAAGACCACTGAGGTCGACTAATTTTAAGCGAATTTTATTTTTTTTTTAACATTTCCAAACTACAAATAATGTTTTGCGTAGTGAATAGTTGAAACTTATTTAAAAATATTTTATTTTGTGAGCATTATTCTTTTCATCCAGACATTTTTCCCACTGTATTTTTAGTTTAAATAACACACACTAAAAATATTATCCCCGTGGATATGCACACATTAATTAGCGCATTTAACAATTTATAAAAGATTAATACAACTCTTACTGAATTAAATGCACCAAATCATATTTTAGCATTTATTTTATTGTGTTGAACTCTAACGTTTTTACCATGTTTTTTAAATAAAATTGTAAAAATTTACTAAGTGTTATAGTTTTAACATCAATTACTTTGTAAGAATTGTAAAAAATTTGTTTATATTAGTAAATAAGAAGAACTTTAAATGATTTGGCTAGTTAAGGTTTTTGCATCCTGGTCTATGCTATAAAGTTAACTACTCACTTACTTTGTATGACAAGTCTACTTCTATTTGAAGATTGTTTATTTAAAAAAAAAAAAGCAGTAGACCTCTTTCCTTCCACCTCTTGAGTAAATTCCACCCACCGCTTACCCCACCAAAGATAATCTTCGGTTCAAGTTTGACCATACACGTTCATTTGTTTGACTTGTGAGGAGTTTTTGTAATATTAATTATCGCCTGAAGGCTAAAACGTGCCGAGCGGTCTTTACTGTGCAGAGTTTAGTCGAACTTTTATAAGAACGGGCAACGTCAGGTCCAGGCGAATGACACGAGGAAATAGTTGGTTGGTCCACAATGTGGTTTTAAAGTCCCTTTCTAGACCTGTGCTGCTTCTTGAAATTCCGCCAACTCTAATGGTATTTTAGTGATATACAGGGAAAGTGGCCTCATGTCTGGTCATTATCGTTTGGGCTTTAAAGACCTGCCTATGTCTTGAAAAAACCCTATTTAGTTTGTATACCACAAGGTCCGAAACTTCTTTTATTTATTTGGTGAGGAAATAGGTGAGCTACGAGGGACTTGGAGATCACTTTAATTTCGGTTTCATTCTTGTTTGAAGTAATTTTTTTATTAAAAACCTTACTATTGGTGTTTTGGCTATTAGTGTCTGAGGATACAGGATGGAAAGTGCAGAAATGTTTAAGGAAGTGATAAATAACTCGTCCGGGCGATGATGTGCAACCACATTAGTGGGGGAGGATAGGTGGAGAGAAATAGCACCAGCAGGACCTCGCATGGCAGGTCTGTAGCATAGTATAGGCCTACAGGTGTTTAGAAATTACAATAGGCCTATATTTCAAAAATACATGTGAGTGGCTAGACTCTATAAAATAACTTTGAAAGCCTTTAATTAGGTACGTTTTAAATAACATTAAACTGAACCGCTTTGGTGGCTACATGGTATAAGGCGTCACTCTCGAAATAGATTAGACTGCTGAAGGCATTGAGATCGGGTTCGAATCCAGGTCAGATGTACTGAGGGTGGTTTTCATTAAATTGTTTTCCACTCTCCCTCCACGCACTCCACGCAAATGTGGGTACACTTCCTCTAAATCCAAAGTTATTCATCCCTAACTTACTAGCGTAATTAGTATATATGTGCACAACTTGAACAGGTAAAAATAGGCGGTGATAAAAAAAAAGCACATTTTAAAAAGTGACGGATCCTTAGCATCCTAGTTCAATACCATACTTTGCTCTGATTAATTGGCGAAATAATTCATGGGTCTGTCTTAGAACCTAGACACAGAGATTACAGACCCTGAGATTAGATGTAAGTTTTTATATGCGCCGTTCGGGTTTTAAGCTAGTTCATTTTTGGTGTGTTAGAAAAGCCTGTACATCTTGAATTAATTACAAAGGAACATTTGATCCACTCGTTAGAAAATACAAACTTATTTTTCTTCGGTAAACATTGATAACATTTTACTATTTTACTAGAGTTATTATATTGGTTTTGAATATGTGAAAGTAGATATAGTACTTTTGTCTAGCTGTCAGATACGTCCGCTAGTAAGAAAATTGTGGTATAATTATTCTACTTCTGTTAAAAAGAAAAGAACAACATATTCCTAAACTAAATGATTTGTTTTGATAAATATTTTATTTGGAAGTTTGGAGGTGATTTCTTATAGGCTTCCAAACAAAATGTTGTAGAACTGAACTAGAAGAAATTTAGCTATGGATAGAAATAGTGTCCTCCAGACTGTTTACGCTTTTATTTTAATTTAAAAGAATATATTTACACCAATTCAGGAATCGTAGTGTAGCGCTTAGTTAAAATATTAGTTCAATTGATTAAATAATATATTGTAATATTTACTAGAAACATTCTCAGTAGTTAACGTAAGCTATGAAAGCTAGTGTGAATAGCGATGGTTTTTCAAAATCGACTGCTCCTGGTGCATATATTTCTTATAACAGTTTCTGTCACGCTGCTCATTTTCATGTTTGATTATAGACTAGGTGATTTCTCTGTATAGTTGGTCTTTAACAGACGCGGGCAGTTTTTCGCACCCAACTTCTTTTATGATTTCAATCAGCATCATATCCCAAGTTGGCGCCACATTCTCTCAAACAGCAGTCATTAGGGGAGTTGTGCCAACATTTCTACATGATCCTATGTCTGCTTTTCATAGCTTGTCTCTTTGACTTTACGACAGCACTGTCTTTAATAAGACAAAAAAGATAAGTCTCGAGCAGAAAGTTTGGCACAATTTTGGTCTGGTGACATTACTTCACTGTAGCGCTCGGTCCGTATTCAAATGGGGTTTTGTGAATTTTCTATAGCTTACTATAAAATCTTGATTAATAATTTACTTTAAGAAATTCAATAGTTTCAAAAATAAAGGTTTCGTAAGGCGTGTATCAAATACATTTAATTGTGATAAACATTTTAAAGGTAACTTTATTTTAGTGGGCTTAATGTAGGCCTACTATACAAGGTTATTCAAATCCCAGTAAAAAACTATGCAGGTTGTAGGGGTTGACAAGACAAGTATTTCCACATAATTAACTTGGGGTTGGTGACATCAAATGACGGCATTACGAGACGTCAAAATTGGTGCTGTATACACCTGTGGGGGTAAGCAACACATGCAGCAAGCCACGCTAGCCAGCACAGGTATCCCCACCATTCCCTACCCTGACACACTTGATGGTGCCAGCGTAGCTGAGCGGGGGCATTACACTGCTTGCTGGCCATCAACATGGTGGGATACTACACCCAATATCATTGCTGAGGGAACGGCGTGTCTCGCGTCTGCGACCAGCGACTGGACTGGTGGTTTCCATAGTTTGTTATGTGGCCAGTTCCTTCGAGGTGACCAGAGTGCGCGTCCAGCGTCTTTACATTGCGTTTGCATCCACATTACTATCGGACGCACCACCGAGCAAACGCGTGTTTTGGTAACGTTGTATTTATGTTTGTGTTTGATTGGGCCGGTTTTGAAAATTGTCCAAGATTTATCCATAGAAGAAGACGAAAATTTAATTGAAGAGGTGGAATAGCACCCCTTAATTTTTGACATTTCTTCGCCAGTGTACCGGGACCAACATGTGAAGGACAACACATGGAACGAGATCTCAGGAATAGTTAGTTGATCAAGTTAATATTTATTTATCCACAATATATTACAAAATAATAAAATAACACGGAAAATTAATTAACACACAATTACAAGACTCACTTAGCTGAATAACTATCTGTACTGCACATACAATTACCCAGGACTGACGACCAAGAGACGCTGTATCCCGCGTCTGCGACTCACCACCTCACGTCTAGGGTCGCAGACGCGAGACACGATACGCAAGTCGCACCGAGGGAATTCTACCTTTATGAAGAAAAGCTTTATCTTCTCTCTGTGTTAAATGTTGCCAAATCTCCTCGCCTTCAATCATATCGGGAGGTGGTGTACTAGCCACTGGAGTAAAGAGGAAATACTGGCAACCTAGACTAGACAGCGTTGTGAAACTTGTCTGATATGTGAAGGGAAAGTGAACACACGAAAACGAGAGAATGACAAGGCTGTTTCCCAATAGTAGCCATGCAGTTCTCTGACACACAGCGCCTTTGGGAGTCTCTGACCCCAAGTTCATTTAGTGGAAATACTCGTCTTGTCACCCGCTACAACCTGTATAGATCTTTACCTGGATATCTGAATAGCCACATAGTAGGATGTTTTACCTTTTATCTGATAATAACGCTATAGCTCCTGTAAAAAAAAGCCTGATAATAAATAATACTTCTCACCGGAATACTTATTTTATACTTACTCCATATATCTTAAATAAATCAGGATGTAAACTACAAAGATCTAATATAAATAAACCTAAATCAATAACACAAGGTAGAAAACAATTTTTTTAGCACCACGTCTTTTTACTTATTCAGGTAATACGAATAGAAAACTATAATTTCAGTAATAGATGTTTCTCCTTTGATTCATCAAATCACTTAAAATGTCCTTCACTTGAAAAACTATCAGACTTACCCCTAAATAGCCTAAAGTGACATTAGCATAATGATAGTATACATTACTAATTGGTGTCCAAAGCACTTACTTGTACTTGTTGCTTAACGCCAGAGATCACCTATTACACTGCACACAGAACCACTCACTGACTCTTGATTGACATTTTAACGCGTTATTTGTAACAAAGTTAGCTATGAATTAAACATCAATGCTGCGCAGCTCGTAGCCAATAAACACCTTGTTTCTTTATTAAATCTTTAATAGGTCTATTAAATTAACCGGTCATATTTTATAATCACTTTTAAGTAGATTTTCTGAAGATCTGATCTATCAAACTATTTTTCATCTGCACAAAGTAAGTCTACCAGATGTATGGTTTTACAAGCACAACAAATTATGCAAGCATTACAATTTTATTAATCCAACAGGTCTCATTAAAACATTTTTATTGCCATAAGAAAAGTAGTAATATAGATATCTTTGAAGTCCATGGAGCTGAATAGTATTCAACATGATTAACAACTCTATGTACTAGATATTGTTTAACTATATTACAGTATATAGTTATGAGTGCTATCTATTTTATCATTTCACATGGTGGGATGATACAATTCCATTTACCGAGAAGGTATACAAACCAAACTGTAACAGAAAAAATGACATGTTTTATTAGGTATTGTGTCTAAATTAATTTATTTTCACAAATTAGACAGTAGGTAAGGGACAATTTTTTACATTATAATTGACTTTTAAAATTAAAGTTTGAGAAAGAAACCAAACCAAGCAAACACTAATAAAATAAGACCCAACTCCCCTTAAATGTTCTTCAAGTTAGGATTATCTTGTGCATCGTTTATTAGTGTGAAAATAGCTAGGATGATTGTGTGTAACGTATAGCCTATCAAGTGTGGACGCGGTGTCACTCTGTGCCAACGATTAAGGTGGGGTGAAAGGAAATGCGAGCCAAGAGTCTGTATCGTTGCAGTTTTTATAGCAAAAAATGTTTTGGGCCAAAAAAATAAAATATTTCTTCAGTAGATATATTTATTTTAATTTTATAGACATACCAATCTCCACAGTTAATAATAATAATAATAATAATAATAATAATAATAATATAATAATAATAATAATAATAATAATAAACCTAGAACCGCGTCTTACTAACCGTTTGGGTTATACGCTTAAGTACTAATTACATTAATAAATTAGGAATTGGGAAGGTTGAATTTAGAGGAAGTGAACCCGCATTTGCGTGGAGGGAGAGTAGAAAACCATTTAGGGAAAACCAACCCCAGTTCACCCGACCGAGATTCGAACCTCGATCTTCCCGTCCTTGGTGGTCTAGCTCAACACGACTGACGCGTTAACTACGCCACCGAGGCGGGACCACAGTTATTGAATACTTGCCATGAGCACAGTGGTGTTTAAAAATAAACATTTTAGACAAAAATAAAATGTCCCTGTAAAATCCCGTGAGGCCCATGACGACAAAATGTTCAAGAACTGTTGAGTTTATTATGTGTACACAAAATAAACGTATCTAATGAAACAATTTTTTAAAATTTGGTTCAATAGCTCTTTTGTTATATAAATTATAAAAATACCTACCTTAACGCGTTACCGACCAACCAACCTTAAAATTATATCAATTTCTTGGGGTTGGGAATAATGATGATGGAGATTCTTGTTTCTATAAATATAATCTTTTTCGTTTGATTTACCCTTAAAAACTGGTGCTAATTTTAGTGTTAAGCTGTAGGAATGACATAATAATTTAGTTGATAGCAGTGGGCTTATTTAACCCTGTGTTAATCAAGTGCACGTTTAACAATTCGATAACATATGTTATCCGCTTCGGTGGTCGCATGGTCTAACACGCTACTCTCACAGTAGAATATACTGCTGATGACGGAGAGATCGAGGTTCGGATCTCGCTCGGGTGTACTGAGGGTTGTTTAAAAAATATGGTTTTTCACTTTATCTCCAGGCACATGCGGGTACACTTCTTATAATATTGCCTTCCTAATACCTAAAAAGCATTAGCTTAATTATTACATACCTAAGCGTATAACCTGAACGGTTAGTAAAAGGCGGTGCTAGACAATAAATAAAAAATGGCATACAGAGTGAGCACTATGGTGGAAGTTTTGTGACGTCACTACGTGAACTAAAGGATGACTCAATTTTATATCCGTATTAAACACTTATATTGGGAGCTCAGTCTTGTAATTAAGGGGATAGACGTGACGACTTCTAATTTTAGTAAAGAAAATGATTCCTCATTAAGTTGGCCTAAAGGTTTGATTCAGGAGACACCCAAGCCTAAAGGATCGTGCATTGAGTTGTTTTCAAACGAGACGACACATCAATATTAATGATGCATTAGAGAGAAACTCCCTTATCGAGCCTTCGAAGTAATTTAAAATCGGCAGTCACAGCCTTAAGTAAAGTCTTCAGTGGTGGCTCGCGGACACAGTTCACGGTGAGGTGCGAATTCGCCAGGAGGATGTCTGGCATCCGGGCCACGAGCCTTTAGAACCTCTCACAAAGGGGTTCTGTGTTGGGACATCGTCTGTCAAAGGGTTAACATTCTCAGTAAGTAGAAGCTATTCATTTAGCAAAATGAAAACTGGCGGCAGTTTGGAGAAAGTACGGTAAGAGAGGGATGTATGCTGTCTTTGTACTGGGTGGGCCATAAGCGTACACTCTATTCTCTGTTGGAAAACACAAGTCCTTATCCATAATGTCCACAGTCCATGCTCTAAAAACTCAAGCCTACAATAATAAATTGGTATGCTCACATTGTCCTAATCCGTGTATTGTACCAGCAGTTGGATCAACTTTTAACTTTATAAGTTCTACCGTTATGGAGAGCTGATTACTGCACCGGTTATCACATTGTCTAGGCTGTGATTCCCACAATAAACTGGATTGTCGATAATGGAGATGGTAGAGGTTTGAATCTCAGCAGGATGCACTTGGGGTAGTTTTACTCACGTGGTTTATTACGGTGATTTTATCACCCCATCTCCCCGATGAATCAGGTGAATTTTCTCTACAATCCAATTTTCATAGGAAGGGACTTTTTAAATATACAAACTTATTTTTTTACGACCGAAGTTGACAACGTTTTACTATTTTATTAGTATTATTTTATAAGTATTGATAATCTATAATTCTATATAAACAGTGAACGCTGAAGATCACTTGAATTGACACACGAATACGTAAAAGTAAAGATAATAATTTTTCTAGATTCCTATATAAATTATACTTTAAATACCCTTCATATCCCTACTTCATAGATTAAGTCGCTAACATAAATGGCTCGCTGTAATTATATGGGATATATAATATAATGATTTCGTTTAGCTAGATATTAGCTATAGAAAGAATCTGCATCATCATTATCTTGCAGTGAAGATGGAAAATTACATTTATTAGTTGTCTTGGGACCTAGCCTGCGTCTCTAGAGCCATAGTTGAGCATGGCCCCACCTAACAGCTTTGTCAGCAACGACGAAGTTATTTTCAGAACTACATGTGCAGTGTATTGAACTTGACTTCCAATAGTCACGTGGGCTCGCACGAACTGTGGGCTGTGTTGAAATGTACCTTTTTTTTCCACTTGAATATAATATGATCTTTACAGCAAAGCCTACTTTTATCGTTCTCTTTTCATTTTTTAATCTCTTTCCCCTAAAAAACAGACTTAAAAGAAAATAGACTGCACACATTGGACGTAACTTTTTAACATCTGCCCAAAAATCAAGGGCTTTGTAGAATGACCAAGTTCATTTCACGTCTACGTTCAGCTTTCGTTAGATTCGAGGCCCAGAGCAATACTCATATAAAGGCTGGAATAAGGTTCAGTCATAAGGACCGAAGGCGTCCCTAGTGTATGATAAGCAAAATAGGTTTGGTGGGTTGCCTGTAGATCAGACTGTGTGCTTCCCCTGGACCGTAAGAGAACAAGGCTCAGTGATAAAGACCGAAAGAGTTCCTAGTGTGTGACAAGTAATATAGGTTTGGTGGGCTGCCTGTATATTGGGATAACACATTTTTAAACCAAGCTGTCCATGTGATTATCTAACTCCCACAATGACTGCTCGAGTTCGACGTGGAGGTAATATAATACCAACAAATTAACCACATTTGATGTGGGCACATCGCCGTACCTTGAACTGACAGCCTGTCTGGAGGCGCCCCGCTGCTCCACCCGATTTACTGCGGGCTCACTTCAAGGTAATCCTATCACGTTAACAACACTGATAAAAAGAACCCGCCAAAATCGTGTTTTAGGGAGGTCCGTAATGGAATTATATATCTATAGGCCCTGTCAGACTACATTCTGGGCACGTGGATTAAACGTCAAGCTCATCAAGCCTGGTTTGCCAGTGACGGCGAGGTCGGGGTCTGAGTTCTGGCCACGTGTACTGAGAGTGGTTTAAATGAAATGGCCTACCACGCTTCTTCCACGCAAAAGCGGTTACGTTTACTCTAAAGCTCCACCTTCCTCTTCTCGACCACATTGGGGCAATTAATATAGATTATGCTTATAGACCGAACGAATATTAAGATGTGGCGAAAAATCAACATTTTGCTAACTCTAACACAGAGCGATAATTAATAATTATTTGGCATCCACACCGGTTCCACGAGCTAACACATCATTTAGAAAATGACCACAGTTTCCTTTATTTTTATAACTAAACTCCACGTCTTAATAGCTATCTGTTCAGGCTACGCGCATATATACTAATTACGCTAATGTGTTAGGAATGAGAATGATTGAATTTATAGGAAGTGTACCCACATTTGCGTGGAAAGAGAGAGAGTGGAAAATCATTTTGGAAAACCCACCCTAAGGACACCTGACTGGAATTCTAACCCCAATCTCCCTGTCATCGACAGTCTAGTCCAATACAAGAGTGACGTTTTAGACCATACGACCACTGAAGCTTTTCTTTTATTGTCATTGATGTTCTCATTTAGATTCGCACATCGATGTTCATTTGTTAGTACATCTGTTATTTGTACTAAGCTTATATTACCGTTCGAGACTATGCTACTTAGAAAATTTAAGCAGTTACAATTTTAAAAAGTTTTACGGATTACATACCTAGGGTTAGGGACCCCTTTCATATATAATCCTACGAGTTTTCGGTAAATGTCTCAGTTTTTTAGATAAAAGAGAGAGAAAGTCTGTGTGGTGCGTCGTACAATTTATTTCATTTTAAAATAAGTCTAATTTAAATTATGTTAAATTTACTAAAACATTTTCTAACGATTTCACTGGTTTTATACAGTTTTTAAAAGTTGCACTACAATACGATGCCTTGTACGAGCTGTATCACCTACCTAATTAGGTTGCTATCACTTATCAGTGGGTTGAGATGGCCTGTGCTGCGTCTAGGTTAATAGTAACAAAACCTTTAACAGTCTACAAGTTTGGCTTTAAATGAAAACATAATATAGACTTGTAAACACAGTTTGAAAGTTTAGATTTTCCATTCTAGAAAGTACAAAAATTCACATTTTTCGGTTGATCAAAATTGAATGAATGCCTAGAAATTAAAGGTATAGGAGTGTAGAATGGATATTTTTGAATCAAATGATTTAATTTAACAGCGGAGTCACACAAATCTTTTATAATTTGTATCTTACTCCTCTCCTGTTTGTTCTCCTACCGCCAGACAGCTCCACCCAGTAACGTTATATATGCACTTAGTTTCTGGCTTTTATGAATTTCTGCTCGACTATTCTAATGCCTAAAGTGTTTGTGCTTGGATACGGTACGCGGTCTATTCTCTTCTAGACGAGTTGTGTCTGCGAGAGTGATTGACAGGCGGGTTGGGTAAACACATCAACGGCAAGTGCTATTCTCTCATTAATGGGGCTCTTGCGTGCCCTCGGTACACGACTCGTTATTGGACATCAGATCTTCGCTCTCACTACACTTTTTATAAACTAGGTTTGGACATCTGCCAGATCGCGGATCGGGATGGCTTTTGTTCTTCTTGTTTTGGGAGTTCTTGCGGCCAACAATAATTATAAAAATATCCGTTTTTTTTTATTTTACTTTTGTTCATTGTTGGAACATACACTTTTATTTTAGTGCCGACGTGCTGACCTTTATTACCTTATCTATAACTTGATTTTTCTTACGTATTGAAATTTGGAGCCCCTTATAGAAAAATACAAATATATTTTTTGCTATTAACATTTTGATAACACCCACTTCAATGACCGAAAGGTTTAAGGCGTCACACTCGTGTTTAGACTGGTGTGCTGATGACGGGCAGTTCGGGGCTCGAATACCGATTGGGTCTACTGAGAGGGTTTTTTCTTAAATGATTTTCCATTCTACCTCCATGAAAATGTGGGTTCACTTCCTCTAAAATTCAACCTTATTAATTCCTAACTAATTTGTGTAGTTAGTAACTTACATATGCGTATAATATGAATAGGTAGTAAGACGCGGTGCTAAAAAAAGAAGGAAACGAAGATAACATTTTACTATTTTATTGGTGTAATTTTATATGTATTGATAATATCTATCTGAAATGAAAGATTCACATGACTTGACGTATGAATACCTGAACGTAGATATAGGGCCAGTTTTATAGTCAGATTTAGTACGCCTCAAGTGCGAGTCGATACTAAATACAGGACGACACCTACCTAGACCAGAATGGAATGGGCCAGTTTCGCATATGAAACTGGCCCATTCCATTCAATTTCAGGTAGGTGACTTCTTGTATTTAGTATAGCGCCGCACTTGAGGCGTACTAAATCTGACTATGAAACTGGCCCATAGGCTATAAGCTTGACTTTTTACGAATGGTCTTTTGAAGCACCTTTTAGAAAATATAAACAAATGTTTTACGAGCAACAGTGATAACATTGTCCTAAATTATTAGTGTTGTTTTATAGGTATTGATAAGATCTATCAAAAGACACAACTTCGGATTACATCACTTAATGTAGGCCCATGGATACGCGAAGGTAGATCTAGCAACTTTTTTATACTTCAGATATGTCCAATCTTAAGAAAATTGAGGTATAGTAAATTTTTCTAATTGGAAGATATGTCCATTCTTAAGAAAATTGAGGTATAGTAACTTTTTCTAATTGGCATTGAATTGTATTACAAACACCTCAACTAGACTCCAGGAGTTTAATTTACCAAACCAAAACCGGGACCATAATATAGGCCAAATTATTTATCAGTTAGTTGATGGTATACAAAATTAGTTCGCATCTGTCTCCTGATCACTCGCGTTAGATTAGAGCTTCGTATTGACACCCAATGCAAGACTCTTGGACCTCACCTATACAATAGGGCCTATATATTGGTTTCCCCCGTTATTTACGTCTTACTACCCGTACGGGTTTTACACATATGAGCTTTAATCGGGTAGAGAGTAAAAAAGTAGAGAATTGTACCCACATTTGCGTGGGGGAAGGAAAAGAATGTATGTAGGAAAAACATCATCCTGGCAAACCAGACAAGATGAGTTCGACGCTTCTGTTCCCTATATCCCCTTCTTTAATTGGGTCGTTAATTATACGCGTTCACCTTTAAATTATTATTCATACAATTTTTTTTGTGGGAAAAATGCTGGGCTTTATTAAATTACCAGTTAATTTAAAAATAAAAATACATTAATAAGGAGCTTCCTTTCACAGTATTTGCATTGTACCGTAAAACGGTTCTATACGTGTGATGAAGTTTTAAAATTGGTTCAGAGATAACAGATTAAATAATAATAATAACTTTTGATAAAGCAACTTTCTCGGCATGCATGACGTCATAGAAGAAGAATGTTCCAATGAGAAACAAATAGTTTCACTGATACCCACTAGATGCCAGCGCTAGTCGCCCCAGTAAAGTGTTTGTGTAAAATGAACCAATATGAAGCGGTCCGGCAGGTTGGTATGATTGGGATAGCGGTTGGATGGAATGCATAGAAGAGGGTTTTGGAAGTAAGAAAGGGGGAGGGATGCGGGGAGGTGACCGGGCTGCGTGTTATTGATCTGGTCCGGTGCAGGCAGCATCCCGCGTCGCCTGGACCAGCCGCCCTGCTTCGTCACGTGATCTGCGACGGAACAGCCAGTCAGACACGTGGAAAGAACCGTTCCTGAAAAGAATGGAACAGGCTTACTTAGACATATTTCACTAGGAAGAAGCTTTTAAAATATACAACCTTTTTTTATCTCAACATTGATAGAAGTGGCCGAATGGTCTAAGGCGTCACCCTCATGTTAGACTGGCCTACCGAAGACGGGGAGATTGGGGTTCGAATCGCGGTTAGATCTACTGAGGATTTTTTTCTAAATTGTTCCCCACTCTCCTTCCACGCAAACGAGGGTAGATTACCTCTAAAATGCTTCCTTCCTCATCTCTACCCCATCAGAGTAATCATCATACATTTGTAGTCCTATAACCTGAATAGATAATAAGATGTGGTGGTAATTTATTTTTATAAAATTTTAGTTTATTACTACTGTTATCTCCTTTTTTACATCAAAATCAACATAAGCTGATCGGACTGTAGACCCCCTTCAGTTCTCGTTGTGTATAGTTGAGTTGCCATCGTATGAACCTTAACCAGCTATTTAGCTCGTTAATGCTTCACGCCTAACCTGCCAACCGGTATATACGCATATTTTCATTAAAGGTGTAGGCAAAATGATGGAATGCCTTGATTTTCTTAAGAATAGACATCTGGAGCACCTTTTAGAAAATATAAACATATTTGTCATTGTCATTATTGATGATATTATATTATGAGTTATAACTAGTGTCATTTTACAGGTATTGATAATATCTACCAAAAGTGACAGCTGCATCTCATAAGACTTGACGTATAAATACGTGAAACTAGGTATAGATTTTTTCTAGCTGTCATATAAGTACATTTGCAAAACAAATGGTGTATAGATTTGTCAAGAAATGTTTTAACACTCGTTTGAGTGAAAGGAAAATGAGAAACGGTTTAGGAAAGTTCACCTTAGTACACCTAGCTGGGATTCGAGCCTCAATCTGCCCATCCACCATGGAAAACCATACAAGGCACAAGTGACGTTTTTGTTCTCGTATTCACCGTTGTGGGTTTTCATGTAATCATAAGCTAATTTATGTTTTACAAGTATTCCTTTCGACAGCTTAAATATTTTATAATGGGATTTTGTCAATGTTGATATACACTACAATTTTTTGTACCTTAAAAAACTTCTTTATTTATCAAGCTAACTATAGTCATATATATCTCGCTATATCTCGCTATATCTTCTAGCATATTATCTTTTCAACACGGGGCTTTCTCCGGGGTAACCAAAACAAACTCTTAGTAAAAAAACATGCCAAGCTTTGACTACACATATTTTCCCACGCCTTTACTTTTTGACTATTTCTCTCCTCTTATGCGTTCATTTTTATAACACCAATAATATTTCAGAAGCTCACACTGGTGGTTAGTCTGTGATCCCCTTCTGGGTGTTGTTAAGTTATATTTCCTAAATTGTTTTTCTCCCTTTCTCCACAAAAATTTAGGTGAATTTTCTCTAAATTCAACCTTTATCATCCTCTACCGTTTTCATGTGAATTGACCGAAAGGACAGTAAAACGGTGACCATGGATAAATAATCAATTAAAAACATTTGATACAGTGTGTGTTAATGTTTTCTGATATAATTTGTCACGTTACAGTACCTTTAAGTCTACAGTCCGATTTAGATAGAAATACTTTTTTTAGCAAATATAAACGTCACTAAATTAATTATCATACATTCATACAACTCAGGCTATCTGCAACCCCCACTTTTAATAGATATTATCAACACCCATAAAATAACACTAATAAAATAGCAAAATGTCATCAATTTTGGTCGTAAAAACAATGTTTATTTTTAAAACGCACTTCCTTTAAAATTTGACAGCACTTACTATTTGTGGTTGGATTTATTCTATTAAATCTTGTCTTCATACTTTGTAAGCTTCGTATCCTTATAGTCATGCTAGTATGATTTTAAATTCTATGCACTCTCTCACGTGATATTGTGTAAACCAATGGGAAAGTTTAATACTTTGACCAATCAAACTCGTTGAAACAAATCACTTTCAGGAAACCTCAATAAACACAATTAACATTTTCATAATTTTACTAATTTGTTTATTACTTTTGGTTAAAGTATCAATATCCTTAATGGACTACAGTTTCCTATTAATTTTTCTTAAAGGTGCATAGTTAGTAAAAAAAAGTTTAGAAGATGCCCAACTGTTTCCTTCCCTACCATTGATGTTTTCAATTCTATTTGCATATCAATGCTAATTTATTTGTCTACAAGTGATTGGCTCTTCATAGATGTTTGTAGCTAATGCATTTAAGAAAATTAAAGTTTATCCGGCTTCTATGGAGCGGAACTTTGTGGCTATACCAAACTTTTACTGTGGAGCCAAGGGCGCCTATGTGGGTTTTCCAAACGGAGGGCGGGTTGTAGTCCCAGCTGCTGGGGATGTGGCAACTCCCCTCCCTCCTCACCGATATAGAATTTCAGGAATTTAACTTTGTGGAAGGGAGTTTTAGAGTATCTAAACACAGCTCCTAGCTAATTATATGAGTTTCAAGAGCCAAAGCAAAAAATATATAATATATCCTATATATCTAAGAATTAAAAAAAAATGAAAAGAATCAAATTTTACTTAAGTATAGAGAACAAAACAAAATGAAAAGAATGCTATTGAAGAGGGAATGGGAGGAATTCTATATTTTATCATTTTTATCTCTATTAACTTGGATATTGATGATTGAAAGTTGTTAGTAGCAAATTGAAACCAAATCCCAAATACACAATTTTATTTTCTCATAAAAATTAAAAAAAAAAGTAAATATTGTTGTAGCCCCTCTTTATCGCTAATTTATGGAGCTGATATATTCATACGGACTACGGGCATTACGTATACAGAGTATGAAGAGCAGTCAATAGTATACCCTGATTTTAGTTTGAAGAACAGTTGAGGAAATTCAAACATATTTCTTTGCGTCTGACATTGATAACATTTTACAATAGTATGTGTGTTATTCTATAGGTATTGATAATATACATCAAAAGTGACAGCTGCGGATAACATGGCTTCACGTATGAATACATCAAAATTGGTTTAGTAACTAACTTCTACTACTGTTCTTCCCACCAAAATCATACTATACAATGAGTGCTTGGGTGTGTAAGGGTGGAATTAATAATTTGTATTAAATCAGTTTGCAAGTCATGTGCTGATAAAATATGTTCGTGTGGATATGTTAAATAGCCTATTAAAAAGTGTTTGTTACGGTCCTTGTGACTGAGTCCAACATAGTTTTATAGCGGTCCTAATTTGGTCCGGTCAGCTTACGAACCTACCCACGTTTCAGTCACACATTCTGTAGACTCCCATTCCTGACCAGGTTTCTCATGCAGGTCATACGATCTTAGAGAAATAACTTACCTTTATTTATTTTTGTCAGTTAGCAAGTATCAGTAATCTATATATTTAAAACGTGAAGCGATTCCTTTCGACAGAAATGCCCATAGTTCTAACGAAACAATCCTAATTATTTTACCACCCATTAACCACCTCCAAGATAGTTTAAGAATATGAAATATCTCTCAAAACCATTTAAGTAAACTTAGGGCAACTATTTACATAATGTAAGCTATGTAAATTACTTTCTTTTTCAGTTTATAGTAGTTAGTTATAATAAAAGCCAATTAAATATGCTCAATTTATAGACTAATAAAGACCTAAGAAAACGTGTAACTTGTTTAAAAAGGCAGTTTTATTTATATCTTTAGAACTATTTTGATAATATTTAATCTTTATGAGGGAGGTAATTAACTGTTTAAATAGTAAATAAAGCAGTAATGTCTAATTTGGTTTGCAGGGGACTGGGAGTTTGGGGTTTGAAACTTAGACGGGTGTACTGAGAGGGGGCGGGGGTTCTTAAAAAATAAAAATTGTGGGAGGGGGTTTCGCTAAATGTTATCCAATCTTATCGGGGATTGAGACCCTACTAACTACACTGAGGCAAGTTTACATATTTTGATTTTAACTGTGGGTTATACCATTTTCTGGGCGTTTCAAATTTTACCTGGGTGCACTTAAAGTGATTTTCTAAATTTATTTTTCACTGTGATATTCCCCTTCATATGTAAGTGCGGCTACATTTAATCTAATTTACTATCTTCCTACATACAATTTACTTTAGATTCTATTGTAAACATATTTCGGTTTGAACATATAAGTGCAGACAACAACTTAGCTTGGATTTTTTTTTAATTTGTGTAACTCGTGCTTGGAACAAACTTGTCACTCACGCCTCTTCTCACGTTCCATCATTATTTTAGTTTAATCACACATCATATGGAATAACTTGTCAATTTTGCATTAAAAATATTGATAAACTAATATTTTAAAAACTTCGCTAAGCTTAAAATTTTAACTTTTATTTCTATTATTACTTTTGCTAACAATTTAATAATTGTGTTTAGGCTCTGCCTAGCCAATCTACAAACTAATTAAGAGGTCAATTTAGTAAACTTATTAATTAACAATTAATTTAAAGTTTTAAGCGATCTGTTTTAAAAACGTAACTCAAACAATAAAATACTGAACAAATATTTACGTACGGGTAATTGAACGTTTTATCTGTTATTTATAGAGAACTATAGATCCTTTCAATCAAAATAGTGTCCGAGAGTGAAATATAATTGATATATATATATATAAACCATAAAGAGTGGTAGGTCTATTTGGATATTACATTAATTTGAATTCACTAGTTTTACGGTTTATAAATTATAATGAAGTAAACTTATGAAACGCTCTTTTACTAATGTATTATCATTCGCACCTAAATATTGGAAAACATTTGAAGGTACACAAATCGTAAGTAATAGTAACTTACAATTATTATTATTATTATTATTATTATTATTATTATTATTATTATTTATTATTTGTTTCTAAGTTGAATATGCACTTAAAGATATTTACATATTATATAGGCCTATACATAATTAGTAATGATTTATTTAAGGTGCAAATAAATATCATTTTATTTAGAGAAAAATACATATTTTACTAAACAATAGGCCTATTACTTTCTCATATACTGTCTCTTTCAGTGTATATTTATTGGTTATAATTGGACAACGGACATTGCCAACCGAAGAAATCTGTCGATTTTACTGAGATATGTACAGTGCGTGCATGAGCTAGTCACATATCCCTCCCACCTTCTATATCTTCCTTTTTATTCATCTCTGCCACCATTCCTTAACGTTACTTTAGTGTCATCTTTATCACCATAAAAATAGACATTAATGCATGGACATTAAATATAGACCATCACTACACGCTTCTGTCTTTTATACTTTTTTACGTATAAAATAATAAAAAAATAAGTAAAGCTGAAAGAAGACGAAACGAAAAAAAAAGTCAAGAATGACTCGACAAAGTATGGGAACCAACAATAGAAAGGATTTTTTTTTATCATAGAAACTTTGCTTTTATTATTCTCTAGTTTTATGAGATTTTCTATCCGTGTAAGGATTTGTTTTTCCTTTTTATTAAAAAAAAATTCGCGTTATCTCTTTGCTACCGTCTAGAACCAAGAAATTCTAGAGATACCTTTTTAAATTAATGGACAAAACCAACAGTAGCTACTCTAATTAGACACATTTAGGATCGTCTTCGAGAATCGGTGCAATCTTGTCATTATGCAGTACCATTAAAGCCTCTCGCCTTCTTTGCATTTCAACTTGTTAAAGAAATTCCTGAACAGTAATGGATGTTATGTGTTCTGAGCAGTAAAAAGAAGGGCAGCTTGAAGGCTTAAGAGGGCCAGCTATAGAATCAAGTATACATGGACTAGAACACATTAAAACAACTACAATTATTATAATATTTATATAATTAATCTATTCAAACAAGTTTATGTTCGTTTCTGTCTATAAATAATTACTTATTAGCCGGTTTCTGTTTCCTTAATTTACATATTGGTGATTCTATGTAAGTCTAGCTACTTATAGTAATTAATGCCAAATAGGGTTAGAATTGGATAATCAGTGGCGTGGCGGGTGTGTTTCCAGAGTAAGCTTAATTTGTTTGAATTAAGTAAAACACTCACTGGGCAGATAAACAAATAACCATGATAGACTATATTTCCGATGACAGGGAAATCGGGGGTTGAATCTCAGTCAGGTGTAATTAAGATTTTTTTTAAAAATTAACCTTCTCGAAAATGCGGGTAAACTTTACCTAAATTCAACCTTCTTCATCCATAGCTCATTAGAGTAATTAGTACGTAGCCTATAACCTGAAAATATAGTAAGACCCGGTTCTAAAAATTTATATATATATATACATCTAGAAGTAAATATTGGGTGTATATATCCTAATTATGGTAGGAAGAATAGGATTTGGTAGTTACTAAAGCTACTAAAACAATTTTTTAAATATTCATACATCAAGTCATGCTCGGTGCACACGAATTACGGAACAACTAATATGGGCGCACACGAATTGCGGAATAACTCATCCGAGCTAGGTAATACCCTTACACGAACTGCGGAGTAAAAATTAAATTCATAATTAGACCTACTTTGTTCAAAATGGAACAGGGAGGTTAGGTTAGGCTAGGTTATCTTAGGTTAGTTAGGTTAGGTTAAATTAGGCTAGGCTAGGTTAGGCTAGGTTAGGTTAGTGGTTAGGAATTGAATGAGATTACAAGCTGTTCCACAATTCGTGTGGACCGGCTGGCAGGTAAACTTTATTCCGCAATTCGAATGGGCTCTAATTGAATTTCTGCTTACAGGAATACCTTATTACGCAATTCGAGTGCACCCGTCATGCTGTATGCGGAGATATTATCAACAAATATGGAATAATACAAATAATATAGTAAAATGTGATCAATATTGGTGGCAAAGAAATATGTTAGACTTTTATGAACTTTTCTTCCAACCAAACTAGTTTGAGCCACACTATTCCAGGTTTACTTTGTGAGTCATGTGCTGATATGACCTTTGTGTTTTGCGGGGTGCACGTAAAATTCCTCAATGAAGAGGGTGACCTGGTGGTATAGGGGTAGGGTGTCGGACTTTTGTGCTGGGGGTCAGGGGCTCAATCCTCGGTCCCGGCACAGATTTATCTGATTACCAAACCCTTCCTTCACCTCTGATAAGACGTGTATTAACCACAACTTGTGAATGTGTGGAATGCCACAGGCCTCTACCGTGGTTCGAATCCCACCTTAAACTGTAGGTCCTCCATTTTCATCTCACAATCACCCTACCATTACACATTAGCGTAAGTGCGTACAACCCGAATGGATAGTAAGACGCGGTGCTAATAATAATAATCACCAATGAATAATAATAATCAGCATATTGGTGTTGGAACGTAAGAAAATATCACTGATAAACTTTTTTAAAATGATCGACAAGAAGTTGTAGGCTCCATATGGCTAATTTAAAATTTCTTCTTTACTGTTTCATTTATAGATGTAATTTTTAATAATGCATTGCTTGAAGATTGTTTTAATTTTCTTGGACACGCATCGGTGTTTACTGTACTTAAGTCTAGTGTTATAGGGTTGTACGGATATGAGGAGATCGGGGCTAAAATCATAACCGAATGTACTGAAGTTTTTTTTCTAAATTGTTTATCACTCCCCTTTAACGCAAATCCACATGGGTTTTTAATTACTTGAATTTTACCCTCCTCATACTTGCTCCATTAGAGCCCGGATGGTTAGTAATATGCGTGAATTCAAACCAAATAAAAATCTTATATTAGATTTACGTGCTTTTAATTCTAATATAAATAATTAATAAAATACATAAAAAAGCTATCTTGGAAAACTTCAATGGATATATTTCACAGTGGACCACAAAAGAGACACCCAATCTACGGCGTGCCTCATAATTTATGTTTCTCACTTACGACACCGCGAGCTGCCACGTAATTTGTACCACGACTCTTGTGTCCTTGTCACGAGATGATTTAGTATCTAACACGTGGATATGGGTGTGTGTGTGTGTGAAGAGGGGTGGGTAAGTAACACCTAAGGGTCAAAGGGGGGACATGACCTCCTCCTCCACCCCTTAATCTCCTTTCTCGGGAGTATGGTCCGGCGCAACCAATCCCAGGTGAACTCCGTGCGACAGGTAGCGCTATTGTCATATTGCCAGACATGTATTAGCTATGCGATTTGTGGGGGGATAGGGGGAAGGCAGCAAGGGAGTACCATTGTGTGTGTGTGTGTGTGTGTGTGTGTGTGTTAGGGTAATAAAAAGCATTCAACAAGAGAAACGTGAGTTCTGTATCATACTGAGATAAATTATCTTTTCTTTATTTTATTGTGGACCTAAATAAAAAGTAATGGTAAACCCGTGTAGATCCAAGATTTTCAATCTTTTTCCGAATCCGAATGTTTTCTTACAAACCTAATCGAGTATCATGCCTTAGAAAATATTTGAATCGAGTATGAGCTGAAGGTTTTATCATGTAAATTGTTTGAATTTAATCAAATATTTTACTGTTGAAAAGTTTTCAAATATAATGTGAATCGAATGTGTTTTGACTACTTTTTTTTATCTAAATGAGTACAGTGAAAAAATTGAGCCATACAAACTGCGTCTGAACGAATATATTATATAACTTATATATACATTATTCAAGTCTACACCTTGGCTCAGTCGGTAGCCGATTCCCGGCATGTCCAAAAATTTATCATTGATGATAATATGGGTTTAAACTTTCACATTGATAGATTAATGGGCGGGGAATGGATGTTGTGCCTGTCCTAGTCTTAAGATAGATAATCAGCCAGCTGGTAGTGGAAAATAAATGCCTTTAATAAAAAATGACCTAGGCCACAGGCTGGAAACAGTAATGGATGTAATTTTTTTGTATTGAAACGCAATTATAAAATAAGGCCAATAGCACCGCGTCTTATTACCTCTTCATGTACGCATATGTAGGCCCATTAAATACCAAATGGGTAGCTAAGCTATGGAAAAGGTTGAAACTAGAGAAATTGTATCTCCATTTGTGTGGAGGGATAATGGAAAGCTATTAAGGAAAAACCACCCTCAGTAGACCCGGTTCGGGATTTGAATCGAAATCTTCCCATAATCTTTTTATTTTTCTATTTTTAAAATTTATTTAGCACAGCGTCTTTCTAACCATTCGGGTTATTTGCTTAAGTACTAATTACGATATGGGTTAGGGATTGGGGAAATTGAATTTAGAGGAAGTGACCCCGCATTAGCATGGAAGGATAGTGGAAAACCATTTAGGAAAAACCACTCCAGTTCACCCGACCAAGATCAAACCTCGATCTCCCCTCCTTCGGCAGTCTGGCTCAACACACGGAACTAGCGCGCTAGCCAACTACGCCACCGAGGTCCTCGTAATCAGCAGTTTGGTCTATTGATAGAGTGATGCCATATACCATCTAGTCACCGAAGCAGGAATTAATATATTATTAATATTATGATATTTGTTTTCCATGGTCAACTAAAATAACGTGAGTTTATCTATCAAAATATGATCACATGATTTACCTAAAACCTTATGATGAAATTGTTCATTAATTATTTAGTAGCAGATCAATGTAAATTTAAATAAAATATAAATTGTATAGAAAATTACTTTATTCAAAAGTTTGTCTCTTTCAAATATTAGGGTTCGAGATTTTGAATAGAATAAAAAGATTGTAATACAAATTCAAAATCTAAATTTTGAGATGATATTTGCATCTCTGTTCCTCTCAAACACTAAACATTTGTTTTGGCAAACTTATTAATTCTGGTACAAATAATTTACTTTTTCAAATTACACTCGTGTTTTATTATACCCCCAAAACCACACATGGGTAAAGATTCTAGTTTTTCCCTAATGTCTTAACGCGTTGTTAAGTATGTGGCACATAAAATGTTAATAAACAAACCAGGCCTCCAAAAAAAGGTGTTGACACAATTTTGATTTGTGTTTGTAATTGTTACAGTTTTACTTCTTTAATTATTGTTGATATTATTTTACTAGTTACACACATACACACAGATGGTAGGGCTACGAGAAGGTTTGAGTTTGAGGGGATTTTACGACCTTGTAAAGGTCGAAGAAAAAACTTTCCTACAAAGGCAGTAAGAATCCTAGCCTTTTTATGTCCGCCCATGTAAACAAAATATACAACATTCTGTTTGTTTACCCAAGTTTGAGATCGTTGCACAGTACTTCTGCTTTCGGTACCATGGGGGTGAAGTTTCTGATGTTAGTTGTAGGGAAGTATTTATTTGTTTTTAAGAGGTGCATATATTTTTGTTTAAAATATGACTTCATGAATTGACTTCCTTTGCCACTGTGACAAAGAAAGATGAAATGGGGGTGTTATCAATAAATAGAGAGCTGCACCAAAATACATCAAAGATTATTATTTTGCAATTTTTTCTACTTCTAGGACTATCAACATCAAAGTCTAAATTTAAGGGGTAGGAATAAAAAAGTCAGTGGAAATGTACCAGCATTAACGTAGCTAGGAGACGTGGAAAGCTACACTATATGTAGATTACTTACAATAGTTTATATATATATATATATATATATTTGGAAAGCCAAGACATATAAATTCGATCTACGCGGATGTGTAGATAAGCGGTTGCAGTATTTCAATTAGCTCTAACACGATTAACAATGCCCATATATGAAGCGTATATTTAAAAGTAATAAATTGCGTTCTTAATAAACTGACGCACATTTGGTAGTGTCCTCACCATTTTGTTTGTTTCTAGCAGAACCTGCTAAGCTCAAACTGTCGCTTAGAACGAATATATATATATATATAAAAGTATATATATGTGTGTGTGTGTGTGTGTGAAAAATAGACCGCATATGAGCACATTCAATTTACGTGTTTTTTCAACTTGCGTTTAAAGCTTAGGAATGAATAAACCGCTTAAGTTAAGGACTTACTGTGTAGGCCTCATTAAGTTATATAAATGTTCTTGTGGATAGACTACGAAACAGTTTCTAATGTATGAATTCTTTGACTCAATTGAAATCTAGCATTTATAATATTGCTACTGCCATAGCTGCATAAGTAATATAAATCAAAATGGTGAAAAGCTGCTTAATATCCAGTCAGTGTCAAAATCCGATCTCCCGTATCAAAGGCAGCCATTCTAACTGCTGCCTGATTCCTACAGGACATCATCTTATGTTTTCAGTTTTGAAAGGACACTAAAAGTTATCTTCAATAACAAAATATGTGTTGATATAACTTATAACAGAAATTCAATTTTTGTTTTATTTTAAATCTAGATATTGGGCCTTCGAACGCTTAAATCCTTCGAATCCTTAAGGGTATTTGATATTCTAAACTTCTAAAAAAAATTCATTCGAGATTTTTAAAATCAAATAAAAAAAGAACATAGTTTTTTAAATTTAGATTTAGAATTTAGTTTTATAGCAAGTCTACTATGTGTTTTAAGAATAGGATTTAGTAAAAGTGGGAATTGAAGTTGGTAAATCTGCTGGCTAATTAAAATTGGCTAAAATATATTTATACGAGCAGGAAAGTAACTGCACCAACATTCGACTGAATGAAGAGTGGGTAACCACATTTGGGAAACACTATCCTGAGGGCCAAGCCGGATTTAATACCGGCCTAACGAATTAAAGTGCAGGCATGATAAAAGCTTATTTAACCTTTATTGTAACAATTTACTTCTATCTTATGATTAGCTTTTTTTTTTATATATTCTATTTTCAATTCAATATTTTTTGTTGATTTTCCTTAAATTATCTCTTCACATCTTTTTTTCTAATGTTAATTAGCTTAAGCCATTGATAGCTGTTAGGTTGGCGAGGGGTCACTTCTACATTGATCACGAGAATGTCTAGGATTTTTTTTTCTTTCCGGAGCTACATTTTCAAAATTAAAATCTCTTTCAATATATTTTCAAGTTTTATGGTAGCATGATTTTTATTAGGAGCATTTGGAAATGTATGCACTTTATGAACTAACGGATTATACAAAACATGACTTACAATTTAATTTAACTTTAAGAACAGTCACAAACTCAAGCCTCCCCTTCTCCCCTCTCTACAACGCTCATCCCTATAGTTGTTAATTGATTACCACAAAAGGGCAAGCGCCGATTTTCCCAATAAAAATTTTCAAGCCATGCCTAGAATAGAACACGGTACTCTCAATTCAGACACTCGTGCTAACGACTGACCTAAAAGTTTCGAGCTTGCAACTTTCTGATACTTTGGTAATGAACATAGGCCTACATGTCATAAACGTTTAGTTTTTAAGTTTTTTGGATCGCATTCGTAGCTTACCATATAAATTCTAGTTTATAACCTCACTAAGGCCGTGTATACATTTTTAAATTCAAAAGTTTTAATTGTTTTAAAACGCGATCTTATTTATATATACGTATATATAGGCCTATTATATATTATTTTCTACTCTCAAACTTAAATGGATATTTTTTGTCTTTGGTGGTGTACAACAGTGGTTTGTTGTAAAATGTTGCCAGAACAAGCAGAACTGGTTAAAACTGTACCTGTGATAATATGTTCTCCACCACTCGGTTCCCATTTGACCAATCACACACAAATTTTGCTCTACAAACCTCAGAAGGGAAATATATTTCGGTTGATATCTATCAAATGAGTGTCTGAGTGATGAGAATAGTTCACAGGTACAGTTTCAACCACCTCTGATAACCCTAGCAACACTCCACGCCACGCCACTGCTGTTACAGTTAACCTAAGCGTCACTAGAGGATGAATTAGAGTGGGGTAGCAAAGTTGTTTTAGGGAGGTGTAATAATGGGGGCTGTTTTGTGAGGGGTGCCTCGGCTGGATTGTATAAGGGTGTTTTATAACGCCTGAAGTTTGAGGGTAGCTTGCGGGCCTTCGGTACTATTTGATGTTCGCTTTCCCCTATTTTTTTTCCTGGGATTTATTTTTTATTTTTATTATCATCTAAGTGCAAAATATATATAATATTTTTTCACGTTCGATGAGGTTGAATAGAGGGTTACTTTGAACTAGTGATCATGCCGACGTGATCGAGTGAGCATATGGATTTGAAAATGCTTGGTCGTGAGTTTGAACCTTTTCTGTTATTAAAAACAGCTCGGTTTGATATTGCGGTGGATAAGTAAACAAAGTGATATAGTGTAATTTGTGAAGGTTTAGATGATATATATTTTTAATGGGTTCATTGATTTGCACGTTCCTTATATTTAGAAAGAATCTAAATAATTTGGTCCAAAAAAAGAAAAACAATAAACGTGTTAGAGAATATTTATTTGATTACTGCGAACAAGCTTTATTTTGGTACATTACTCTTTGTTTGGTAAAGGTTTAGTTAAGTTGAAATAATGTCTTTCAAAAATGTGAACTAATGACCAAGACATTTTTGAAACAAATTAATTCAGTAATAAATTCAATACTTTTTGAAGATTTTTATTTTTCAATTTTATTGATAGTTTAATTATCTGTGACGCTTAGTTAACTCATAGGCCATAGATTTTAATAAGCATGAATTTTCATTTTTGATAAAAGTAGGGTCCTACCTTATTTCCAGGGTGCTGAATTAACACTTATAATTTCACACGATTTAATGCATAATCATATTAATTTTTTGTTTTTGTGGAAATGTGGAGAGAAATTGTCCACTAAAATATGTTGCGTGGTTATAGAATCACATAAGTCAATTTTTATAAAATTGTATCCATTTAAAATGAAGTTAAATACATCAGGCTTAGTCTAGAAAATTATTTTAAAATATTAATATTTTGACTGATCTAAGTGGTGATTTAGGCTAATGTTTTATATCAAATAACTGATATAATATAAATACCCAAAATTGCGTTAGCAAAGTGTAAAATTTGCCATAAAACACTGGAAAGTATACTTGGGTAAGTGTAACCTTCTATTAGTATATTTTATGAAAACAGATTCGTCAACATCTATGATCAAAATTCAAAACTATTAATTTAGCCTATATTTGATCAAAATTCAGGTAATAAATTAATAATAATAATATAATAATAATAATAATAATAATAATATAATATAAATAATAATAATAATATATTAAAAAAATTGTTTTGACATTTTTCAAAGGCGCCAGCGTTATTTTATAGTAGATAACACTATTTTTAAATTTAATTCGATGAGCAAATTAGAAATTGAAATTAAATGTGAGTTTAATATATAGTTTAAGATATATAGTTACTAAATTAACATAATGTTTTTAAAATAGCGGGTTAAGCTAAGTTCAGTATTTTGTTGGAAATCTAGTTTTACAATATAATTTTCTTATATGTTAACATGTTAATGCTAATTATGGTTGCTAGAAATTGTGAACTAAACTTAGCCTATATTTAACCATAAGCCACTCTCACACGGCTTGCTTTCAAATCACGTGACTTATAAAATCCTACTTTACTGGGACTCGATTATGTGTTCCCCAGGAATAGGCTTGTCTTTTCTAAAACTTTTCTGCTAATCGTTTTTGGCCATGTATATGGCCTGTGAGCTAAATGCTATTTATCAATACATTTTAAATATAGACCCTCTAAATAAAAGTGATAACATTTTATATAACATTTAAAAACTTTTTTTGGGGGAGTGGTTCAAAAGTGGGTTTGAAATATGAGTAAACTATGGCCAAAGTTAGCATAAACTAAACAATTTGTATAAATATTTTGTTGGTAAGACTATTTTTCTCCCTAAAAATCTATTGTTATTAAGATTTTTATTAATTTATTGTTTTATATTTTTAGCAATATATTAGGGGTCTACATTATTAATCTTAGATAAGTTGTATGGTCAAATTATTTATTTGCTAAATATGTTAAACAAAATAAGGTCTAAATATGTCATATATTTATGTTCTTTTTTACAAATACTTTATGCTTATTTAACAAGACGTCTCAATTTGACTTGCACATTATATAATTTATAAGTCTATAGGCCTACTTGGAGAACTAGATATTATTTTATAGCTGCTAATTATTAATGCAACAAACTATATAAAACTCTTAAGTGTTTGTATGTTATCATTCATCACTCTCGAATTATTGGACTGATGTTGAGGGGGACATTGGGTTTCGAATCCGGTTGAATCTACTGAGCCTTTTTCCTAAAGTGTTTTCCTCTCTCCGTCCACCAAATTTGGGTACACTGACTCTAAATTCCATCTTCATAGTTTAGATAGAGCCCATATGTGTGAATTTGCATACACCCCATGATTGACTTTTCAATTTAGTAAATATTGACAATTATATTTAAAATCAAAATTAATTCTAGTGGTGTTATCGTAATTCGTCTTTCTTAAATAACATTGCAAGTAAATCGTTAGTTCTATAATATTTCTTATTCAAACAATTTGAGTGATAAAGTTAGCTAGGAAAATATAAGACAAAGCAATCATAGACCAACCTAACTTTGTATTTATTTGTATAACTTTATATATACTGCTAGATTCTTGAGATATTTTCACTTTCCTGAGTAAGTCATTTATCAAACAAGTCCGTTTCCATGCGAGGTCAATTTACTACCGTAAATGTCTTCAAAGCTAGAGATTGACTGCTCGTTTTATAGTGTTTCAGTCCAACCAAGTGATTAAACTGGTGGAATATTTACTGTCCTATTCATTGCTAGTCACCAAGCATTTGTGAACTATTTCACCAGTTGAACTGATAGTAATTTATAATGTAGTCTTACCACAACAAACACATGAAACAAGTGTTCGAAATAAACAGTTTTGTAACTTTAAGAATGTGATTTTCAAGAAGTAATAATTATTCTTCTCTAGTTTTATGTGCTTACCATGTCTTACTACCGGTCGAGTTTTTCCACATATCTACACTATTATGGTAGGGCTTAGTATATTAGAGATTTAGAAAAATTATATCCTTATTTTCCAGGGAGGTAGGTTCATATTTGGAAACCAGTAAGGGAAATACACCTCAGTACACCCAGAAGGGATGAGAACTACTACCTCCCTTTCAATGGTAGACTAAACCAGATTAAACTGACATCTTTGTCCACGTGCCCAGTGGTGTGGGTGTCAGATAATTTATGTAGAAGGTGATAAAAGGGCCATAATATAGTGAGATAAATTTTACCCAATGCATTACTGAATAAACTGATAAAAAATGTGATTTTTGTAATAACAATGGTGGATGGGGAGGAGTTTGTTGAGAAAGAGACTAAAATAATTATACTTACTTTATAAAAATAAAGTTATTGAATTTGAACCATTTTGTGCGAGTATTAAGATAATAGCGCTAAAAGAAGATATTAAACTACTATCAAGGTTTGGGCTTTGATTGGTTCATTGAGATAATTTATAAAACGTTTAAGTTAAGATAACATTGAATTAAAACAACATATTCAAAGCTATATTTTAGTTGTGACAAAAAAAAAATCTATGTTTCTGATTTATTTCATGTCAATTTACAACTGTGTTTAAAAATTCGTCAAATATAGATAAGAAATATATTCTCTTGTTTAAGTAACTTATTTTTTAAAACTATGTACAACATCTTAAATATATAATATACTGTCGGCGAATGCAAGGGCATATCTGTAGGCTATACACCCAGACATAAGACTTTTTTAAATGCTGATCTTGCTCCTTATTTTTCGAAAAGCGCAATTTTAAGTTCTACTTTATTGGGCAATATAATAGTATACCTAAAAGACTTCTCAACGGAACAGACAGAAGAAAAAAAGATAGAAAAAAGCGAGCGTTAAAGTGTCTTCTTCTTTTTGTGCTTTTAAGTTGAACTTACTTTCCTATCATTGCTCGGGTCTAGTTTTAAATCGCGACTCAAAGGTGGCTACTAAATTCACTCACTCCTCGTATCAGTACGTGAAACGGGCCCTGCACATATACGCAAGTGCCTGATAAATACCCGATGGAAGAAGATGACGGAAAATAAAAACATTCTTATGCTCGTAGTGTTTGGAATTGAGTCTATAAAATACCAAATATTCCTATCCACATCTTTTTCTGTTGTATGTAATATTATTTCAAACTTTGTATACGTTTTACAAGTGCAGGCTTTACATTTATACATTTTCTTACTTGCATTTCAGTCTCTCTCTCTTCGTATTTTTTCTGAGTTGTTTTTATTAAAAGAAGTGGGTGGGTAGTAATAAACAAATGCTCAGTATTCTTAGTCTCATTTTTTACTGTCTTTTTTTTTATAACGTGTGCTGCTGTTTTTATTTTCAATTTTTATGAAGATGTCTTGAATTTTGATTTTAAATATTACGATCACAATTTTATGTCTTTCAATGGTTTATGATGTTTATTTAGTTTGGACATTCATGAAATGATAGGTAGGGTGGACGTTTGTTTAGTAATTTGTGTTGATATGAAAGGATTACTCCAAGAATCACGGCAATTTTCAATGAAAGTTTAACAAATAATTGCAAGTAAGTTCCTGAATTATTGTTATTTTATAAACTGCGCTAGTTCACCCTCTAAAAGTTTTTTAGCACCATGATTCGAACCCCAATCTCCCTGTCACCAACAGTTTAGTCTATTGTGAGAGTGATGCCTTATAACATGCGGCCACAGAAGCAGGTCTCTAAAGCTCTTACACACTATTGTTCAACGTGATAAAGATACCGAGTAATTTAATAAGAAATATATTTAGTTAATATCTTTATTTCAATAGGCCTTCTCATTCAGTTAATCTTTCTTCTTCTGGAAGCTAATATATGGTAAAACAGTTCATTTGTATTAATCAAATTTAATTTAAACCAAAACAAATTTTTTTTAATCAAAATTAATATAAAGTAAACACTATAAAATATCATACTTCTCATACACTGTACATAAGTGTGCACAAGCTATGAACTATTTGTAGTTTTAAATAATTTTAAATGGGGTTAACCTGGTACATGGTGTTAGCTTCTGGAAGCCTATGAATTAAATTTTTTTTTATTAACTTTCAGAAATGTTTTCAAGTGTTATAAAGGAAATACACAATAAGTGGGTATGTAGATTTTTAAAGCATTTACTTGATATGTACATAAAACAAACATATTTTCTAGCAACAAAGTCAACAGCTAAGTTAGGATCTCTAGCGCGTTAAGACCCAGGAAAGAAAGATTTGAAATCCTTGCCTATTAACAGCGTGGTGGCAAACCTACATCAGACCCACCCTCAACTTCGCTCCCAAATGAATTTCCTGTTATTCTTCGTCAAAAAGGGAGGGGGGTGAAGCTAGAGTGTTTTAATGCGCCCTTCAATCCTCCGCCATTAGTTTGTTCAGACCGCTTTCTAGGGTGGCTTGGCTTGTTAGGGGTAACGGGTTCCATCTACCCTTTTAGGATCTAATCCTACACCCACCCACTAATTCTAGGTCCCTTCTTTGCTTCGTACTAATACAAATATCATCCGGTGTGTGACGGGGAGAATTCATCCCTTCTTAGGGCATGACGCTTCCAATATGGCGAGAGGAAATAATGACATTGGGAATAAGGGTGGAGGAAGGGGGAACGAGGTTTGTTTCCTTCCAAAACTTTATTATTGTTTTTAGCCGGGTCTTACTACCCGTCCGTGCTATATGTTTTTAAATAACGCTAACATCCGCATCTGTGGTCTTATGGTTTAACACGTCACTCTCGTGTTGGACTGAATTACCGGTGGCTCTACCTTTAGGTAAACTCGGGTGCATTACTTCTAAAATTATACCTTTTTCTTCCATATTCCACTAGCGAGAATTAATATATGTGTATAGCCCTAACGGGCTGGCTAATAAGACGTGAAAGAAAAATAAATTAGGATAGTAGAATTTGTAGGAAATGTGTTCGCATTTGCTTGAAGGGAGGGTGGGAAATCATTTGAGGAAAACATTTTCAATATACCTTACTAATATTTGAAGAGACTGATGCCTTAGCCCGTTTTACCAGCGTTGCTTACGATTCCTGTGAAGATTATGTTGTTTCACTTGAAGTCCGATTTTCTGAAACAATTAAGGTAATATGAATCATTATAGCATTAATATTGATTAGAAAATGTAACGCATACCTAAAACTCACTTAACAATTTTAAGAGACAAATAATTTCGCAACTAAGATTGGATACAGATTTAAGGTGATGCATACGATTAGGGATGAAGAAAATACTGGTAGTTAAAGTTTGTATCCAAAATGGGATGAAAATACTGGGGTGTTGAGGTTACATAATTATGAGTTACACGCCTATTCTTCACAAACTTGCAAATTACGTTGGACAGAAGATGCAGCGCAAATGGAAGAATTTATAACCGTGTTCAGGGTATTGGCTGGTAAACCAAACGCAATGGGAAGTGACAAGTGAGAAGGCCCAAACGCAGATGGGAGGAAAACATTAGATTTTATTTATCTTAGTTTTTTAACGTGAACTTTCTGAACAGACTGAGCATACCAGCACACGATAATTTCTATGAGCGAAAGCGAAATGGCCTAACAATTTAGCAGGAAAAGATATTTTCACATACCTTTCAGGGTTAGTTTACAATCCACAACTGAAATGGGACCGACGGCTTTACTTTTCCTCCGAAGGAAACTGTGCGGCAAATTTTTATCGCTTAAGAAAAATTCATTGACCCCGGCTGGGTTTGAACCCATGATCATCAGGTCCTGAGGAGGGCACTTTATCCTAAGACCACCGCGGTCAACGAGAACATTCGAATGGACCTGAAAGAGATAGGGTGTAGTGAAGTGGATTGGATAGAACTAGCGCAATAAAGGTATAGTGGTCTAAGTGGCGTACTTTTGTAAATGCGGTAGTGAATTTAGAGTTCTTATTGCCATAGGATGAATAAGTAAGCAAAGGATTGTCAAATTTGTTCTATTGATAATTTTAATCTTATCATTAGAAACCCGCCTCGTTGGCGTAGTTGGCTAACGCGCTAGTCATGTTGAGCTCAACTGCTGAGGACGGGGAGATCGTGGTTCGAATCTCGGTCGGGTGAACTGGGGGTGGTTTTTCCTAAATGGTTTTCCACTCTCACTCCACGCAAATGCGGGTTCACTTCCTCTATTCAACCTTCCCAACTCCTAATCCATTAGCGTAATTAGTACTTAAGCGTATAACCTGAACGGGTAGTAAGACGCGGTGCTAATAATAATAATATCATTAGAACTACGCTTTAGAGTAGTTCCTCTAGGTGGGCTCTATTATCATAATGGAACCCCAATGAAAACCATTACTAATATTCAGATTGTTTAGTAGATATAAACAGTTTCTAAACAAATATTTTTGTTTAGATCTTGGGGTAGGTTTAAGTCAAAAAGATTCTATTGACTTTTTATTTCTGCCCCATAATCTAAGTTTTTTCTTTTAATTTTGACTTTTTTTATTTTTTTTATGGGTGGCCTGGTGGTCTAGGGGTAAGGTGTCAGACTTCTGTACTGAGGGTCCGGGGTTCAATCCTCGGTCCCGGCACAGATTTATCTGAATGCCAAACCCTTCCTTCACCTCTGACAAGATGTGTATTAATCACAACTTGTGAATGTGAGGAATGCCAGGCCTCCACCGTGGTTCGGATTCCACGTTAAACTGTAGGTCCTCCATTTCATCTCACAATCACCCTACCATTGCACATTAGCGTAAGTGCGTATAACCCGAACGGGTAGTAAGACGCGGTGCTAATAATAATAATAATAACTTTTTTTATTTCCATCAGTTTATGTTTTGTAAACGTGTCAATGACACAATACACAATCATGAGTTTTTTTACATATATGGTATAGATGTAATTAATAGATACCTTGGCAGCTCGATGACTCTTTTCAGTTAAGGCCAAGAGTAAACACGACCGAGACTCGAACCCCGATATTCTCGTCATTAGCAAACCAGTCTAGCACTAGAGTGACGCCTTGGACCGTAGACCGTTCGGCCATTGAAGCGGGTCCCTTCTATCTATTCATGATCCATTCGACCAACCACAAACAAAATGATGTAACGATAACATTAGGTGTAGATTGATTTCAAAGAACAAAGTTTAATATTGACCGTGTGGAAACAATTTACTAGTACAGTTTCGCTAAAGTTTGGCTTCACCTTTGCAACAAGCCACCAATTTATGTTTAGATGATAAGTTAAGTACAATATTTAATATGCTAAAAAAAACCGCATAGGTGAGCACTTGGGCCGTGGCGTTTATCTCTTGTGGCGTGGTGAAGTGTGCAAAACATATTGAGCTGATTAAAAAGAAGAATTTTTTTAAAGTAACCATTAAAAAAATATTGAAAATAAAATTTCTACATGTTTTAAACATATTTTATTTGGTATATGAAATTCTTCGGAATGCTATGAGAGCCGCAGATGGCAGAACAAGTTTCTCGGGTAGAGGTAAAGGAATTCCCGACAAACTCTGGGCACACGCCAGGCTCAAAGTCTTGTGTGGTCACATCGGGGCAAATTGAACAAACTGAACCACTCAAGGAGTCGAATGAGAATTACTTACTTGCATTGATAGTTAGTGGTATGTAGCTTCAAGAGTTGTTCATTTAAAATATCCATCATAGACACACAATTAAAATAAAAAATCATTTATTTAATTCTAAATGGCTACTCTTTGGTTTAGGTCTACATATTATACTGATGAAAAAAATAGACAAGTTTTTTTTATTGTACCATCTCAAAATTACACATTTGGGTTAGCCGCAAATTTACACCAATGGAATAAGAATTAGGAAGAAAGAGTTCAGAGTAAATTCCCCCGAACTTATGTGGAAGGAGATTTAGGGCCAGTTTCATAGTAAGATTTAGTACGCCTCAAGTGCGGCGCTATACTAAATACAAGACGTCACCTACCTGAAATTGAATGGAATGGGCCAGTTTCATATGCTAAAATGGCCATTCCATTTTGGTCTAGGTAGGTGTCGTCCTGTATTTAGTATCGACTCGCACTTTAGGCTTACTAAATCTTACTATGAAACTGGCCCTTTGTCAATAAATTGCACCTCAGTACACCTCAGTCGGGATTCAAACTACTAACTCCCTGTCATTCGCAAAGCAGACTGATGACGCCTTTGTTCATGTGCTCACCACTAAGGGTAGTCAAACATACCCTGACAAGTTATAAACATGTAGTAAAAATAGTCACTGTGTAAGATTTAACGTGACAAGGAAGCTTGAAATATATCATATGGTTCCCTTTTCAACCAAGGATGCAGTTCCGGTAACTTGTTTTTTTGTACCACGTCTTAATACCCGTTATGGTTATGCGCATAAGTACAGAACTAATTACTTTAATGTGTTAGGGATGAGAGAGGTTGAATTTAGAAGAAATTTAACTGCATTTGAGTGGAGTCGGATTGGAAAACCATTTAGGAAAAACTACCGTCAGTACATCCGACCGGGATTTAAACCCCGGTCTCCCCGTCATCGGCAGTCCAGTCTATTATCTTCGACCACCGAAGGGGTTAACTTGTATTAGTAAACAATTATTATTTTAAATGTTGATTTGAAATTCTACACAAGACTAATATTCATGGATGTTTTAGAGGGAAAAAATGTTTAATAAGTTTTTAACTAAATTTTTTTTAAAGATGTTCTATGCTTTTATTTATTGATTTAATCGATTCAAACAATATTTTTAAAATTAATTTAAATAGTTTTTCCGCGTGATTATTAGAATATTATCTTATTTTCATACATGTGTAGCATTGAAGAGAGGAATCACGGTGAACTCAAATAGCCTATCAACAATAATAATTGGTTAAGGGAACAAATTGATGGTGTCAAAGTCATTGACTCCGCTTAAAATTGATGAGTGCTTTTACTCTGTGTAGTTTGAAGACCCGATTTATTATTTATTGGCTCCATTTAATCTCTTTAAATAATCAAGATCGTTACTTTAATATCCGTTCCCTAAATGTGCACGTGTTTGTTTTGGCGGGAGCGATAGATTAAACCTATTTATTAAAACACATTGATAATTCAAGAAGAAAATGTATAGTGAACAATAAAATAAACTCAACCATAGTGAAATATATAATTTAATACATCCACTTTATATCTGCCAAATTAAAATCAAAGTGATTTACAAAAAAGTAAAATATCCAAGAGTGATTTATTCTCTCTAAAATAATATTTTATTTAACATAATAGAATAGTTTTAAAACATTTGGAACTTTTTACTTTCTCTCGACCCCTCGGAGTATTGTGATCGTCAACAAAATTGAACTCGAGATTTTAATAAATGTCGATATCTCATGAACCCCTGAAGCAAAAAAAGGGGTTTTCGCGACGCCGTCTGTCTGTTTGTCTACCTGTGTGTTTGTATCTCGGCCATTTTACCGATCGGGCTAAAACTTGGCAGCTAGGGTTTTAATCGGCTTCCCCGAAGAGTTTTTGGAAATAAATATCTAACCCTAAAATTAAGGATACGGTAGTTTATTGAAGGACAAAAAGATAAAAAATTAATTATTCCCTAATTCTCTCATACGATTTTAATTACATTTTCTATCCAAGTAGGCCTATTGTTTAACATTAGGCCTACAAATAAAATTTATACTATCATTTTCCCATGAAAATGATTTTTAAGGATACTTTTTACTAGTGGAAAAGTCCAATGTTGATAATATTTCTGCAACTATTTGAGATACAAAATAACATAATTGTAATGTTATAGTACTATCAAAATTCAAATATTTTATTGGGGATACACCCTACTTTTATAAAACCAATAGTTTCTGAGCTATATGGAAATAAATAATAATTTTTTTTGGAGATCTTTGAAAATTGAAATTGATTACTATGCTCTTTGGCGGACAGAGATGTTCCACTTTTCTTGAAGGTTCTATTAAAGTGTTATTTCATTCTGACCTATAATCTTTCGTGGATTGTTTCTGCAACAATGTATATGATTTCGTTTCACAAATATTGAGTTTTTAATACATGCCTCTATTTTAAGTTAAAAGAAAGAGAAAGTCTGTGCAGTGAAACAATTTTTATTTTTAAAACTATTCGAGTTAAGCTAAATGTTGTTGTAAATTTTATGAGTTAAGTTAAATGTTTTTGTAAGTTTTATAAGAAACACTTTTTATCACAGTAAATATAATATTGTTTCACTACATAGATGTTTAATTTGATTTTAAACACACATCAACCCGTTTTAGTGGCCGCTAGGTCTAACGCGCTACTCTCACAGTAGACTAGACTGCCGATGACGGGGAGATTGAGGTTCGAATCTTGGTCGGGTGTATTGAGGGTAGATAAGCATATAGCCCAAACGGGTAGTAAGACGCGGTGCTAAAACCAATACACACAATAATCTCAACAGATCTCCAATATTTGTCATGGAATAGTGTGGCATTTGATAGGACTCTTTAGCTTCATTAAAAAAGCATCATCAAACGCCACTATACCCACTATAAATATTCAAGCGCTGTTAAGATTACGATGCATAAAAAATTAGATTAAACATATCTATCGGACCGGAACGATATTGTATTTATTTTTAACAGAAGTTTTTTTTGCTATAGGCCTGTACAAAATATAAAAATGTGAGACTTAACTTGCGTTCCCTCCCCCACCTTAAGAAAAAAAATCCGTAAATATCCATATTTATATTGACATACCAATCAATCCTAAAAATGGTGTTAATAAATGCTATATAAATATTTTCTATTTAAAATAAATAAATTAAATAACAACAATTAACTGGTATAATAGGTCACCCCAAAATTGTTTTATAATTTAGGTTTATGTATTTGTTTATAGGTATGTAAATAAATATTATAAGCTAAAAGTAAGTGATAACTATTATCTATAAATATAATTTTAACTATAAATTATGATCTAGGCCTTCTAATCAGATCACAGTTTTAAAGTAAAACCACTTACATAATTAACTAAAACAGTAAGAATTAATTTAATACTACATTAATTTCTAATCAATTAAACTTGTAAATGTAGGAGAACCTCCTTTATAGTTACGCATTTTTCAATTCAAATTAAATGGATTCACTTATTGATATAGAAAAAATAAAATGAAACAGGTTCCATCATTTTAAAAATAAAGCTCCAACCTATTGAAGACTACTTCAGACCAACTCTAGTTTGTTTTCAAGTAGGTTGTCCTGTTGAGTCTTCTTGCAGCTATTAAAAGGAATCCTTGGTCGACCTAAATGAGTTTTTTTTAGTGGGTGGTGTAATAAACAGGCTTCCCCCCTTCCCCTCTAATCCTAGGGTTACCACGCCGTGTGGTTTTTGTATCGTTGTGGCAGAAAATGGATCTGGAAAAGAGCGTATGATGCTAAGAGGAACCGCATCGGTCTCTCGTGGCCAAACTAAATACATTAAGGCCAAAAAGGTTCGAATCCTGACTGAGCGACACCTATTAGAAGGGAGGGGAACCCAAGTTATAAAGCTAGGAAAGGTTTAAATCAGGTTCGGACAAAATAAAACTACCCGCTACAGTGGCCACGTGGACTAACGCGCTACTCTCGTTTAGACTAGAATAAGAAAGACGGGGAGATCAGGGTTAGATCCCGGTCGAGTGCACTGAGGGTAGTTTTCTCAAAATGTTTTCCCCCTTCCTTCCAAACAAATGCGGGTGCACTTCCTCTCAATTAAAACATCATAATCCCTAAATTAATTATGTCAATAGTACATAGGTGTACAGCCAGAATGAATACTAAGACGCGGTGCTAAAAAAACTTTTATTTTATACACCCTGTCTTCTTGCTATAGTCCAATTTTTCATAGGAAGGACCTTATATAAAATACTAACACCCCGTCTTACTAACTGTTTCCCAAGCTATATGCATATATGATTATTACTCTAATGGGGTAGAGATGAGTAAGGAAGAATTTTAGAGGCAATATACGTGCATTTGCGTGGATGGAGAGTGGGAAACCATTTATGAAAAACCTTCATCTTCCCGTCATTTACATGCCAGTCAACACGAGAGTGACGCCTTAGATCATTCGGTCATAAAGCGGGTATTAATATTTTTTTTTGTTAAAAGTTGAAAACTTATTATTTTATTAGTGTTATTCTATAGGCTTTAATAATATCTATCAATAGTCATAGCAGCAGATCACATGACCTGACGTATGAATATTTAAAATCAACCAAGTGATTTTTCTATCTAGCTATGTTTCCTATTAAAATTAGAGTGCAAACTGTACAACACCCACGCGTTACCTTCAACGCACATATAGTCATGTGAACAGAGGGTACAAGTTGTACACTGCGTGTTTTTTTCAATCCTGTCTCAACGCCAGCTAGCATTACTGTCAAAAATTGTTTAAACACTTCAAGTGAACTGTGTGTGTGTGTTTAGTTCCGTGCTCTATCCGTCACGTTGGTTGCACTGGTGGTATAGTATAGTCTATTTGCCCCAGGAATGCAACTGTCGTGATACGTCACCATAACTCATTTCCAGTTCCGTGCGGTGAAACAACTGATAGAAGGTTCAAGTTAATGTAAAGAACGTGTAGTGAGTAATAAACCTAATCGTTCTAATTATAGGTTTCGTTAAGATAATCGTCTCGATTCTGTGACTCTACGTGATAGGCTCACCTTATTTATTTAACTTTTTAAAAATAAAATAATAATTTAGCGGACGAACTTTTTTTCTTTCCTTTTTAATAAGTCAACATTGAACCATTTAATTTTTCCCTCTTATAAATGCTGATATAATAGGTCACGATCTAGATTGAAAATAGGCTTTCATTTATTTATCTGATCTTTTTAGATGGGAGCTTTACACCAATTATATTAAAATAATTACTAAATAATGTAAAGCGTGCGTGGACGAACAAACAAATCAATATTTTAGCAATGCGTCTTGCTACCTGTTTGCAGGATATTCAAAAATTCAATTAATATAATTGAGAGAAAATGTATCCGCATGCTCGTGGATGGAACATGGGAAACCATTTAAGAAAAAAACATTCACTACATCCTGCCGGAAATCAAACCCTGACTTCCCTATCAACGCAAAACCAGATTAGACGAGCTTGATGTTTATTCCGCGTGCCTACCGATGCTGATATTTGTAATTTGAAACTGGCCTCATAAGCTGCTTGTTGGTGGTATATATTCTAGCAAGGCTGTAGGGGTTTTATTCCTAAATGGGTGTACCGGGGTCCGCTTTATCCGCAATGTGGCTTTGAATCCATCCATATAGCCTAACAGGTAGGGAGTTTCCTTTCCTTTTCCCAATGTGACCTTTTAGCTTAAGTAAGTTAAGAATAAATAGTCAAAGCTATTATTTATGCTTTTAGTGAGGATTACTCCATCTAGATATCATATTGAAAATTGAAAAATGACACCTAGACACGGGAATCGAACCCGGCACCTTTGGCTTAGTACGCCAATGCTCTAACCTCTGAGTTATCCAGGAATCGTCCCGTGCCCAGGGTCATTCTTCACTCATATTTTAAGGCTGAGTCTATGATGGACGTGAGGAAATTAGGCAAGTTAGTTTAAATCTCAAACAGCCCGTCTATTTCACCACTAAATCTTACTAATTCGAGACATTAAGCTGCAAATCCCTTGCATAATGTAAGGTCTAAGCCAAAATATTATAAGTTATTTTATTATAATGAAATACATTTTAATGTAGGTAGGCCTATATTTATTTAATCAAACGAGACTTTGTTTTAGGACCACTTCTTAAGGTAAAGTAACATAAAGCTATAACCTCAACAAGCGTTGGGATACGCTTTGGTGGCTGCAGGGTCTAAGGCATCACTCTTGCAGTATATTAGACTACCGATGACGGGTAGATTGAGGTTCGAATCTTGGTCAGGTTTACTGAGGGTGGTTTTTTTCTAAATTAATTTTCACTATCCTTTTAAGCAAATACGGGTACACTCTCTATAACTATAACCCTTGCCATCCCTAAAACCATTAGTGTAATTGGTACATAAGCGCACATCCCAAATATTAAGTAAGAAGCGGTTCTAAAAAAACAAGCATTGTGACCTCACCCGAAACATGTCACAACACCCAGGTGTACACCACCACTATAAGATTATTTTATAATTTCAAACAAATTAATGAAATGGGGAAACAAGGTAGGAATTATTAGACACATCCAAAATATAACTAAAAGAAACGTGTCCAAAGATGGATCTCAGAATTTTCTAATTGTCTTCCCACATTAAGGGTGCTTTTTTTTTTTAGGTTAGTTATATGGATTCCTAAAACTTAAAATTGATTAATCTATAAACCTTTTAAGAAATTATCTTGAAAACCATTCAAGTGGTTCAAATTTAGAATAAATAGAGATTAACCGACTCGTGATCAGTTGAGTCCATATATAGTTTCTCGCTTAGTCAAATGCTATTGTTATTGATGCAAGGAACCAATTTGTTATAAAATCCTGTCTGACTATGTAAAAAAAAAGCTTCTTCGATATTTCAACTTAAAAAAATCTGTACGAAAACCTATTTCATTTGTGCTTCCATTACAAAACCTAGACCACAATATAAATTATCTGTCTCTCATATGTGAAGTATATATATATATATATATCCTCTACCCTCACCTTTCTCAAATTTATATGCATGCGCACAATTGGCCACCCATCTTAAAGCCTTCACGCCAATCCTTCAAAAGCCATGTTTCAAACTTTTCGAACACGAGAACACATTACAAATAACCAGCATGACACCAAACTTCAAAGCATGCCAAGCAAAATGCAATACTGATATTTCCACCATCGTACTTTTTTTTCCCCTTACAATTTGAGAACCACAACTCATATTTTTACGATCACCGAGTCAACGTTCTGCCCCCTAACCCTCTCACTTACTACCGCCCCGCCATCAGTTCTTACCAAAGTTTTCTTCTTTCGCCAGACTTCCCCATAATCTTTGCATGATATGAAAATAAATACACTTAGTTATAACTTATATCTCAAGTGTCTAAGGGGAAAATTTATTGGAAGAAATCTGGCATGGACGAGACAAAGCCTTAGGGAGAATACTTTTTTCTCTCTAAACTTGGTAAAATTATGTTTATTTTTTATTTTCACGCAATAGCTTCGAGAGTTCTAAAGTTTCTCTTATAAGAATGTGTTAGATGTCTATGATATGCCTTAAAGAATTGGTCTTTATTTGACCTTCTCAAAAGGCCAATCAATAATTTCCATTATTAATTGACACCTTATATGGAATCATATGATTATTTACTCTCAGCTCTTAATTCGATTTACTCGTAAAAAAATGGTAACGTGTTAGAACTTTAGCAAAGGTCTGATTCACCTGATAAATTGAACACCAGTTTCTATTTCATGTGGAAAAGTAAATAATTTGAATCATTTTACTCGTAATTTCCTTATATTTTTGCCTTAACTGTTTGTGTACATGCACCATCTCTTATTACCAGTAAGATATACTATCCAAATAGCTACAATAACAGGGAAATATTTTAAAAGTAGAATTTAGAGGAATTTTACACGCATTAGTTTAGAGAGAAAATGAAAATCCAAATAGTAAATACCACCCTCAGCACACTCCAAGATTCGAATTCCAACTTCACTGTTATAAGAAATTTAATTTATTTTAAGAGTGTACCTTAGACTTATGAAACCAATGATGTGGTTTTCACCCTAAAATCAGTCGCATAAAGTAGGATTCACACTCGTATTACTGTGCGCCGGCTGTTTTCGTGCTTGAAACAATCTCTAACAGGTCATTCCCAAATGAATGTAAAATTGATTCACGCTCACAGGGACTGTGCTCCAACCGCGCTGCTAATGTCACGACACAGCCGGCGCACAGTCCTGTCTTTAATCTCTTTATTCATACAACCTATATTTATTAGAGAACAATTTACAAATTTAGCTTTGTCTACATAGTCCGTAACTTCGTATCCGTACTGTCTTAAACGTATTTATAGATCCTAAGATTTTTAAAACTTTAACTCCCCGCCTCCCACATGCATCATGCATTATTCATGTGATATATATCGTGTCACTAAGGATAGATTATTCTATTTTTACAATAATACTTCATCAAAACAAAATAAAATCAGGAGAATCCGTATCTACTTAATATGTTCATAGTTTTATCTAATTATGTTGTTTTTAGTTCAAATAATGATAACTTTATTTATTCAAGTTTCCTAGGAATTGCTGTTAAAGGTGAGTAAACTAAAATAAGATACGTTTATAAAATTGCGACTGTTTACTTTACTTTCACTGATGTGTTCAATTTTAATTCACACATCGATATTAATTTAGTTGTATACCTGTGATATTTTCTAAGTTGTCGCCTGTAATGATGTTCCTTAGAAAGTTAAGTTAGCCCTAATCTTACCGAGTATGGGCTCACGAATCAGGCCGCTCTGTGTTCACATACATCTATTTGTGTGGGGTTGATTTCATACAGACTACTGACTAAGGACCTTATGGATACATAGTATATAAACGAGGTTTTACACACTTCAACTTATATACGTACTAATTTCTTTCTACCCCTAAAATTGTCAAATAATCGAATATGGATTTTGATAGATATTCTCGTTTTATGACCCCCTTGAATTCGAAAAAGTTGTTTTCACAATACCGCCTGCCTTTCTGTGTGTTCTGTCTATCAATCTAGAGCCAAACCATTTCTACCCATCGGGCTGAACTTCAGTATTTAGGAGTTTCATAAGGTTTTTCTAGTATTTATTTTGAATTATCAATCCATCTCTAAAATAAGGGGTTTAAGATTTTAAATAAAAGAAACAAATACATTTTATTGAAATCGGCTTAACGATTTTGATCAAAATTCGTATCTAGTAACAGTCTAACAAAAATAAAGGTCTATCTCATTTTCCCTGGAAAATGACTTAGAGGGTAAGCTACTCCACACAAGCGGATACCTCAATTTTTGATATTTATTCTTGCATATCTCCAAAAATATTTGAAACACAAAAAAAATTAAAACCCCCAAATATTTAGAACTTTTTAAAAATGATTAACTCCAAACTGCGGGAAGGAGGTTGCTAGGAAATGAGAGCGGGCTTTACAAATTTACAAAAACATAAAAAAAACCTAAACTACTTCTTGGTGAGGTAGAAACTTGTAACTTTGTAACGGAGATGAAAATACTCTAAAAATGAAGAAATAACCAAAAACAAACCAACAATCTAAAACTTGATTATCAAAAAGAGGGTGAACAAGTGTTGCATGTATAATATTTAGAGATCAAAACTAATATCTAATTAGTGAGGGGCGTAGCAATTAAAATAAACATCTGCTGATACAATGCGGTGAACTGTTATGCTCTTTAGAAAGCCGTAAGATTAATTTATTTCAATATGTTTCTGTAACAGTGTATATTATTTGGTTTTAATTAATTAATTTATGTTCAATCTTATGCAGAGATTGCGTTGTATATAAAAGGCGTCCGTTTGTGCACTGTTATTAAACACATGGGCTAGGTACGTTTTTTAAATATTTAATTTATTTTAATGTATTGATTGCCATAACGGTTTTTAAATTGTTATATTTAGTTTTTATGGTACAGCTGGATATTTGATGTCCTAACAGGTTTTAGATCTGATCAGGCTACCCCTGATTCAATTTTTAGTTAAAAGAGGGAGAAAGTCTGTTTGGTGTGCCATACCATTTATCTTTAAATACACAATTTAGAGATTTATGAGCAAACTCTTAGTTTTTACAATCACATTAAACACTTTTTAAGATAGATGAAACAAAGAAATGCCAACTACTAGCAATGTGGGAACAAAATCCCTACATAGTTTTTTCCTTTTGCAACATCTCCTACAGTTTTCAAGGTTATTAATTTATTTAATATAACAATGTAAAGTAGGTATATTAATATTATCAACTTCTCAGGAAATTATAGATATTCCAACGTTATATCAAATTTTTTCCACCGTTATTTTTCTTACTGCTTTGATATTAAAATTCTCATGGTGACGTCGTGTGCTTTACGGGTCCAAACTTCTGAGGTACTTCTTATCCGACCTGTGTTGAGTATATGTAGTTTCCTTTCTTCCCAGCTTCTCCCTATCCCGGGTCCTTCTATCATCTCCCCGAAGACTAAAGTCATCTAAATTTAGCCTAGTCTGCAAAGCAATAACACCACAATGCAAGTCCCTCAGGGCTTCTTCTCGTTTCATTCTCCGTCTCCTACTATCCTTCCTTCTTGTTTTTGATTTCCCCTCCCATCCAATAAAGTTTCATTCCTTGGTGTGCTATAATTATAATGTTGGTTTCATATCTTGCACACCCTTCAGTTAAAAAACATAGTGTTTACAAGAAGCTTTAAAACAAAAGGTGATGGGTTTGCCCCACAAAAATATATTTACTGACTTATAAAATTATTACTTGTGGCATATTATTATAAAATAGTAATATTAAAATAGCAGACAAAACGATGAACCGTGGAGGATAAAATGAGAAAAAGTATTACGAACCAATTATATTTCCATAACTTCACCTGCTGAACTAGTAATTTTCCTTTCTAAAATTTTCTCTAAGATTTATTATTTGTCTGATTTTTTTCATCATTGTTTTAAGTAGATGATCCTTGTGGTAATACTTAATGTGCATTTCCTCTAAGGTTATGGAGAGGTTTTTGTAATGCAGTCATAAAGTGTTTTGAAAGTACTACATGTGAATTGATTGACGTCTTAGTAAAAAATAAAACCAAGAATTTTTACTTTCTCTCTATCTTACAGGTAGAGAAAGTATTGTGATCGTCAAAAAAATCGAACTCGAGATTTTGATGAATTTTGACGTTTCATGACTTCCTGAATCCGAAAAAGTGGTTTTTGAATTTCCGTCTGTCTGTCTGTCTGTCTGTCTGTCTGTCTGTCTCTACCTCCAACTAGAGCCTAAACTATTTTACCGATTGAGCTGAAACTTGATATCTAGGGTTTTCATAGGGTTTCCCCGAGGGGTTTTTGGAATTGGATATCTACCCCTAAAATTAAGGGTAGTTTACTGAAGGGCAAAAAGAGAAAAAGTCGATTTTCTCAAAATCGGCTCTAACGATTTTGATTAAATTTCATTTATGAACATAAATAAATATTCCAAACAAAATGGCTACTCTCAATATTTCGGCAAAATCGTTTTAAGGGCTCCGGTCTGATGCGTAAATTAACATTTTTTATAATAGCTCCGAAACTATTTGAGATATGAAATTACTTAGCATTACAAATATGTATATATATTTATAATACAAATATTTTATTCGAAACATATTTTTATAAAATCAATAACTTTCAATATATACGCAATTATATATATATATATTTTTAACTTTTTGGGCATTAAAGCTTAAGTATTGCGACCGTAAGAAAAACTAACCTGAAATGTTGATGGATGTCGACGTCTCATGACCCCCCGAACCCTTAAAAATAGTTTTTGCAATGCCGTCTGTCTGTGTGTCTATTAAAACTTAAAATTAAGGGTAGTTTACTGAATGGCAAAAAGAGAAAAAGTCGATTTTCTCAAAATCGGCTCTAACGATTTTGATTAAATTTCATTTATAAACATTAATAAATATTCCAAACAAAATGGCTACCCTCAATATTTCGGCAAAATGGCTTTAAGGGCTCCGGTCTGATGCGTCAATTAACATTTTTTTAAATAGCTCCGAAACTATTTGAGATATGAAATTACTTAGCATTACAAATATGTATATATATTTATAATACAGATATTTTATCCGAAACATATTTTTATAAAATCAATAACTTTCAATATATACGCAATTATATGAATTTTTTTTAACTTTTTGGACATTAAAGTTTAAGTATTGCCACCGTAAAAAAAAAAACTAACCTGAAATGTTGATGGATGTCGACGTCTCATGACCCCCCGAACCCTAAAAAATAGTCTTTACAATGCCGTCTGTCTGTGTGTCTATAAAAACTTAAAAATAAGGGTAGTTTACTGAAGGACGAAAAGAGAAAAATTTGGTTTTCTCAAAATCTGCTTAAACGATTTTGATTAAAATTCGTATCTAGGCGTTGATTAAGATTATAAATAAACTGGCTATTTTCATTTTCCTATGAAAATGATTTTTAGGGTACATTACAGAAGCGTTAATTTCCGTATCTCCACAACTATTGGAGAAACTAAACAACTTATCATTACAAAATTGTAGGACTATTAGAAATAAAAAACTTTTATTTGACATATATTTTTATAAAAACAGCAGTTTCTGAGATATTTGCAAATATATTAATACAATTTTGTGAGCTTTAGTTGTAAAACATATACTACTTAAGTCTTAACGCAATAATACTCCAATGCCATAGAGTAATTAAATATAAGTAAGTATCTAAAAAAAGTATGTTATTTTTCCTTAAATCTCTTAGGAGAAATGTTTGCATAGCAATGATCTATCTCCATTTTAGACTCAATAGTCAATATTTACATTTTTTATTGGTCAAAATGTATAAATGAATAATTAAATATCAATGCGATGACTTTAAGATCTGCAACACCTTTTAAAATGTTAAAATTTTAACCAGAAATCGAAATTTTAATACGAAGTGTTGACCCTTGTGGAAGACATTAAACTGTTTGAAATTTTCTTAGGTGGACAAAGATGCGCCTCTTTTCTCATTGATTCTATATCATTGTATATTATTTTATGCGTGTTCTTATGTGGAGTGGTGATGATACAATGTACATTATTCCGTTCAGAAATCTTACGAGTTTATAGAAAGAGAGAGAAAGTCTGTGCGGTGTGCCGTACCATTTATTTATTTTTAAATGCTATTGCAACTTACTACATATACATAGGTATGTATATATGCATATTGTATGTAATGTATAACATAGTTTGTTTGTAACATATACCTATTTTGTTTGTAATACATATATATGTAATATATATATATTACAAACAAAAACAATAAGTAGTAAGTTGCAATCATATTAAACAAAATTTCTTGGTTTTATATTTTACAAGCACGACTATATATATATTACAAAAAAAAAGTATGTAGTAAGTTGCAATCATATTAAACAAAATTTCTTGGTTTTATGTTTTACCAAGACGACTAATATATATATATATATAAAAAATACATTATATAGGCATATATTATATATATTATAAATTGTATAAAACTATGAGAAACTTGATAAAGTATCATCTTTAATTTAGTATTACACATTCAATCAGTAAATATTTTACTAGGCTAAATTAGCTCTTTACTTAAAAGACTAAATAGATCTAGGTTAAGCTCCCAAACTCGATGAAATAACCTTATCATAGACACAAATCCTCAAATAAATATTTTTCTATTATTTTAAGATCCTCTTAATATTAGAAAAGTCCACTATAGGTGTGTTCTACCTACCTGACTATTCCATCATGGGAACATGGTCAAACTCAAAATAAATACTACGTTCATGCAAATCCAAGGGTCCCGAGTTCGATTCTCATGTACAGATTGTGATTTACACTTAATTGAATTTAATTCAGCAATCAGATCTGATTCTGTGAACAATCATCATGTATCAGTTTGTCATACAAATGATTTAAAAATGTATATACTTTCCTACGACTAAAGCTTATATATATTTTACACTGCGTTTTATTATAAGTCTGGATTATCCACATGTAACTAATCTAATGACGTAGGTATGAGTAAGGTAGGATATAAAGGAAGTGTACCCTAATTTTCATGGAAGGAGAGTGGGAAACCACTTGAAGGATTGGAGCAAAAACATGCTAACCCTCATTTTATGAAAATATATGTGAACAGTTATTTCTGGTAGCCTACCTCTTAAGCTACAAGTTGTTTTTACAGTCAGTCCTTGACCTTATTTTATTAATTTTTTTATAGATAGCTACGTATTTCATAGAAGTTTAAAAATGCAAAATATCCCATCTATATCTATGAGTATTTTAATGTTTTTGGCCTGAGTCCCTCATTTAGAAAAAAAAAACACTCGTAAGTACACCTAGCCTAGATTTAAATCTAGAAATTCCCATCACCGGATAACCCGACCAAATGAGCCTGACATACCAATGTTTTCAAAAATGCAGGCAATAATAAACTTTGTGTGGAAAACATATCTCAATGCACTCGGCTGGGTATCGAGTTCAGACTCGCCATTAATAGTGATCTTATATAATGTGAGTATGGCCCTTTGGACCGCATGACCTTTGGCGAAAGTAATTTTTCTTTTTAGAGCCACGTTTACCTCAAAATGAAATTTAAAGCATAATAAAGATTTTAGCGATTTTTTTAGATACAAATAAAACTGCTAGATTACTTACCGTTAGTTAAAGACTTGACTAAATTTAACCAAATATTGATATTTTAACTAAATTAACTCTCAAACCTAGAACTCTTAAATTAATAAATATATGCCTTAATGAATCAACTGGTGTTTTTACTTTCATAGGCTAAGTTAATAAGCTACTATCTAAATCGGTGACAAAGTGGACTTATCATCAAGCTCGTCTAGTCAGGTTTCCTGAAAACTAGGAGGTTGGGGTTGAATTCCGGCCAGGTGTGCTATGATTAGCTTTTCCTGATTGGTTTCCCACTCTCCTTTCGTGAAAATGCAGCTACATTTCCTACACATTTTACCTACATCATCCCTATTCAATAAATGTAATTAAATTTGAATAATTCAGATGGATGGTGTGACATTTTTAGGACCTATTTTATATTTTAATTTTCATATGTAGGAAATATTAGAATACTTGTAATATACTTGCTATAAAATCATGAATTACTTTGTTAAGTGAAATTAAAAACATCAATATCTGTTTGAATTTAAAACTGTGCCTACTTCAGATCTTATATCTTTATGAATAAAAATAATTTAACTGCATAATTGGACAACTAACATACAATTTTGATTGAATAATTTCATTTAGATCTCGCTATCCTGTATTATTATTATTATTATTATTATTAGGTGTTCTGTCTTACGACCGGTGCATTCCTTTTGTCAGTGAAACTTATACCGCCAATGCACCCTGTCCTCTGCTTCCTCCTCCAGCTCCCAAAATGTTCTTCTTTCCTTCAAGTCATCTAATATTTGAATCCTCCTTCTTCCTACGCTCCTCTTTCCCTCAACCTTTCCTTCTATGATCTTGTATTATCTATAATCCTGTATGTATGAACATATTAAATCAATTTATGTCTCATTCCTGTTAACAATTATTTAGAACTATCTTCATTAAGTTTATGAAAAGCCGGGACGGTTTGTTCTTAAACGTTCATAACAGTGTTGTTACTCATTAAAATTTACATACTACTCGCAAATCGTTCAATAAAAATCTGGTCTTTTTTAAATATTTTTTACAGCAATTTTCAAATAATTTGTTATAGTAATTGTTTGAAAGAGTAACTATTATAACTATTATTTCATTAGACAGTAAAATAGATAACTTTAGAATAAGAAATCACTATTTTAATAATATTGTTTTAGATTTTAAAGTTTGTAAGATGACTTTTTTACTTCGATTAAAAAAATCACGATATTCTCATTCATGTACAAAGAAGTAAATATAATTTCTTTGTGTAATTCAGTTGAAATATATCAAACGGCTATGTCGACCAAATGTAAGGTTTAATATATAACACATACAAAAATTATGGGAGGTGTTTGAAATAAAAGGTGTTGTATGAAAATGAAGTTAAGTGTGAGTGGTATTAAATAAGATTTATTGTATGTGAAGGCAGGCGGCATTGATGCATTTAATGCGCATCTAACATCACACCATCACTCTCAACGGAATGGCCGGTTTGAAAATGAACGAGCTCTCTGCTAGAAGAGTCGCCCGTAAGTTAAACTGTATGATGCTATTTTATGCTTTTTACTGACACTAACACCACTACAAAGTACCCATTATGATTAAGTGTTGCCTCACAGTGAACAGACTTTGAGTTTGCATCCTGGGCGGGACAGAAACAAAAATTGGTTTGATTTTATTACGTTAGTCAATTGTGTAGAGACAGATTCAGTTTTTTTTACAAGTTTGGATTTTATGCCTTTATGGTCAAATTTATTTTTCTAAATCTACCTATAAACGTGACCATCTACAATAAGTATAAAGACTCTTGGTTTGATTCCGGAGAGTGCTGAATAAGATATTTACTATTTGAATAAGAATGCGTTTCACTGCCCATTTAGTAAGGCGTACTTTTCTTACTTAAGTTAGACTTTCAATTGTATCCTGGTATGTGAGTGACTATAAAGTGCACTCTAAATAACCTCCAAAAACCTAAAAATAAGTGATAGCCATCACATTATAAGTCGAATTACGTAGGCCTTGATTTTTTTAAAATTATTTTATTCAATGTTTTGACATTAACTCTCGTAAAATACACAACACTAAATTTTAGTGTGTTTATTTGATATGGTGTGTAACCTTCAGTTTGGAAGTTTTCAACGTCACACGATTAAGATCGAAATAAACATTCAATATCAATGTATTCAAAGAGAATAAATAGTTCCTATACGATTCATTGCACCTCGCGAGCAATTAAACTCACTACATTAAGGGTGGTCTCACGCTTTAGTGAGATTGACTTATTTTCAATCCTGATTGGACTGAGGATTTTAACCCTGTGTTTTCTCATCCTATTTCCAAATAATTCTGGTGATATCCCTTAAAATTAACGTTTTTTCCCTCCATTATTTCTGATAATAGGCCTAATGTACCGATATATCGCTGGTAGCTGATACTAGAATAAAATAAAATAGCTAGAGTAAAATTCTGGCCACTCCCCGATTGGTGGTTATTTTCAAACTGTAATTGAAAATTAATCAAAATGGAGACTTATCCAACATGGTAACCCACTTAAATATCAGGCCAATCTACTATGCTTCAGTTGTGTGATGTTGGCAGTAAAATTGGCTTTCGTCTGTCCTTTCACTTTTAACAAATTTGAATAATTTAACTACCAAAATATTAGGTGAGCCTATACAGTGAAGTGTCCTCTCTTTCCAGCTTGTCTCAAGTTTCCGAACAAGCTCCGAACAGGCTCATGAATCAGGTGTTTTTATTCCAGCCCATGGTTGCATCTCTCGTGTGGGACGAGATAGGTGTAAGAAGATCTTGGGGTAAGGGAGACGAACAGGGGGAGGGAGATGGCGGCCATAAATTACAAACACGGAGATAGGAATGAAACACACCTGAAACAAAGCAAAATAAAAATAAAATAAGGATGGAGAGAAGATGTAACCATACACGGTGTATTTACCAGCCTGGTTCCCAAGTAAGGAATCGTTGTGCGTGCGTGTGTAAGAATGTTTAATTTGTTGGTCTCACAATAAAAATCTTTACACATCGTAATTATGATTAATTTAAAAATGCTTTTTAAATATTATAGTTTATGGAAAAATAGTAATTTCTACTAATTTCTAATATTGCTAAATATTAATCAAACTAAACATGACCTAAATTTAATAGTAAAAAGTTCCTAATTTAATGTAATCACTATACTAAACTAAATGCATTTAACTATTTTTAACAGAAATAACTAATTTTTCAAATAATTTATGCTGGTTTTATAGCTAAAAATGGATAACTAAGGTTGTTTATCTAATTTTTAAAAAATTCATACCCACACTCATACATACTTTATTCAGAATTAGTTTTCTTTATCTCCTGAAGTTTAAGCAGTTTTTATGGTAACAAATAAGCGTTTAAAGAGTCATGCTCAATATTAAATGTGAAAATATGGTCTGATGACGAGATTTTAATTAAACCATTTTAAGATCGAATCAAAAATATGTTAAAAAACAAATAAATATTTTGTTTATAAATTATAGTGCTAGGCGATGTGTTTTAGTAAAATATAATTTAATGGTTTTTAGTTAATTAATTATGTAATATTTATGTAAGAATGATTCCTCGTCTATCTATGTTAGTATAATTAATTGTTTTGCCTTAATCTTATAGTATAGTTTGTAGAGTCTATATCAGTCGTTCAACTCATTTGTGACTACATAATTATATTCAATTTCTATCCTCTGTTCTCACACAGAGCTGTCTTTGTCTTCCTTGTAAATGATAAATATCCTTGGCCACTCTGATATATGTAGGATCTGGGAATAAGACAATCCAGCAGGGAATAGTGCTAGAAGACTTTTACAACCTTTTGCAGTATCTTTTCCCTACTTCTTTCAGAGGCGGACGACACCCTCTTCTCCTTCATTCTTTCCTCCTCTTTCCTCTACCTTCTCTGACTTGCATGATTTTTTTTATAGTCGACCAGACAGAAAGACGATCTCCAAACACCCTTTGCCCTTTCTTCTCTATCACCCCCGACCCATAAGAGTAAAAAAAAAAAAAAAAAAGAATGAAAAATTGTTGAAGTCTGAAAACCTTTGCCTCTTTCCTTCTGTGACTTTTCTTTTCCATCTTTCGTCTTCTCCTTCAGTGCACAACCCTTATTCATATTTTTTTTTATTACGTTTTACATCCCTTTTTTAATGAAAAATATTCTTGACATAAAAAAAAATGTTGTAGTAACCAAGTGGTGGAACAATTATAACCCCCCTCTTACCCCCTCTATGCAGGCTAAACTTTATTCGAGTTTTCCTAAACTAATTACTCAGACTCTTTAATAACACAGCAATAATTAATATTGGCCTACAAGTTTTTAGGATGCCATTTTTTTAATGACAAAGTGATATTTAATCAAAATAAAAGTAAAAATTGTATTTATATTTTAGTGCTGGTGCTTTCCCAATCAAACTCTGATACATTAATTTGTTTGTAAATTCACCTTTATAAAACTGTCTCGTTAAATAATAGCCTATAATCTAAGTCACTAATATTTAACAATCCAAAGTGGTGGTCACTCAGTATAAAGCGTCAGACTTGCAATAGATTTAAAGGAGACTCTAAATGCTTGGTTCTTGTTCTGGTGCATTAAAGGTGGTTTTTGAAATATAATGCATCCCATCCCCTCTCCATAATGATGAAGGCACATTTATTCTAATACACTTTCCTCATCCTTACCTCTTATATTGAGTCGTTTAGTCGATCTTTGTGGTAATGTGGTAAAATTATCGCCTCAGGAACCGATATTCGTGGGTTCTAACCCAGCCGGGGTCAACGGATTTTTATTGAGCGATAAAAATACGTAGCACAACCTCCTTCGGAGAGGAATTAAAGCCGTTGGTCTCATGTCGATTGTGGCGTGTAGAAAACCCTGGAAGGTATGTGGAAATACCTTTCCCGGCTAAATTGGTAAGCTATTTCACTGTCGCTCATAGAAATTCCCGTGTGCTGATATAATCAGTCGATTCAGAAAATGCACTTTAAATACCTTGGATAAATAAATAAATAATAATAATAGAGATTAGGCCAGAATTAAATATTTTAAGGTAGTGGGAAAGAAAAAACTAGTTAAGATACATATTTCGACATTATTGTTATATATATATATATATGTATATTTTTTGCCAAAATAAATACAATAATTTTCCATTAGATACGTTCAGTTTAATTTTCTAAAATTCTAATATCAACAGTTTTTGAGTATGTGTCATGGGAATAGGCTTATTGTTATTTGATTTTTTTTAAATTGTATTTTTTTTTGTAATTTTTTGTTTAATTTCGCGATTCCCATGAAAGACATTCAAGAACTGACTATACGTAGGAATAAAAACTAAAAATATCTATTAAGGCAGTGTTGTATTTATTTTATCTAAAAAATATTTTGTTATAAAAACTGTAAAAATACAGACCTTAGCTTGCGTTCTCTTAATAGCCATAATGCTACATTCGCACTAATAAAAACACATTTTGGCGCTAAATCAGACTAATACATAAATGAATCAGACACAGCCCGGGATTAAACTATGTACCTTTAGATGCCTGAACTACATACCTACAGTCCAATTTTAATATAAGGAAAAAATATAAACTATTTTCGCAATCAACATTGATAGCATTTTCTATAGTGTCATTTTCTGGCTATTGATAATATTTATCAAAAGTGACAGCTGCAGATCACGTGAAAATAGCTAAATTAGATTTTCTAGTTGTCAGATAAGGAGGTCCTTCCTATGAAAATTAGACATGAGCCAAAGAAACTTGTTCAAACTTTTTTATTATCAGATACTAGTCCCAAATACAATGAACAACGTCCTCCAGAATGTTGGTTTCCTTGCGGCCTGACCTGAATCCAATATGATCTCGCTACCTACACGAGGGTGCATGAATATATCATGGTCCAGCTAGGGTGGGGGAGAGAGGAAGGAGGGATGGTGGTAGCTCTCAGGTGTAAGGTATGAATAAATCCCTCCTCCAGAGTACTCCCTCATTAATCTGCACACCATGTAGTGTGTATATTCCCCGGAAATTAAGGGAGCACATCAGGGACTCTCGCCTGGCTTCGTGTAATATAAACTTCCCCACTCCCATAGGCCTCAATGTTGTAACACCAAGCACTTGTTATAACCCACCCTCTCATCCCCCGCCGCCCCTAGGTCCACAGGTAGAGGGGCAGAACGTACTAACAACAAAGTATTCACTCTTGACTGAGGGGAATTTATTTTGGTGGGGGTTCTTGAAATTTAAGTCCAAGCAGTAGCGTGTCGTGTAGTGTTTCACAGGTAAGAATGTCCTAAGTAGAATATTCATTAGTCGAATACTAATAATTGGTAAAATGGAGCTCTGCTTACTTCGGTAGCACTACACGACACGACACGTCACTATCAGCCTCTCTACCTACTCAGATAATGCGTTGAGCAGAGCTTACTAAAACTATACTTACGTGTATGCTATGTTTTTACCCCTCAGTCCTCATTTGCCCAATCATAGGCAACATAAACTTTGATCTACACATCTCACATAAAAATATATTTTCGTTGATACCTGACCAATAAGTGTTCTATTGGGTGATAATTTTTTGCAAAATTTGAATTTTTTAAACAATAGCTAACGATTTTGTTTAAAATTGGTATCAGAATATTGTTTTATATTATCAATAAAAATGTATATTTATTTTTCTAAAATAAATTAATGTAATAGTAGTTTACACATATTAAATTATAGAAAATTTGAAATTGTTCGAAACTGGCTTTGAAGATTGAGTTAAAAAGGGATATCTGGGAATATTTTTTTTATGATAAGTAAGAATACGTTTTTATTTTTACAAATTAAAAATAATATTAAGATAGTTTACAAATAACATATTTTTGAAAATTTGAAATTGGTTAACAATATTTGAACAGTTGTTTTAAAATTTATAAATATAGAGTGTTTATTGTGATAAACAAGATATTGTGTTTTTTTTATGAGTAAAACTTTTAAGGGTAATTTACTGAAATTCTACTTTTGACAATTTTCTTCCAAGCTATATTATAAAATAAGAGAAAGTTTGTGCGATTGTTTCGTAGTATTTATTTTCAATGTCTTAAAGTGTTGCTAGTATTTTATTTTCGTTGTTTACTACTATCTTAAGGGAACAGGATAAAAATGAAGAAATTTTAAGGAAATGAAAATGCGTTAGTCTAAAGAGAGAATTCTAATAGCCTACGTCCCTCATGTGTAACTACTTGGACAAGAACCAGTCTAGGCTTCTAACATAGGTAGTCCTAAGCTATTTATCTGTTGAAAAAATAAATGCTCTAAAATGTTATAATCTCACTACCCGCCTTGGTGGCGTAGTTGGCTAACGCGCTAGTCGTGTTGAGCTCGACCGCCGAGGACGGGGAGATCGAGGTTCGAATCTCGGTCGGGTGAACTGGGGGGTTTTTCCTAAATGGTTTTCCACTCTCCCTCCACGCAAATGCGGGTTCACTTCCTATAAATTCAACCCTCCCAATTCCTAATCCATTAGAGTAATTAGTACTTAAGCGTATAACCCGAACGGGTAGTAAGACGCGGTGCTAAATAAATTAAAAAAATATATATAATCTCACTCACCCTCGGACTATCTGATAGAATAAAATGTTAAATATATTTTAAACGAAAAAAATATTACGCGCCAAAAGTCATAGAGCCTTAGATAAACAGGATATTTCAAAAGATTAAATTTTTAACTAGAAATAACAAAATAATTGGAAACAACAAGTAATCTATGTATCGTTGATATTTGATGCTTTAATCAAATTAATACTCATAAAAAATTAAGCGACTTCAATATGTCACTTAAACCTAAACACGAAAATATTTCACAAGCCTACATATATTTTGTTCAAGTTTATCAATTATTTTAAATAAGCGTAGACTATTTACTAGTTAAATCAAAGTACTAAGTAATTATAACCAGGATATTTATCTTAAGTAAGTTATTGCATACAAATTTAATTTTCTAACTAGGAAAAAAACAACAAGAAAAACTAATTTCCCACTCGTAGTTAGTTGGTTTTGTCGCCAGAATGCGCCGTCGTCTTAGTAGGATGCAGCTATGCTGGAACATTGGTGGGAGGGGGAATGCAATTTATAATGTAACACAGATATACCTCTCTCTGCCTGACTTGACTGGGTGAGAGGGGGAAAAGTTCTCTATTTCCACACAATGTTTCCCTATGAATTAACAATAGGGAAGTTGGCAGGCGTGTTAGAGAAGCAGGCTGGACCAACCATGCATGCCATAACCCATCTACAACGGCGTTCAATCGGAAGAATTTGAAAATCGGATTTAAAACAATCAATATGAAAACTCTATCATCTGGATTCTAGCCTGATACAATTTGCTATTTGCTATTAAAAAGATTTTCAAGCAATTTTTAAATATTATACTATTATTGGTAGGTAAATCATTTTTGGCAAAATTAAAAAAAAACTCCAACTTAGAATTTACAACATTTCATTACGAAACCTATCTAATGTAGGCTATATTTATTTAATATATACAGACAGCTACATGTTTTTAAAACCTCATACCACTTAAAACAATAATTTAAGGTGGTGTTTAGAAAAAATTCACAACCATAGGCCTATAATGAAATAAGCTAGTTTAACTTGTTTTACTTATAATTTGACCTTTACAATATCATAAAGATCGTACGTATATAATTTAGTAAAAATCAGTTTGCGATTATTGTGTTACAGAATTTTGGTTCATGTCAAACCCAATTTTCAAAAAATATACTTGGTGGTATTATGAATGCGAACAATATTCAAAATGAAATAAAAATCTATGAAATAGATGAAACTTTTATCGAAACAGTGCAAAAGTTTCTTAAAATCTTTGGAAACAAAAGTTATAATTTACCCTTTAAAAATAAAGTCACCCAAATGTGCACCCTTCTTCTTAATGTACTGTTGCAATCGCTGGCATACATAACACTAGGTATAAAATTAAGGAAGATGTCATCAACCACCCAGTAATTTGCCTTAAATTACGATACACACGATGAAATTTCTTGTACAAAATTTTGGTGATAGGCCTACAATATTATAACATCACGATAGATTATTTTCCCTTTTTTTTAAGATCTAATTATTTAAATGGTTTTAAAATTCTTAAATACTAAGAGTATGTAGGCCTACCTGCTCGTTCCTAAAGACTATGGATATGACTATAGAATTATTTTACAACAATAGTTAGCACCGCGTCTTAGTTCCTGTTCGGGTTATGCGCTTATGTACTAATTATCCTAATGGGTTAGTAATAGGGAAGGTCGAATATATTAGGAAGTGAAGCCGCATTTGCCTGAAGGGAGAGTGGAAAACCATTTAGGAAAAACCACCCCAGTTCACCTGAGTGAGATTCGAACCTTGAACTCCCCGTCCTAGGCAGTCTAGCTGAACACAAAGCTAGCGCTTTAGCTAACTACGCCACCGAGGCGGACGATTATTTTACATTTTTATTTTTTATTTTGAAAGATTCTAGAATCTCTATTTTTTTGGGGTACAATGTACTATAATTTTAATTTATATTTGATTTGATCACGTATTTGGCGGTTAATAAATAGGTCTATACAATTATTCAGTAAAACTAATAGGCTAAGTGTATGGTAGATATAGCATTTGTGTTTTCATCTAAAAGGTTCTACGATAAAAACAGGACATGGTATATTTCCTACAAGGGTAAGTGATATTCCACACAGTGAGTTATGCAAAGCATATCGTGTACTATTTTGGGTGTTCACATGGCAACATTTTGCAACCACACCATCTTGAACAATATCTTGTAGCCCGCTTTGATGTTGAATGGTCTAAGGCATCACTTTCAAACTATGTTATGTGTTGTGAAACAAATCAAATAAGAACATGAACAACACATGCTTTCCCTTAAATGAGTTATTTGAAATCATCTCACAACAATAGACCCAGCTGTATGCTTGTATCTTGCTTTGTAGGTGCATGGGAACTAATTGAGTTAGTTGACGTTGAAATTTTATTGAGTTTCTCAAGCACATGGAATGCAGAGCTGAGAAATCTGAACACTGAACAGACAACGCGGCTCACGCTGATATACTTTGATCAGTTTAGGCAAATGTGTAAACCCACGTTAAGTCAGGAACAATGATATTTGTCAACATTCTACACAGGACCCTGCTTTCATTGTTATTGCTTACCCGTAAGCATTCTAGAAGAAATACGGCTTAAATACACTTATTATTCCAAAGTCACATCTCACAGCAACCTATTTGTTATAAATGGTCTTTCGTGAACGTCTCGTGGATATTCGGCCGATTAGTGTTGGAAATTTGGTTTGTTCACAAAGCCTTTCAGGAAGAAGTTAGCCGCATCACTGATTAAAATAAAGTTAAGAAAATCGTATTTGTCATGTCCAGTACAGTATTACAAAACCACAATAGGAAGTTCTTGTCATGTTATATCAGTTTTTATTCATCGAATTTCTTGTGAGTGTGATTGGAGGTCCAACTTGACTTAAGCCCCATCCTTATCCACAAGGTCCGTAGTCCCTATAACGAGATCGAAACCACAATAACAAATTTGCTCTGTCCACAGAGTTCCGATCCGTAAGTTTGTAGTAGTCGCTAACCCTTTTTTAAAGTTAGATAAACTTTAACTTTCTGAAGCACTGCCATTACAAATGGCAACGGAAAACCAGTCACGGGTATATAAATAAATGAGCATCAAAATGTGAATTGAAATGAAATCGTCAATGTTAGTAAGTGAAACGGTAACGTTGTTTACAAAAGGTATTGTTTTTATTTATCTATATTTCATAGAATACTCAAATATATTTAGGACTAAGAACTTTACAAAAAAAAATTAATGTAAATGTTTATTTGTTTATAGAATTTGATTATGAAAATGATTAAGGAGATGGGGTGTGCACAAAACTAAAATCCAAACGGACTTATGACTTTTAAGTATACGGAGCTTACGGTGTATATAGAAGAGCCTCTAATTTACCCGCGAGTTTTCCTACATGATGGTGCTTGCCCCTGATTGCGTTCGTCATCAAATTCTCGCTCAAATGCACGTTGAACTTTAACCATGGAGGTTTTTTTTTTACGAACTGTTGCACGGCAAACACGCGTTGCTGCACCGGTGATCCATCGTGTACAGAACCCAAGGTCACACAACGGCTATTGTCACCTTTATGATTATGTCACTCATACCGTTACCACGCACTGCTAAACTAAATAACACTCATTCGCTTTAGTTGAACCTTTCAACCTTTTATTTTATACTTTATTATAAGCTAACATTTTTGTTTGTTAAAAGAGTAGCTTGATGCGTTTGAGTGTGAACTATTTCAAATGAAGTTTTTCTTAACCACAACCTAGGCACAAGAAACCAGCCTGTGATCTTGATTTAGAATGCTTGCACAAGATAATTATGTACTGATTATGTAAGGCAAAGAGTCTGGTCTGGTAAGTAACGAGTAGAAGGTAATCGGTTTGTCTTTAACGCCGCCAAAATGAATCACTATCCAATTAGATGAAAAGCGACAGCTTAGACAAGGGGCCTTTGGATTTGAATGCCATGTTCTACAACCTGGCCATCCTGGTTCGATTCCCGTGTCCAAGTTGTCATTATTAATTTGATTGAATTTTATTCCAGTACCAGGACGGCTCATTTTGACAACCATCACGTACCAATTAGTGATACTTATGAATTAAAGTCTAATTATAATTATATCATCCATTTATATTTGAATGTCAGTAATGTTTCCGAAGCCTGAAATAAACAAATACCTATTTTTACTCCGCGTGTTACTACCTCCACAGGCTATCCGCATTTAATTACATTAATGGGGAAGGGTTGAGGAAGGTAGAGTTTAGTGGAGATGCATCCGCATTTACGTGGTGGAAGAATTTATAACCGTTTCGGAAAAAAATAAAATACCTTCAGTACATTTGGCTTGGATTGCAACACTGACCTCCATGTCAACGGCGAACCATGCCAGACTGACTCATATGCCCGTGTGTCCATCAATGTGGGTGACATGAAAATACACTTGAGATTATAAAAACGGTCACTTGGGCACGGAAGTCGAAACTGCCAACTTGAGATTGCTGAAATATCCGGACTCATCCTATTCCTTGAAACAATGGGAATTCGACATCAATGCCTTCGCAAACTGATCTGCAACGTGAGCAGATGAATTATATATTTTTAGCACCGCGTCCCGCTCGGGTTATACGCTTATGTAGTCTACTTAATACACGAATGGTTTTATGGATTAGGAAGGTTATATTTAGAGGAAGTGTACCCGCATTTGCATGGAAGGAGAGTGGAAAACTATTTTGGAAAACCCACTCTCAGTAAGTCACATCCGACCGAGATTCGAACCTAGATATCCCCTTTATCGACAGTCTAATCTACTGTGAGAGTAGTGCGTTAAACAACGCGACCAAAGACGCGGGAAATTATGATATTATAATATTATGGTTATGCTTTCTATAAATGTTATTTACTGAAGTAACTATCATAGGATTTTTGTAATAAGAAACCTTTAAATAATACAAACATTTATAATTACAGAAATTGACATTTATTAAAGGTCACTGACAACATTTTTACTATAGCTATTAAAATCAACCAAAGCTTTCAAAAAGGACATGACTATGAATAAAAAAATATATATATTTCGTAACATTCTAAACTATCATATAAGTTAAGGTTCTTTCTATGGCAAACCAACTATACAAACGGTATTTCTGGATTAATGATTGTGTTTGTGTGTGAGAGTTACTACGTGAGTCTGGGCTGGTTTGTGAGTTCATATTAGTGTGTTGTGTGTGTGTGTGGCGAGTGTTTTGGAGTGTTTTTTGTGAGTTCATTTGAGTGTATGCGTTTAAGTTCAATTGAATGTGTGTGTTTAAGTTCATTTAAGTGTGTGCGTTTAAATTCATTTGAATGTGTGTGTTTAAGTTGATTTGAGTGTGTGTGTTTAAGTTCATTTGAGTGTGTGCGTTTAAGTTCATTTGAATGTGTGCGTTTAAGTTCATTTGAGTGTGTGTGTTTAAGTTCATTTGAATTTTGCGTTTAATTTCATTTGAGTGTGTGTGTTTAAGTTTATTTGAGTGTGTGTGTTTAAGTTCATTTGAACGTGTGTGTTTAAGTTCATTTGAGTTTGTGCGTTTAAGTTCATTTGAGTGTGTGTGTTTAAGTTCATTTGAGTGTGTGTGTTTAAGTTCATTTGAGTGTGTGTGTTTAAGTTCATTTGAACGTGTGTGTTTAAGTTCATTTGAATGTGTGCGTTTAAGTTCATTTGAGTGTATGTGTTTAAGTTTATTTGAGTGTGTTTGTTTAAGTTCATTTGAGTGTGTGTGTTTAAGTTCATTTGAGTGTGTGCGTTTAAGTCCATTTGAGTGTGCGCGTGTGAGTGTATTCTGTGTTTGTTTGAATGCGTATGTGCACGCAAGTTCATTTTTAGTGAGTATTTGTGAGTATTTGTGTGTGTGTGTGTGCGTGTGGGGAATGACACAAAGTAGTGATTATGAGTCTCGTCGTCCCAAAGAGCATTTAAAAAGTAATATAAAGGTTGCAATAAACTTTTGAGGTTTTTCTACCGCCGTGGTTACCTGCCTCGTCCCCCACCCCACTAGCCTACTTCCCCTTGCTCTATTATACCAACTTCCCCTGCAGCGGACAGCTTGAGTTAGGTTCGGTCCGTGTTTATAGTAGCGGTTGTGTGTTTATCTTTGTACTTAACAACAAAAATAAAAGTAAACCACGTGCGATTCACCACCTCAAACATACACAAAGCCTCATACACATATAGGTGAACTAAACACTTTTAAGTAATGCCATAAAGATTTTTCACGGTGTGTTTGGAACACTTGACACCGTAATCTTATCAACGTCAATTGTTAATTAAATGCGTGCTTTGACTAAGAAAAAGTGAGGTCTTATAACTCTTGACACCCTAATTATTTTTATAGGTATATGTTATTAAATTTATAGAACACAAGTTTCCAAAGAATTTAAAGCTTTACTAACTAACCAGTCAGTTGTTCAAATGTCAGACCCATCTAAATAGTCTGGTTTTAAAGCGACGGGAAGGTCACGGCTCGAATTCTGGCTGGGTATACTGAGTAGGTTTTACCTAAATGATTTATACCTCTTTCCCTGCGTGCAAATGCAGGTACATTCCATTTAAGTCAGGGTTCTTAACTTTTTGTGTGCTAAAGATCCGGCTGGCAGTTTGGGGAAGTCTCAGAGTAATATTTTAAATGTACTAAGTTTAAATAAAATATTTAAGCCCTAACAAAACATTTAATAAATAAATTTGTAATAGAGCTATATTAATATATGTTTCTTTATTAACGCATTAGATAACAATACAAATAATTTAAAATATAGTTAAAGTTAAATTTTGTTTTTTCAAGACATATTAGTATGAACACTCTTGTTCTCACAAGATTATGGATTCTTGAAATCCACCGACGAACCTCATTAGGGTCGTGGACCTCAGGTTAACTACCTCTACTCCAAGTACTACCATACTAATCCTTACCCCATTGGTGTAAATACATACGGACAAGCTAGATGGGTGGTAAGATGTGGAACACGTGAAAGAAATGTTATATTTTCCTTTCAGTCTGAATACCAATGCAATTCCTCTTCTTTGAGCTTAACGTTCACCCCTTGTCCCCTGGACACACACACAGGCCTACACATACACATACACACACACACACACACACACACACACTTAGAAGAAGAATTTAAAAATTGTTTAAGCCAACCCTAAAATGACTATATGTTGAATCCACCTTAATATATTGACATTACTAAATTAATTAAAAGCTAAAAAAATAATTAATCAAAAGCAAACGTAGGCCTACACAGTTTTAAAAAAAACCCATTTAACTTACTGGTGCGTTCTCTAAAAGGCTTTGCACATATTTGATCATAATCTTATACAAATATTTTCCCAAAAGAGGAGAAAACAAATACCTTTAAAAACACATCAAACCATTCCTGAACTACTAAATTAAACGAAATTTGGGAAGGGGAAAAGGGGGGAAGACTGTTGATAAATATAAACTAAATCAAACAATAGTAAAAACACAACATTAAACCTATTTTATTAGTTTACACAACTCTTGTTATAAACCTTGCACGTTACTCATCCTTGAGGTAGAGTCTTCATTTCTCCACTCAAACGCCGCACCCAAGTCTTTCCCCCCTTCCCTCCTTCCTCATACATCCAGCTTCCCGCATGGCTCCACTTCCCTCCCCTCACTCGGCCTTTCAGCGTCCTCGTCTCCATGGCAACGCGCCGGTAGACCCCTGGTTGGTTGAAAGGGGGTAAGGAGGGAGGCGTGAGGGAGAGAAGGCAAGGAGACAGCGCAGCTTCAGTCTGACACACACGACAACCGCAGTCGGCCATACTGGTTTTCGTTTGAACTTGTTTTCTTGCCGAGCTGCGTTTTGCAACTAACCTCCTTTTTTTGGGGGGTTGTCTTTCCCTTCTTCCCTCTTCGTCCTGCAACAGGAGAATCCACGGCAAACCGCCCGCTGAACGTCTGTCTTTTGTTTGAAGAAGGCATATAAAGAGAGATAAATATATTCTTATTTGGGGTTGGTTCCCCGCATTTTCTTTGGCCCGAAACATCAGATGTGAGTAAAACCATTATAATACGGATATATATGTATATAGTTTTTTTAAAAAAGATGCTAAGATTTATTTTATTTTACTTGGAAAATATAGACATCTATTTTTAACGGGATATTAATAATTAGCTTACAAAATTTAATTTTAATCAAACATTTTATTGCATGTTTGCATGTTTGTATTGTGGGATTGATGGCACAATAACAATCTCCATTACTTTAATTAGCTATCTTGATGGCAATATTAATAAGTTTAATAATAACGATAGCAATAATAATATTACCCCAGTACGTATTTATAGTAGGCCTAATATGAATAGTAATTTTTACTTTGTTGGCCTGAACTTTCTTAGTATTAAAATGGGGAGAAATAATTTGATGTGTGTACATTTTGGAGTTAGTTAAATTTCAATTTCCAGCACAATAGTTTTATTTAGGACCTGATAAAACGTAGGCCTAGTTAAATAAAAAATACTTTTTGTTTGTAATTAATCATAAGAGGGAGTTTAAGTGCTAGGATCCTATTTGTTTTAGTAGGTTAACATACATAAATAAATACTTAACTCTTGACATTAATCAGAAGATTAATAATAGCATTGATTAAACCGGTTAAAATCATAAATATATCTCGGTGCTACTATAATATGTCGGATAGCGACAAGGGTGTAATAGCTAAAGGGTTTTATGTGATTGCTTTATGGGCCTTTTTACTTACAATAAATTTATTTTATGAACATTAAATAGTGTGGTGATATAATATTAATATTAGTAAATAAAAGTGTTGCCAAACAATTAGTAATGTCTCTTATAACATTGTCAACAACCGTAGATAATTAAAAGACTGTCAAAAGACATTTGGTTCCAACCGAACATTTTAGTTTGTTTTTTTAAATTAAAAAAAAAAGTTTGTTTAGTGTCATAGCCTACCGCTGTGTTACGGCCGGACCATCTCTACTGAAAGGTCTAGGAGCCCTGACTACCATAAAACAATTATGTGTGGATTTTATGGTTTCGCACGCATAAAAAAATATGTTTAGGTGCTAAGTAGGGAATGGTCGGTTTTATAGACAGGAACACACAGGCCTCGTGGGAGGAAGATAAAACACATATTTTAAACTAAATTTTGCAACTTTTGTGGTGGCATTTCATAAATCATTACAAATCCATAGCCTATAAAATTTAATAATTGATTTTTTAAAAAAAGCAACAAAAACACCGAAGCCGACTGTTTAGGTTTACGATATGTTGAACAAGTGTTTATTTCTGTTTAATTACTAGATTAATTAAAAAAGATTTATTATGCGATATTATCGCTCGTGTCGCTTATTAATTTTTAAGATAAAGGCCTACTACCTCCATACCTACAGATATTTTTAACACGATTATATTTTAAAAATTGATCCAGGAATACATGATTGTAGCTTGTAATCAATAAAATATTTAACTTTTGCACTTTACATGAAAAAAAAATAATTGTAAACAGAACAGTTATTTAAGTGTATTAGTCCCAGAGGAGACTCAAATTTGATCTTATTTACTTCCATAATTTGAGAAATATTCCTTGTTACAATTCTAAACTATTTTTAAAATGTATAAACTTATAGGCTTATCAAATTAACAAAATAGTTTATCTAGAATAGAACCACTCAATTGTTTGCGTATTCAAATCCCTATTCACAGAGAAATTGATTATAACTTCAACTGTAGGCTTAAGATTGGGTCTAAAATAATTGATTTTTTATATTAATTGCATGCAGTCTGTATTAAATTTGTATGTAGGCCTACCTAAAATCAACAATAGCCTATATTTTTTCAATAGGTATACAGATGTAAATAGGGAAGTTGTGACGCCCTATTTTCATGTTTTTTGGAAAGGTTCACCTGTTCAGGTTATACTAATCTATGCTATTCCATTGCGAGCTACTCTAATTGGATAGGGATGAGAAAGGAAGAATTCTAGAGGTAATCTACCCGAATATTTATGGAGGGAGAGTGGGAAACTATTTAGAAAAAAATACCTTTAGTAAATCCGACCGGAATTTGAAACCCGATCTCTAAGTCACTACCAGGCCGATCTAACCTTAGACCATTCGGCCACTGAAGAGAGTAGAGAATAAATTAGGTCGGGTGGAATTTTGCCCCTTATGGCCTCTATTATATCTCAACTGGAATCGAACCTCTGTAATTGACTGAGAAGTTCTACAAATCTGCTATTTATCTCCATTATTATTTGTGACTTTTTTTTTTGCATAGGTGAGAACATCAGGGACAGGAAAGTCAGGGCTCAAATCACGGCTGAATGTTCTAAAAGTGTATTTTTTTTCTTTCTAAATGGCTTACAATTTTAACTTCACGAAAGTACGGGTATATTTCCTATAAATAAACCTTTTAAATTCATATCTCATTAGTGTAATTAAATGTGATTAGTATGAATGGGTAGTGAGCCACGATGCAAAAAAAAAGAGTATATTTTAAAGAATTTAACACAAATGTCCCAAAAGTACTGGAACCACATATGGGCAAATGGAACATATTTGATGGTTTTACTTGTTTATCTCTTGTAGTACATCGGGTAATGTAAAATCACCTGCTGTCAAGCTTGTTTGAGCCAGGGTGTATAAGAGGGACTTGGCGAGTCTTAGGAGTTTACGGCTCTGTTATTGGGATTGTTGGTAGCATCAACGATACAATTGCCTGACGCGCTAGAAATATTTTGAAACAATTTGTCCTGATAGCACAGTATTTATGACACACGTCTATATACATTCTTAAGATATGTAATTTATGAAAATTAGCTGTATAATATGTATTTATGTTTATTTTTGAATTGTTAAATAATGTTTGTCAAGTTGAGTAAGGATTTAAAGGAAATGGTGCTCGGATATTTAATGAATGATTTGTTCTACTGTTTTTTTTATCACAACTTCTTACTACCGTTCAGATTATATGCATATATGGTAATTACTCTAATGGGGTAAGGATGAGGGAGGAAGCATTTTAGAGGTAATATACCTGCATTTGCTTGGAAAGAGAGTGGGGAACCATTTAGGATAAAACAACCCTTATAAGACCCGACTGGGTTTGAACCCCGATATCCCCGTTATCAGCAGGCCAGTCTAACGCGAGAGTGACGCCTTAGAGCATTTGCCTACTGAAGCGAGTTCTACTTTTGGGAGCTTACTTTTCACTGGACTGAAATATTCATTAACTACTTAATCCATGGCATTAGGAACTTTAAAGTTCTATCGCCGTAACTTACAAAAGAACGCCACCCATCCCTATCTTAAGCTACTTCTATCCTGTCCACCTCATTACATCCTATCTCTTCAGGACCATTCTAATGGTATCCTCCCTTCTGCGTTTTAAGTCTTCATACGGGTTTTTACCCTGGGCATCCATCAACTCACCGCAGGTCTATTGTTTATATCCCACTGTTTATATATCAACTCGCCACATGTCAGTCAGATACTCATCACTCAACTCGCCACGTGCCTCCCCTACCCCATTCAATTCGCGGCGTATCATTGCAAAGATCTATCGCAATTATAAAGAAACAATCTAAACTAAACAACTAGCATCCATTGCGGACCTATTCGAGTTGTCAGAACTATGTCTTTGACAGTTGTCTTGACGATGGTGGGGATTTTCCACCTGAAATACAGTTCGATAACGAAAATGAACGCCTTGTACGAGGTAATAAAATAAATTTATACCTATCCATGAATTATATCGTTTCTCATTTGAATTACTTACTGCAATTCCTCTAAAAATGGAGTGTGGCGAGTTGATGGATTTTTAAAACAGTCAAGTGTGGACAGTTGATAAGTATGGCGAGTTCGATAATTGAGACAAGTCGACGATTATGTTTGCTAGTCAATACCTTGAATGCGTTTCTAGTTAATTCTATTTGCGCTGCATGTCCTGCCACCGTAACCTGCGAGATTTGATTACCCTAACAATGTCTGGTGATGAGTAGCCTACGAATTATGTTACTCATAATTATGTAACCTCATCCACTGCTCCACTATCTTCATTCTTTTATGTACCAAAAACTTTCCTAGGTACTTTGTTTTTGAGACCCTAAATTTATTCTCGTCTGTTAAATAAGAGAACACGTTTCATACTGTAACCATAATTAGAAATATTCATTTCCTGTTATAAGTTACTTTGGGTAAATATGTGGCATATGCAAGAGGTTCACACTCCAGTATCCCAATTAGCGGTAATATCGAGGTACAAGTTGTGATAATCACGACTAACTAATGGCTATTGTTTTATGTTAGTCAGGTCCTTCGAACTAATTATTACTGCACTACTTGCGCGTGTCCGTCATCCATGAGTAGAGCTAATATGGCCTAAGTGTATTCATTTAGGCTATTTAAGTTGTGTCTCTAGAAACGGAACAGGAGCTTTACGAGAGCTGTTAAGGCTGCGCCCAGTGGCGGATTCAGGTTAGAGATACTGGGGATCAAGCCCCTGAAGAGGTTCTAAATATATTTGCCAGAAAATATTCGCGAAAACTTAAATAGAGTTTATGTAAACTTGTTCATTCTTTCAGCTCAAAGAACTGGATATTAGTTTGGTAATAACATTATATAAAAAATATTCCTAATCATTTATACTGAGTAGTTAATTATTTATCAACCGACCACAAACTCTTTTATATAACCTACCTTTTAAAACTTTATTTAAAATTAATTTTCATATAGAGATGTTATATTTGTTTTAGAAGGATAGAAAGTAGCAATATAATTATTTGTATCATAGTACCCTCCTGTTTTTTAAAAAAATTGATCCACCACTGGCTGCGCCTAACACTTTTGATTTTAATTTAAGCGTTGACATAATATTTTATGTTTTATAGGAAAGTTTTTGTGATTTTTGAAGAAACTTATAATTCATATCTTAGAAAATATGTTGTTGGTCCTGCTTCGGTAACACTGTCTGAGGCGCTACTCTCGCAATAGACTAGACTGCCGAAGACTTAGAGATCGGGGTTCGATCCAGGTCGGGTGCACTGAGGATTTTTTTACCTGTATGGTTTTCCATTATCTTTCTCTCTCCATGCAAATGTTTGTGCATATCTTCTGAATTAAAACCTTCCTAAAACCCAATACATTTGTGTTACTAGTGACCACATAGGCGTATAACCCAAACTAGTAGTTAGACGTGGTGCTAAAAAAATATTGGAAACATTCGACGTATATTTTTTTTTGCAAAAAATTTAAAACTTTTAAATGTTTGTAATATTTTTATAAATATTGTTGAAGGTCCTTAACAAAGTTATTTTTATAACTATAAACTATTCATTTCAGAAAGCACAGTATTTTTCCAACAAAAAATAAAATCTTAAAAATAATTCAAACGCAATAGATACAGCCTTGAAATACTTTTTACTTTAATGCTCACCTGTAGGCATGTTTGAACAGGCGTCAGTTTCATCTAATTTGATTTTCTGATGACGGGAAGGTCTGGGTTAGAGGTGTACCAAAGTTATTTTCTCTTCATGGTTTCCCACTCTGCCACCCCGCAAATCTGGAAAACATTTCTTTTAAATTCTACCTATTAGAACCACCAACCTATTATTATAATTATGCGGATATCTTGGGTGGCTAGTGAGACGTGGAGCACGAATTTTATTTTATTTAGAATAATCCTACTTGAACGTTAGTGTCGTGTCGTGGAATTTTCCAGGATAAGCAGAGTTTAGTTTAAACTGTAGGGCATACTGTTATCATCACTCAGTAGAACTCACATTGTCCAGGTATTAACAGAAATACATTGCCATGTGAGATATGTAAAAGCATAGTCTGATTGGTCAAATGGGGACCAAGAGGGCGAGAACATTTAATGAGTACAGTTTTAACAAACCATGGCAACACTCCACACTCCACAACACAACGCTGTTAATATTCATGCCAAGCAAAGTATTATTCATATCATTTTTACCAAATTAATTTGGTTTATTAAAATGATCAAATCCTTCCATTTTAATATTAGTGGGACTATATAAGAAAAATATTGAAGCGGTAATTTAAATATTTCTCTAAGAAATTGCGTTTGAAAATTTACCTTCGAATGAAAAAAATGTGTGTTTTTATTTAGATTTAAATATCCTTATATTTATTTACATTTAATTTTTATATAAGACTAAATGACACAAAAATACAGATTTTTGAAGAGTCTAAGTTTAAATTATCCAAAACATTTGCAGATAACTTGGAAATATAGTCTACCTTTTACTGGGCGTTTCAAGGTCTCCTGACCAGTTAGACAAACCCGGAGCTCACCCAGCGTGTAGAGTTGCCTTGATACAGGGGTGTGCAAGCGACAGCTTACCTATGTAAGGATGAGGAAGATAAAGCGGATATACACCCACCAAAGAGTGGGGGAAGGGTGAGAAATCATTTAGGAAATAACTAGCTTCAATTCACTCGACAGAACGAATAAGGAATTAGTTTTGGAAAAATTATTGCAAAATGGTAAAAAATTAATAAAAATATAAAAGAAAGCTGGAGTTTACTGATTGATAATTATATTAGTAATCCCTTTATCCTTAAGTTCTGATACAGCCAACGTTTGACGACTGGTTTTGATGTAATTATACATCATTCTCAGGTCTTTAATAAAGAAACACAGACATCATGGTTAGATCGCGATGCAATTGAGAGAGTACCAAGGACTATCTATATATAAAATATAGGTTAGAAAAATAAAGTTGAGAAATAAAAAAATTGCTGACAAGGAGGAATATTTACCAGAGTTCTGAGAGGAAGGTGTTTTTTCTTAGTACATGGTCGTGAATGAATGATTTGAAGAAATTAATTAAGTTACATGATTAGAAAAAGCATGGCGGGTCACTTGCTTTTTAATATCTAATACAACTCTTTGTGATTCTTTTTTAATTTTCAATATCTTTTCACAAAACATTGATTGATTCACAAATAATACATTATTTCTCCTTAATAAAATTTTAAAATATGCTTAAAAAATTTGGTAAAAGTTCTCCTCTACAAAACTCCTTGCTATTATATATATATATATATATATATATATATATATATATATATATATATATATATATATATAAAAGCCTAGATTTTGAAGGATCTTGTTGATTCAACTTTTGAAAATATGAGTGTAGTATGAAATGAGATGAAAAACGCACAGTATCAACGCTCACACTTGAAGCAATAAATAAAGGAAACCGATGTTTCAGAATTAACGATCAAACCATGTTTTGTCATTAAATCAAGACATGAATGGAACCTACGGTTGACTATAAACACACACACAAACTCTTATACAATGGGCCAAGTTTTATTGACTAAGCTGATATTTTCAGGGTTTAACTTAGAATCTACATTATGAAATGATTTACCCAAGTCTCTGATTAGTGTTTTTTTACAATTAACTTAGTTACACTAGATTATTATTAGCACCGCGTCTTACTACCCGTTCGGGTTTTACGCACTTACGCTAATGTGTAATGGTAGGGTGATTGCGAGATGAAATGGAGGACCTACAGTTTAACGTGGAAACCGAACCACGGTGGAGGCCTGGCATTCCTCACATTCACAAGTTGTGATTAATACACATCTTGTCAGAGGTGAAGAAAGGGTTCGGCATTCAGATAAATCTGTGCCGGGACCGAGGATTGAACCCCGGACCCCGAGCACAGAAGTCTGACACCTTACCCCTAGACCACCAGGTCACCAGTTACACTAGACTAATCTTATCACAATATTTTCACAATTTTAAAATTTAAGCTATATCTTCTATAGTGTGAATCCTTACAATGTTCAAGCTTATTTCCATTTCTCAATATAATATGTCAAGGTTTGTAGGTGTATTATATATTTAACATGATACACACTATGTAGTTATTGATTAGTAATATTAAATCAATTTTTTAACCAAGAATATTATTTGTTGCAAAGTTTTCTCTTTTATCATCGTGTCTTACTTCCCTTTCGGGTTATATGTATTTGTACTAATTATTCTAGTGGGTTATGGATGGAAAAGAATGATTTTAGAGGAAATTCACCCGCATTTACATGGAAAGTAGGCTGGAAAACCATTTTGAAAGAATCCCCCCCCAGTACATCCGAACGGGATTTGAACCTCAACCTACCCGTCACCAACAAACAAAACCAGCTTGAATTTAGACCAAGCGCACACCGACGTGGATTGAATAGGTCCATAGCCTAATAATTTGTTTAGGGTGGTATTGTAGGAATTTCGAGTTAAGGGTAGTATTTTGGCAGTTTATAAAAGTAAAATTTTTTTAGGCTAAAATAAATAAAAACCTCCAGTAGAAACATTGAGTTTAATAGTCTTGGCATAGTTATCTCAACAGTTCTTGAATATATTATGTCAAGGGTGTCCTATAATTTTATAACAACTCTTTCTCTTCAATTAAATGTTTCCCATTTAATGTAAATATGCTAATGACAGATAATAAAAAACTGTTGAGATTGTTATGCCAAGAAAATTAAATTCTATGTTCATACTGGAGCAATATTTGCAGAAAAAAATATTTGCTGTGAAAACTGTAAAAATACTGAACTTATCCAGGAGAAAGATAAAAATAAACTTAGTTGTTAAAAAATAAGTTATTACACATCTTATACATTTTTGACTTGATATATTGAAAAGTGACATTTCCCCAAATCTGGTTATGTAAAGGAAGTGCTTTCGTATCGCTCTAAAGCTATTATCAAAGTAATATCTTGACAAATAAAGCTCACGGCCTTTATTCCCTGTAGGGCCCCGGAGATTAAGGCTCAGGCCCGACATGGATCATGTGCCAACCAAACTTTCATAAATCCACGAGAAAGGTTATCTCCATTTTTATACCCCGAGAAGCTTTAAATCGCTTTGAAAGGTTGTTAAATCTGCGTCTCCCACGTAGGCCTAGCTATCATCGTCAACTATTGAATATATAGCCTCATCTACTGGGCAGCGTTTGTCGGTGAACTCATTTTAAAACTGTGAAAATTCAATATAGCCTACTTGTAATTGGAATATGAAATAGAAGCTTAGGTGATCACATGCTATAGGGCGTCACTTTAGCCATATAATGGGATCATGATTGTGGGGAGGCTGGGGTTAGAATCCTGGTTGGGTCAACTGAAGGAGGTTTATCATAGTTGGTTTTCCACTCTCCTTCCACGAAAATACGGGTACACTTAATCTAAATTCACCCTTATTCATCCCCAACACACTAGCGTAATTACTACATATCATGCGTGTAACCCCAACAGGTAGTAAAACGCGGTGGAATAAAATAAAATAATAATAATAATAATAATAATAATATACTTAGCACCACGTCTTACTAACTGTTTCGGTTATACGCTTAAGTACTAATTACGCTAATGGGTTAGGAATTGGTAAGGTTGAATACAGAAGAAGTGAATCCACATTTGCGTGGTGGGAGAGTGGAAAAACTATTTAGGAAAAACCACCCCCAGTTCACCCGAGCTAGATTCGAACCTCTATCTTCCCGTCCTCGGCAGTATAGCTCAACACTAAACTAACGCGTTAGCTAACTACGCCCCCGAGGCGGGTAATAAATAAAATAAATTGATTATGATATGTCTTGGTAAAAATATGTGGCGTTTATATGATGAACTAAAGTATGTAAGTTATTTAAATAAACTTATAAATATTTAATTTTCAATGTAATACACATCGTTAGGAGTAGGGGGATACCTCACGCAGACATAGGAATCAGTATCGCTGGTGTGCTGGAGACAGGTATATCAAGGTTCGAATCCAGGCCAGGTGTACTAGGTGTTTTTCCTTCCCAAATGGTTTTCCACTCTACCTCTATTCCAATGTGAATTTAATTTCCCCAAGTCCTACCTTACTCTTCCTTGTTCTGTTAGTGTGAATACGTGGTTATTTTGATCAGTATTTAAGATGGGCAGTACTAATTAAAATTTTTAATGTATACCTAAGCTTAAATTAATCTGACATTCTTAATCATTAGTTTTGTTTTAAAAATAAATGACTGGAAAGGGAATATAACTGATATAAAAACATATTTGGTACTTCTTATTTAAATAACTGTTATGCAGCTAAATTTTCTTGTTGATTTTCACTTTATCTTATTTTGCCACAAAGAAACAAGACTTTTTTATGCAAGAAGAAATAACGTGTTCTGTCCAGGTAAATATTATAATATTGTTAAGGTCTTTTAACTAACTTAAAAGAGACTTATGTAGGATAGGAAAGTGTCGGGTTTTCAGTATCTGCTCTGAAAGGGGTAAGGAAAAGGGAGGAGTGTTAATTTCCGGCGCGCAGTCCCCCAGGCTTTGGTGAAGGGTTATGGAAACGGGGGAAGGGCATGGTGGTGGTAAGAGCTCATGGCTGCCAACACACAGCGAGAAGGAAATTGGGACACGGACTAACTTATATCTGATGGTTCAGTGTTGATTTAATCAGTCAATTTCGAAACGACAAAACCCAAAAAATAATATTAATTCGGGGGCTGCGTGTTCAGTAATTGGATGATCAAGTCTTGAAAAGGTTTTTTTTTGTTTCATCAAACATCTTTAATAATTGTATCCTAAATACAATTTTAGAATTGAATTTAGATTCGTCAAATTAATTATATATACTATGTTGAATAAGAAAACATATCTCTATTTTGGTTTTACATTTAAAAGATGATTTAATGGTTTGAATGATTTTTATATATTTTGAATTTAAAAAAATCTAAAATACTTCTTAAAACCAACAAAAAATGTAAGTTTAGCTTTCCTCGATATACACGTTTTCTCCATAGCTAGTTTAAAGAACATTTTTCATAGTAAGGATGATAAAGTAATTTTTAGGTTGGTACGCCTACCTATTTTTTGGAAGTTAACTTAACTAAAAATAAACATTTTAATAAAAAGATAACACTCATACAGTTGTTATTTTATAATTAAAAAATATAATCTTCGAAACATTTTTGATTGGTTATTCAAGATTTATTATTTACTTAATCTATGGCATCAGGAACTCGAAAGCTCATTGCCACACTTATAAAAGTACGCCACCTATCCCTATCTTGAGCTAGTTCTATCCAGTCCATCTCATTACAACCTATCTCTTTCAGGTTAATTCTAATGTTATCCTCCCATCTTTGTCTAGATCTTCCCGATGGTCTCTTTCCTTTGGGTTTACCACTCAACACGATGACCTCTGTTATAGATTCTTCCATTCGTGTTGCATTTCCTGCCCACCGTAATCTGCGAGAATTGATTATTCTAACAATGTCTTGTGATAAGTACAGCGTATAAAGCTCATCATTATGTAATCTCCTTTGTTCACTAGTATCTTCATCTCATTTTGAACCAAATATCTTCCCAAGAACCTTGTTTTTGAAAAGACTTAACTTATTTTTGTATTGTAAGGTAGGAGATCATGTTTCACAACCAGAGAGGAAAACTGAATAAACTACCGTTTTTTTACATCCTTAGTTTTAAATTACTTGACAGGAGGTGAGATGTCAACAACTTAATGACTGAATAATTTTATGCATTTATTATCTGTATTATTTTGCTTATTTCCACTATTATATCGTTAAAATGGTTCCTAAATATATAAACTCATGAACTATGTCAAGATTTATTACAATTTGTAATATAAAACATTATTTTTGTATAAGGGTTCCAAACATAATTCATAGATTAGCTATAATTTTCAACTGCTATAAATGTAGGTCTATTTATAAAATGAATTGTCAATATAAAACTAAGTAATTGGCCAAAGTATTTTTAGAATAAAAATGCTAAATATTTATTGGTACAAACTCTTTGACCAGGACAGCATGTTTCAATTTTAAATTAACATGAACGGCCACACCCATTCAAAATTCCCATCTCACCGCCAACTATCGCCCTTCTAAAGAAAAAAAAACATACATGGTCCGAATACCAGTCCCATTTCCAATCAGATAACAAACCTACTGACTCCCACGGCCAACATGTCTAAGTCATAAAACTGAATAAAAACCAAAATAAAAAAATACCAAGTTGGACAAAGCACGTTACTTTCAGTTGTTGGTATAGCGGCATTTCTATCATATATATATAAAACTGGTTCAAGATATTCGATTAAGAATGTTAATTAAAGAATTTTCGAAGTAATGTTTAGAATTCCACATAAGAACGAAAATAATTAACAAACTTCTACAGCCTTATCAATTTAATTTGATATTTTTTATATTATTTATATTTAAGTTTACCTATAGCCTATTTAAAAAGTCTATATATTTAAATTACAATTTACAAATTATATTTGTTCTAAATTAGTTTTGATTATTATATTCGATTTCTATCATGGCCAAAAAATTCATCATTGGATGATTATCGTTTCCCCTTTCAAAATAATTAACTGACCACCAAGGTGTTGTGGATATTTTGTTTGTTATATAATTAGGTTAGTGTCTTTTTTTTGGGTATTTTTAGGGGGATCGTATATGCAAGCTAATAACCCTTATAAACTTTTTATATCTATAACAATCAGAATGTTTAGTGACAAAAATATGTAAAGTCCATTTAAGTCCATTTTTCTGGTTCTTATTTAAAATTATTGCACTCTGTTATAAGTGTTAACTACACTTAAATTATTCTGTACACTTGTATTTATTTTAGAGGTCAAGCTTACTATACTTAATTAAGTACTATAAAAAACACACTTAAATTAAAGGCATATTGTATGCATATTTATAAATATGTTGACACCATATATAACGTTGTTTCTCCATTTTATATTTTTGTATAATCTACATTATTTTATTTCAAAATAAATTAAATGAGAAATGTTAACTTTTACTTTACAATTCTGTAGATAAAATACCATTTCCCTTTTTAAAACAGCTACAAAAAAAATCTCTTTTCCTAGAAAAATAATCCTTTGAAAATAAACTAAGCACTACCCACATACAGTTTATTTAAAAGAAACAATCCCGAAACATAAAGTGACAGAACTTGACAAAACATCACTGAGAAGAGAGACTTACAATAAAGAAGAAAAAACAGAGAATAGGATAAGGAAAGAAGAAAGAGTGAGAGAGAGATAGCAAATTACACATCTCGGGTATTGGTCAATAAAAGGTTTTAACAGCCGCGTTAAACAAAACTGGTCATTCGTTTGTTATGTTTTCGCTGTGCTACCCCCCAGATCTTTCCCATCCGATAACATTTAGAGTGGATACTGTACAAGCAAAAAGTGTCATCAAGGAGATCGTGCTGGTAATAGACTGTATATACAGTAGCGCAGAGATGTATATACTACCATTATATATCTTCACTGTAAATGGGATTGCAGTTGCTCTTCTATCACGTGGAAGTAATTGCAAATTACACTCATAGTGTTTTGTTTCTGTACAATTGGTTCGATAAGAAAATGGATTCCACAGAGTTTGAATATTCCCATTACATATGAATAAGATGATTCCTCCTATATAGTGTTCAGTTAGTTATTTTTTATCACCGCATCTTACTGCCTGTTTAGGTTATACGCATACATGATAAGTGATAACTACTTTAATGTGTCAGGGATGAAGAAGGAAGCATTTTAGAGGTAATATAACTGCATTTGCATGGAAAGACCACCCTTAATAGACCCAACCGGGATTCGAACCCCGATATCCCCCATCTTTAGCTGGCCAGTATGGCATGAGATCAAAGCTTTAGAGTTAGACCATCTTGCCACTGAAGTGGATTTGAGGTGGTTAATTTTTGTGAGTGTATTTTATCATTCTTTTCCCGCCGTGTCTTGGCATATATCCATGCTACACTCGTTTTAGATTCACTAGAGAAGGGAGGAGAAAGGCAGAACTAAAGGAAATATACCCTGATTTGCGTGTATGGAAGAATAGGAAATCTTTTCTGAAATAACATCCTCAGTGCATCCTGCAGGGATTGAAAACCCGACCTCACCAATAACAAATATGACCAGACGAGATTAAAGTCTTAGTCCACATGCCCACCGATGCGAGTCTTTTGATATTTAGTAGTAACACCTTTATTATACATATTTATAAAAATGTAAATACAATAATTGGGCTATGTTAAACATAGTGTACATATGTAAACTATACATACAAAATGTAAATTATGCTATATCCTAAAATAAATAGGATTCAATAATATGTATAAAGTGAAAAATAAAAACTTACAAATTTTAACCAAAATCGTTATAGTGGATTTTGAGAAAATCGATTATTTTTCTTTTTGCCGTTCAATAAACTAACCTTAATTTTAGGTTCCAGCTCTAGACACAAACACAAAGACACACACATACAGCCGTCATTAAAAAAACACATTTTTGGTCTCAGTGGATCATGAAACATCAATATACACCAAAATCTAGAATTAGATTTTTTTGACGATCACAGTTCTTTCTCTACCCGAAGTGTCACGAGTAAGTAAAAGTTATATATATATATATATATATATATATATATATATATTATATATATATATAATATATAATATTACTTACACCTCGAGTATACATATCATGAGCATGTTAACATAAGCTAATTGAATAAACATACATACTTTTTTTTTAAGGTTGACATAAATATATACACATTCTTATCACATCATGTGTTGAACACCATAGGATATATGTAAGAAGGGTATTAACATATTTCTCATAGTCTTATGTAGGCTACACTTATTAATTTGGTAATTTACTTAATTGTAGTCTGAAAACATTTTCCTAAAACTGGATCGAGCACCCACTAGATTGATAAGGAAAATGTAAGCAGTTTGACAGACTCGTAATCTAATAAGACAAAAAAGGCAAAGTTATTACATTTACTAAAAAACAAACCGTAGTCACCCAGGTGTGTGTATTTTATTTCTATTAACCAGACTATACTTTTGAAGTCAATGGAGAATCTTCACTAATTTGCATTCTGCAATAAAAGTGGACAGTAGTAAGAGTTACCGTAGTGTAGAAGTTAAGGGTTATTTCCCTCTCTAATACTATAGTACCTACTACATAGTAGTACTTGGTAGCTTACGTAATAAAGGTTGAAATCGTCGAACAAATGCTATTTGGCTGAGATTCCCTCTCAATAGGACTATACAGTTAAGTTGTTTGTGGTGATCACAGACCAAGGGACGTATTTTTTTGTTTTGTTTAGCACTGCGTTTTACTACCTTTTTGGGTTATACGCCTATGCACTAATTGCACTAATGTTTAAGGGATTGGGGAGGTTTAATTTATTGGAAGTGCATCCTCATTTATATGGAGGGATAGTGGAAAACTATTTATAAAAAAACCCTCAGTGTACCCGACCGGGATCAAGCCCCGATCTATCCGTCTCTGGCACTCCAGTCAATTGCAAGATTATAAGTATATTTCTTTATGTGTACTGCATCTTACTGTCCGTCCAGTATTTACTCATATTTACTATTATAGGGTAGGGATGAGTAAAATAGAGGAAATGATATAGCATTTGCGTGTTGAGAGAGTGGGGGAAAAGTGTATAAAACAACTTAAAACAACAGGCTGGGATTCGAACACCAACCTTCCTGTTACCAGAAAACTATACGAGATGAGGTTGACGCCATAACTCGAGTACCCACCGATGCGGGTAAGGAAAATATTGTTTTTATTCTCAAGGTTACAATTTCAACATAAGCGCTACCTCTACTGATGGGCACGTGGATAGAGCTCCTCGCACACCAGTATAGTATCATATGCTTACGGCGTCGTACAAGTATAGTATGTTTTCCCTCTTTCCATGCTTTGCTATATAACTGCGCACACCGGCACCTTCCATAGCACCATAGTAGCAACATAGTATCGTGTACGTATACGCCATTCACGACCTAAGTTTACTTGGATGACAGCTCAAAAAGTAACTAAAAAATAGTCCCTAAAATATCACTACGCCAACAGCTGATATCTGCCACTGTCACTTGGAACAGCTGTTATGAAAACATATGGTTATGTAGAGTAATGTGATAGTTAACCACAGTAATTTAGGCCAATATTATGCCTCAAAGAATTTTGAAATTGAAATTTTTGAATGACTTGGTGATCTGTAACTTCTCTTCTTTTTTTCTCCTGGAAACTCATTATCAAAAAAACACACACAAATCTATCCACAAATAAAAAGAACCCCTTATAAAATTTCGTGAGATTAAAGTTAGATTAAACTTATATTTAAGTTTGATAAAAGATAAAAGTTTAAAGTTAGATTAAAGTTAGATTAAAGTTACATTAAAGTAAGATTAAAATTAACCAAATTAGGCCTAATATGTATTCGAACTAAAGAGAAAATATCTGTATACACAAAGTTATTTTTAAAATAATTAGTAATATGATCTAGGATTAAGTTTTTTTACGTTAATACAGAAGCCCAATAATTAAAATAAAAGGTAATTTAACTTAGCTATATATTATTATAAGTTAGAGTAAGGCGTGGACCTAGCAAACGAGAGACTTAATTTAAAGTTAAAAATATAATAAACGCGCACAGTAATAAATTCTATGAAATATATTTAAATTAAACAAAGTCTTAATATTTATTTGAGGTCGTCCACAAAGCTTATTTATCCTTCTATTCAAGTTAAAATAATTATTATTCCGAGCACTTTCACAAAAGGTCTAACAAATATGGCTTTAAAATGGCGACCAACGAATATTAGCCATGTGGTTGATGATGACGCGGACAAGTTGTTTAAAATGGTGTATCCTCGCAGCAGACGATTATATTTTATTCAGTTAAATATTTCTAAAAACAATAAACTAATAATAAAATAGTTAATCATATATAAAATAAATTACAAATATTTTTATCTTTACCAAGTAAATAGATGCCTTTATTAAAAGGTATTAATGCATGCACTATACAACACATCATAGATAACATTCCAAAACAAAGAATAGGTACTTTTAATATATGTTTAAAATATTGTTTCGGATTGGGTAAAAAGAAATTGTTAAAAGTAATGAAATAATGTGAGAAAACTTAAGTTTAAGTTATTTTAAATGTAAAATATAACATGTATTTAAAAAACTTAATATTCATAACAAAACAGTGTTCTTTTACAAGTGTTGGTAACCTAAAACCTAAACATATGATTTTTGAACTGTCATCCAGGTAAAGACCTATCGTGAATGAATTATACGGTGCGTAGATTTCCATTCCACTTTGAAGGCGAAATTACACGTACGATACTGTCATGGCTGCCGTTGCCTACACCCACCACACCCTCTAAACCACTCTGGTCTACTCTAAATTATCTTGGTGAGGTGGTATCTTTATTTTATTGTATTCGAATTGTGAAATGGTCAATTTTGAAGAGGAGCTAATTATTTCTTTAAAAGAGTACAAAGTTCTTTATTACATCGGGTATCCGTTTTATTATGACACTAAATACAAGGACAACGCATGGTTCAAAATTGGTGAGCGTATACATCGAACACTGGCAGATTTAAGTTTATTACTGAATTGTAAAGGTAGGATATTAATTTATTTGTTGCCGAACGTCAGTGAGACTTTCTCTTGAGACCAGATTATACAATTTAAACTTAAAACATTCTCTTCTAAGCATCGCTCATACTAAAGTATACAAACAAATTTGTATCGTTGGTCGTGGAACAAATCCTCAAACAGCGTGAAAAACACTTTCCAAAATGTTTTCTCATTGATACCATGTTTCCACTTCCTTTTCCTCTTGTCTGTTTCCTTCAAAATAGCCGCTATCACCTGTCCTAATCAGAAGAAGACGAAGAAGACAGGGTATTACTCATTATTTTAACAGAATAACAACAAATACTTTTTTCACTGCATTTCTCTCAGGTGGTGAAAGGGAAGTATAGAATGTGGTGGGGAAAAAGCTCTTGGAGTATGCGTCGTATATACGATCTTGGTGGGCGGGAACGTCGCGGCAATACTATACCATACTGCAACCATTTTACTACTATCCTGGTACCGTGTGTGAGGATCTTAAAGTGTCAGTCTAATTTATTCTGGTTTGAAAGTGACTTAGAGAGTTGAGGTTTGAATCACGGACGACCGTACTAAGGCTCTAATCGGTTCTTCATTTTCCCTCTGATAAAAAGGAAGCATATTTTCTCTATTTCTTCTTTTTTCTTTCATACCCCATTATAATAAACGTGCAGATAGGCCGGATGGGTAGTAAGACATGGGACACTCAAGTATTCCCCTAAAAGCTCTTGGTTCGATGGAATCCCAGCACTTATAATTAAAGGCTATGCCCACATTCTTACTCCTTTGTTAGTACACGTTTTCAAGATATCTAGTTAAATCTTTTCAGCTATACGGGAAAAAATTCCACTGTTACTCTCATTTTAAAAAACAACATGAGAAATGTGATCCAACAGAATGTCCGTTATTGCCTCCATAAGAGTTAATCTATGTTTTACTCCATCTTACTAGACCCTAGGTTTTTGATTAAAATTCCATCGCATCACAAGATTGCTGGATGAGATGAAATATTTACCAATCGTAGATAAGTAAATGATAAACTAATTATATGTATACACCCTGGTTTTTATAGGAAACCCACTTTCGACCAACAATATAGATTGAAAGTCATCAGCATTTCGTCGCCCTCTAGTCTTGGGGTAAAGTGCTAACCCCGATGCTCGTGGGTTCAAACCCAGCTGAGGTCAACGGGTTTTTCTAGAGTGATACAAATCCGTAGCACAATTTCCTTTGGAGGGGAAGTAAAGCCGTCAGTCCCATCTAGATTGTGGCATGCCAAAGAACCCTGGAATATATGTGCAAATACCTTTCCCGGCAAAATTGGTAGGCCCTTTCGTTCTCGCGCATAGAATTCTTGGTAGCTGATATAATCAATAGGTTTGGAAAGTAGGCCCTACACGTTAAATACTAAAAATAAATGAAAAGCTATCTATAGAAATATGTTTCATTTGATTTATTAATAAGTATAAAGCTTTTTCTATCAAAAGCTCCCAATAAAAATATTTACTTATGGATTTCTGTATAATTTATCTTTATACATCAAAATTAAAAATATTAATTATGTAAATGTAATCGTAATTTTTCCCCGCTATTGTAATCACATGAATTTCCAATTTTTAAATAATGGGCTTCCTATGAAAATCAAATTTTACATATACTTTCCTAGAAATTAGACATTAGACATTTGTAATTAATCTTTCTTTATTCAAAGTCACTTTTGTGGGCCTACATCACGAGCATAGGAAAATGGTTAAAATTACGTTTGAGTGAAAAAATTAAGAATTAACTTTGCATTTAAACTTTAGAAAATGTAAAGTAAAACAATTAATTGAGTTTCATTACTCATTTATTTCTAATATATCGGCTAGAATAAAGGAGATTAGTTTATTGGTAAATTTATTAGTATTTAGATCCAGAACAATTTTTTTACTTTCTCGCTACCTTACTGGTAAAGAAAGTATTGTAATCGTCAAAAAAATCGAACTTGAGATTTTGATGAATTTCGACGTTTCATGACTCCCCGAAACTGAAAAAGTGGTTTTTACATTTCCGTCTATCTGTACCTCGGAGTAGAGCCTAAACCATTTTACCAATCAGGCTAAAACTTCATATCTAGGGTTATCATAACGTTACCCGGAGGGATTTTTGGAGTTGGATATCTAACCTTAAAATTAAGGGTGGTTTCCATCTTTTTTCATTCAAATATACTAGTGATGACGTTGATTATTTAAAAATAAAATTATAAAATCTATGACTGGGAGTCAAAAAATGTTTTAAGTAAGTATAACGCAATTTTTGTTTGAGTTTGCTAGTGTGTATTATTTCGTTTCACATACATTAAGAGTTTTGGGTAAATATCTCCATTTTTAAACATTGAATTGAGAAAGTCCTTGCGGAGCTCCGTACCATTTATTGTTCGCTGTATTAATTATGTATCCAATTTAGCTATACCCGCTTCGCAAGGCTCACTTGCGTTGCGCATGGTCACCGTTGATGGAGAGCTTGTAGTTCAAAACTTTGCTGGATGAACTAGGTGTGTGTTTTCCACAATTTTTTTTATCACAGCAACCTACTACCAGTTTGGGTTGTAGTCTGACTAAGCTAATGGATTAAGGATAAATAAAGTTGAATTAGGAGGAAGTGTACTCGCATTAACTCTTAGGGAGAGTAGAAAGACATTTTGGAAAAACACCTTCAGTACACCCGACCGAAATTCGTACTCCCATATCCCCATCATCGGCAGCCTAGTCTATTGTGAGAGTGATGCCTTAGACCATGCGGACATATAAGAGGGTCACATTTAATGCATCACAGTTGTTCTCTCATTCTCTTTTTCCGTTGATATAAATTTTCTTCCTATTAACTATTCTCTTTATTCTTAATCCTTAGTTTAATCTGTTGTTAACCTGTGGGTTGGACATATTTATAAAAAACACTTTATTTTAACTCATCTTCCGGTTCCCTCTTCAGTGGTTGAATGATCAAAGGCGGTACTCTCACAATATATTGGATTGGGAGATCAAGGCTTAAATCCTGGGAGATGTGGGTACATTTTCTCCAAATTCATCCTTCCTCATCCCTAGTTCAGTAGTGTAATTATACCGATAACCTGAACGAATAATAGCCCATGGAGCACAAAAGAAATATCCCGAATTAGAGCCAAAGTTACCACTATGTGATAAGTGATAATCGATTCAAGCTACCAGCTGTTCACGGCGACACTGTAGCGAATATTTTATAGTTATATTCCCCTGTCTGACCATCTCGTCTCTCCCGTACAAACGCTTGTGTGTTTCGGTATTTATTGTGTTTTTTTACGACGATTCTCTTCATACTACTACTAACTGCCATGAAAAGCTAGGTCCGTAGAGTGTGACGTCATTTGGATCATAATGGTTTTCTGTCGAGAGTGACAATTAAATGAGAATGCGGGCTAAAGACAAAAGGTTTTTTTAGGAACGGAGTCGAGTTAGGGGGAGGTTTCCTAGAATGATGTTTGTTCTGATGGGATGGATGGGAAAAGGGTGGGGGTGGGTGGAAGGTTTCGCTAAGAGGCTAACTGTCGCAATATGTTTGAACGGTGAGCAATATACAGGTGCTTCCGGTACGTGGTTTGTCGTAAAATAAAAAAAAATTAAACTTTTTTTAATAATTTCTTTGAGCGTCAGGGTGCTTTGTTATTTTTGCTATAACTGCATAAGAATCTTGTTGTGAGCTTAAGAATTTTTTTATTGTAAATAAAATAAAAATGAATAGCAATGATTTTTTATGGTTATAAGAAAATGACCGTGGCTTTTTTTTAACAGCTCGATACCGTTTGGTAAATTAAAACTGTTACGTGAGTAAAAAGGATGTAGCTCTTAGTTGTGTGAGGTAGGTCATTGGTTTGAGTTCCAAAACAATAATAAAAGTTCATATTTAACCATACTTAATTAATTTCCATTTTATATTACACGTGAACGATGTAAGATGACTCCATAATATCTTTATAGTGCTTGTTTCATTCAAACGTAGTTCTCACTATTTCATAAATAAGCTTCTTCCTTAAATTTAATTAAGAACAATCTTTTTATATTTTTTCATAAAGGCTTACTATCCACCCAGTTCATCCACATTTAATTACACCAATGACTGAAATAATAGGATGGTAGAATTTAGAGTAATTGTATCCATATTTGCGTGAAGGAAGAGCGTAAAATAATTTTAAGTGAAACACCCCCAACACACTCAATCGTGATTCGAACCCTGACTTCCAGGTTACCGGCAATTTTCTATAGTGTGAGAGAGTGACGCCTTAGACCATGTGATCACTGAGGAGGGTATTTTTTTAAATCTTAATTTTATGAACGGGTTTCAAATAGAGTATCGATAGGACTAAACTAATTCAAATATGCCAAGGTTTTTCTGTTTGAAGTATCTATATTTGTAAAAGCTATTTTCTAATGGCCTGGTTGCTAGAGTTTTCCAGGCATTCACCTAGTGTGAACTGGTTCGATTCTGGGGAAGTGGTTGTTAGTGAATATATTAAATATTAGTCTCACCCAGTTATCCTAAGTTATTAGTAAATAACTAATCGTTATTGGACTGAGGGTTGGATATTTGAATTTATACAAAACCAGGTGTTAATCTTGCCTTTGATTTCACAAAACTGAGTCGATTTATTATTTTTTAACTGTGTTTTTAACAATCTGTCTTTCTACTAGTTCGGGATATACGCTTATGTACTACTGATTACGCTAATGGTTTAGAGAATGAGGAAGATTATATTTTATAGGAAATATACCCGGAATTGTGTAGAAAGAGAGAGAGAGAGATAGAGATAGAGAGAGGAAAACCAATTTGGAAAAAACCACTGTCAATACACCCGACCGAGATTCAAACCTTTTTCTCCCCATCATTGGCAATCTAGTCTACTGCTAGAATAACGCCTTAGAAAATGTGGTCACCGAAGCGTGTTTTAATTGTGTTATTCTTGTGGTAATATTAATGAAAAACCACGGATTCCATTTCTGGTAAGGATTTGTAAATATAATTGTTCATTATAATGTCACTCTAGAAAATCAAATATTACCTGAGGGTATTATCAAATTATAAAGTTAAACTATTACTATTAGCACCACGTCTTACTACCCGTTAGGGTTATACGCACTTACGCTAATGTGCAATGGTAGGGTGATTGTGAGATGAAATGGAGGACCTACAGTTTAACGTGGAATCCGAACCACGGTGGAGGCCTGGCACTCCACACATTCACAAGTTGTGATTAATTATAAAGTTAAAAAGTTTATGCCTTGATTTTCTCACGAATGGAAATTTGAAGCACCTTTTAGAAAATACTTACATATTATTTGCGATAAACATTTATTAACTTTAATTATATTATTAGGGGAGAAAGCACATTACTGTACAATTAAATGTATAAGACTAGCGAAGCTTGGGAGATCGAAATTATCTTTTTAGTACTGGTTCGATTCCCGTGTCCAGGTGTCATTTTTTAAGATCTACAAATATGATAACTGATGCGGCTGTATGTTATTCGTACTAAATAATATTTCAATCTCCCAAGATTCGCTTGTCATGTACAATTAATTGTATAAACGGCAGCCACTGGTGGCTGTGCTATCAATCGGAGCTCAATAGGTAGCCGATGATTTCCACACGTCCATCACAGACGCTGCCTTAAAATATGACTGCATTATTACCTTGAACATGGGATGAATCCTGGATAGCTCCGTGTTAGAGCATTGGTTTGACAAGCCAAAGGTCCTGGGTTCGATTCCAATGAACAGATGTAATTTTTCAAAATGTATGAATATATTATTAGTGTTATTTTATTGGTATTGGTAATATTTATCAAAAGTGACAGCTGCAGATCACATGACTTGATGCTGTGCCACTCAAACAAACTCTGCTATCAATTTTCAGTGAACGTGTGAATCCACCCTCAGACCATTCGATCCACCTATGCGTTTTTGTAGTTGCTATAAGTGATTTAAAACAATCTTACTAAAGGATACAATGAGACGAGGATAAGACCTCGTAGAGTGGAGAATAGAGCCCTAGATGAAGCTAGTCGGGTTGGAAACCAATACTATCAACCACGGAGGAATATATAATGAAAAAGTCATATTTAATTTTTTTTGTTAGCACCGCGTATTTACTACTCGTTCGGGTTTTACGCCTATGTTCCATTTAAACTAATGTGTCAGGGATTAGGAAGGTTGAGTTGAGAGGAAGTGTATCAGCATTTGCGTTGAGGGAGGGTTGAAAGCAATTTTGGAAAAAACCACCAGCGGCACACCGAATCGAGATTCGAACCTCAATCTCCCTGTCATCGGCAGTCTAGTCTACTGCGAGAGTAGCGCGTTAGACCATTCGACCCCAGAATTGGGTAGCATCGATGTTATTGAACACAAACCATCTGTGATTCGTTTCAAATAATTTAAATAGCTGTATTGAAATGTGTTTTAATAAATTTAGTCTAATATCTAAAAATAAATTCAAATTATTGAATTTATAAAAATCATATATACACTTTATGAACATCACTATTAGTAAGATAAATAATATAGGAATTCATAGTTTTATTTCAATAACTATAACAACCTAAGTCAGATGTAAACTGTTTATGGAAGTATATAAAAATTATACTATATATATGTCACAGGAAAAGTAGATTGTTAGAGAGAGTTGATTCGGCCTAGGTAAAGTCGACTCTTACTAAAAGTATCAGTAAAAGTTGATAGAGAATAAACAGATCAACTTTTCCTAAGAAGAGTTAACTATGCCTGCTGTGGTTTAGTAAAAGTTGATTCCGCGATGTTGCTCTCCACATGCGACTTCGCGCGCACATCTTTGTTTTAAATATCCCAGCTCTATTTGTTTACTGTTGTTTTCTAGGTTAGGTTAGGTTAGGTTAGGTTAGGTTAGGTTAGGTTAGGTTAGCTCTGCAACTCAAAGTGTCACAAATCTTTACTTTGCTGCAATAAATAATAAATATTTATATCTCTCTTTGTATCATAAAGGTTTTGCTTTTTTATTTGTTTTTTATTAGGTAGTAGACCATTTCCTTGCAAAAAGTCAACTTTTACTAACTCAAGGTAGTAAGAGTATACTCTCCCTAGGTACGGTCAACTCTGACTAGTAATTGTTGATCGAAATTCATCACTTCTCGCTTTTAATCAACTTTTACTAAAAAGACCAGTAAGAGTCGACTCGGCCTAGGTAAAGTCGACTCTTACTGGAGAATCTACTTTTCCTGTAACATATACATAGTATGTTTGTTGATCGATGATTTTCAACCATCAATATTTTGTATGTATCGATATTCAATGCAGCAATATATCTACATACAGGTGTAAATGGGGGACTCACTTCAGGAATGGACAGGGACATGAAAACAATTTAAAAAGTTCATATAAACATGTGTCTCAATTGACCTTGCTTCCTAGCTACAGCCAAGTGATTCCACAAAACTTGATATCAATCTCTCGAGTTGTCGAGCTGGGTTATTCCAAACATCTAGTATTTTTGAAAGAATGTGGCAATCTATGAAACGACGACTGCAGACTTGAATTCAGGCTGAAAGTAGCCATTTTGAGCACGTCCTATAATATTGAGCAGCTCCACATTACTGGAATACAAACATAGCTAACTCGGAAACAAGGTCAAATGGGACACATGTTTATATGAACTTTCTTCGTCATTTTTGTCTCTCCTGTCTACCACTGAATTAAGTGGGTCCTACGTTTTACTGTACATCCTGTATATAGTCCATACATTGTGCATATATATATTTATGTATATATATATATATATATATATATATATATATATATATATGCACAATAAATAACCTAATCCTCTATTGGTGCATCGAATATCAATACAAAACATAAATGGTTAGAAATAGTCAATCAACAAACATCGATGGTGAGAGCATTTATCATCGAGATTTCAACATCGCTACTATCAGTGAAACAGGAAGTCAGAGATAGAGGGGCTTTCAACTTTCTTAGCCTTGCAGTATGTTCAAAGAGCTCATAAAATTTAATAAATAAATGCGAGCCAGCCTATTTTGAACCTTGTGTGTGATTCCCCTCAACTTAATGTTGGAAGTGTAGAGAAGAATGTGGAACTCATAAATGTGCTCTATTTACAAGCATTCCAATTACGAAGTAATAACGTGAGTTTTCTGTTCTAGTCGAGTGGTTTTGATCCAGACCTGTCGACTGTTTACCTGCCTCTTCCAGCTAGGCCACGGCCCAACGATTGGTGAGTACATCTACCCATGCACTTCCTTGTATTAAGGTGGGCTCACATAGGATACTACTAAGGATGGATCACAACAGTCATTGAACGTAAATAGCCCAATTTTCTTAAAAATGAACATAGCTTTATTTTTAGTGTGTGGCATATTTGACCGTGAGATATGCAGTATCTAGTCAGGTCTTCGTGTATGTGGACTTTTGACCGCTCTGTGGGAACAGAACGTTGCCCAGTGTATACCTAGGAGGTTGTCTACACGTCATGATTATGAATGTGTGGGGCCAGTGGAAATCTCAAACCTAACTTAAGTCTAACTTACCAGACTATAGTGACCGAAGGAACAATTCCCCTTTCGGGGAATTTACCTATGGTACAGCCGGGAAACGAACCTGTGTCCTTTAGATCAGTAGCCACTCTGACCACTAGATCAAAAAGGTGGCCAATTGACATACTTTTATTTTTACATCCATTACTGTTTCCAGCCTGTGGCCTCGGTCAGTTTTTTATTCAAGCTTTATATTTTAAACTACCATCTGGCTAAGACTGTCATAGCTTCATATGTCTTATAATCTAACTTAAGACTAGGACATGCACAGAATCCAGTCCCCGGCCATTAATTCACCACTGTGAAAGGGTAAACCTACATTTCACCAATGATAAACTTTTTGGCCATGCCGGGAATAGAACCCCGGGACTCTTGAGTCAGCAGTCATAAGCTACTGATTGAGATACGGTGTCGGATAATGGCCACATATGATAGCTATAAAAAGCTACTAGATCTACTTTCATGTATTCATACATAAACTCAGGTTATATGTAGCTCTCACTTTAGATATAAACAATCACTAGTGTCTACCTATTAAATAACGCTAATGATATAGCCTATAGATAAATGATCAATGTTAGTTGCAAATACTATGCTTGTGTTTTAAAAAAGTTGCTCTAAATGTCCATTTGTAAGAAAATTAAGGTATGCCTATAAACATCAAGAAGTCGTCAGCCTAAAGAAGGCAAATAATGTTGTTTACTTTATTATGGGAAGAAAGGATTGTAATACTGAACATTGTTGACCTCGAATAAATTATAGATCTTTACGTTTTATGTGACTTGAACTCAAAAAGTGGATCTTACAATTCCGTATCTATGTCTGAATCCGCTACTATGGTCCAAACGGTTTAAAATATTTCGTCCAAACTTTATATCTATATATTATATGGTCACACCTCGAAGCAAAATCGTGATTTTTATTCAAGCCCTGAAGTAGTTAAAATTAGCTTCCTGATAATTTATTTTTTGAAAATTGGCTTTATTTTCGAAATCGGTTCTAACGAATTTGTTTAGATAACTGGTGAGAGTTTAATTTTGAATATGAGAAAAATTGATAACTGATTTTTGAAAATTTCAACTATTTCAAAAATTACCTAAACAATTAGGTCATATGTTCAAAATGGGTATTTTTATAGTGTTTTTATTTATTTTTTTTATTTATTTATTTAGCACCGCGTCTAACTACCCGTTTGGGTTATACGCTTAAGTACTAATTGCACTAATGGATTAGGAATTGAGATGGTTGAATTTAGAAGAAGTGAATCCGCATTTGCGTGGAGGGAGAGTGGAAAACAATTTAGGAAAACCACCCCCAGTTCACCCGACCGAGATTCGAACCTCGATCTCCCGTCCTCGGCTATAACTCACCACAACTGGCGCGTTAGCTAACTACGCCACCAAGGCGGGTTGTTTTTCATTGTAAATAATCGTTTTATTTAGTTTTTCTAGTAAAATAATTTGAAATTAGTTTACTAATTACTACATCACGATAAAAATAGTTTAACTCTTTTGCTCTAAATTCATATTTGGAGTGTTTCTTCTGTCTACCAACATTATGTATTGTTTTAGGAGAATATTTATTTAAGGTTAGTTTACTGATAATAATTTTTAAAACGTTACATATTAATAACAATATAACGTACTGTATAAGAAAATATGTATGGTGCTGTCGTATCACTTATTTAATTAAAAACGAACATTTCTCCAACAAAATCACTAGTGTTTTACAGCTCTGACGTTCACTCTGTTTACATTTTTATCTTTCTTTTCCTACAAACTTATAGTTGACCCTGAAGAAGAATATGAAAAAAAGTTATTTAGAGACCCTTTTTTCTCTGTCACGTCATCGTACTAATGATTTCTAGCGATTAAATATGGAACTACTTTTTGATTTTCAATTAACTCAATTAACTCCGTGGACTTATTTCCATTTGAAAACGTGCACTTTGATATATTCGCAACAGTCTTAGGGTAGCTTTCCCCACCTTTTATCATTGAGTGTAGGCCTGTATAATGAAGATTGAATCCAAATTTATTTTTTGTCTTACGACTGTCAAGATCCACTAATTATTTTTATCTTAACAAGATTCAAATTTTCATAAAAAGAGCCCTTTGGAAAATAAGAAATCTCTTTTTGCGACCAACATATATAATAGTTTACTGTATTATTAGTGTTATTTTTTTTAGGCAATTAGGCATTGATAATATCTATCAAAAGTTACAGATTCAGACCACAATACTTGGTTTACTAACACTTGAAAATATATACAGTAACTTTTCTAGCTGTCAGAATATTGGTCTTTGCATGACAAATGATAATAAATATGAACCATCTTGCTTTCGTTCGTTACAAGAAGATTTCTACTCTAAAACATATTATATAAAAGTGTTCACTGCTCGTCAAAAGTATTCGCCACATACACTTACCTTATAAAGGACATTAGAGGTGGAGGGAGAGTTTTTAAATTAGATGCAACAGCATTCGTCCGGAGAGACAAATAATAACGGCTTAGTAATGTTGGTGGGGTAATGGGGCAGGAGGAATCTAGTTCTAGTCCATCAAATCGAGACTGAAACATGGCCTCACCTATCAGAATCAAGCGTGTGTGTTTTTTTCTCCTCCGCGTTTCTCTACCCTTTCGGAATTTGTATATATATAGCTATATTTTTAATTTAATTTATTCAAGTTATTTAACGTGCACTTTTTAATTGACATTATATCAGCACACTACTTATAAACTAATTTAACTCTATAACAGACACAACATCCAGCCCCTGGACGTTGATTCATTACTATTATAGGGGAAACCCACATCTCAACAATGATAATTTTTTCTGCCAAGCCTGGAATCGAACCTGGGTATTTACGTGGGAGAACATACCCTCATTACAGCCGATAGGGATTCGATCCCTGACCTCCCCATCACTGGCAATGCAGACTAAACACCACGTGCCGACATGGGCGGATACCAGGCGCGTTAACCTCGACACGAACCCCTGCCGGTAACGTTTCTATCCAAACACATGCAAGAGTGAATATATTAAGTGAAGCACTTTTGTTAGATGCAGTTTCTTGGTAGGAGGTCTGCTGCCTCTACCGACTGTTTCAGTTAATACTCCACGCACTCCTATGCGTGCTCTCGTGAGGAGGGTAATTTGGTGGAATGTTAATTAGTGTTGTTATTCCGTTTTTTAACAGACGCTCAGTTTTGTACAGTTTAGCTCGAGGCCGGATAATGATCTAGTGTCTGTTTACCATTTTATAATAGCGAACTATTTAGGTTGGCGATGGTCTGGAAAGGGGTCAGTGGAGGGAGGGAAAGGGATACATTTCACTTGGATTTAGTTTTACACTAACGGGTTTTTATGGGTTTACATTTTATTTCGAATTAAGATTATGTTTAAAAAATGTATGCTAAAGGTATATGATTTATTCTATATTTTGTGAGTCCTTTTGAATTTTAAATATTTTAGTTAATTATTTTATTAATACATTTCTCTATCAGATGTTTCCAAAAGGTGGACATTTAATATGTATTCTCTCATCACACATAGAATATCAGTACATGACTTATAAGAAATAACTTAACTTAGAATGGTGGTACTAATAGTAAATATATTTGTCAATACTACAAGGCCCCCTAAACTGGCGGCGGATCACTCTTCCTACAGTATTTTGGGACGTGGACAAACAAAGTTTTCGTTTGAATTATTTCCATGCAGGTCTTACTACCCATTAAGAAAATCCGCATAGATGTAAGCCTACTAAATGGGGGAGAGATGAAGAAGATAGAGTTTAGATTAAGTGTATCCTAATTTTTGTGGAGGTAAAGTTGAAAACAACTTTAGGAATATTAATTACCTCAGTATACCCACCCAGTTCTGACATTTCTACCACCAGCAAACCAGAAAAAATGAGACCGGTGCCTTTTTCCACTCCCCCACATCCTAAGGGTGTATTTATTTAGTTATTCAGCTTATGTATAGGCCTACACGCTAGTGTCAGTATGGGCTATAATTTATTGACATGATTCATCCCAAAAATAACAGGAAGAAGAATATCAAATTTAAGGTGAGCATACCAGTATTGTTTCTATAGAAAATTTATGTATGCCTATATATTGCTGGAGAAAAATATGGTGTACCTATTCAGAGATAGTCTTTCGGATTCTTAAACGTCTTGGGTTTTCTTTTTCTTAAGCGTTTTGCTTTATTTTTACTCTTATCAGAAAACTCTCCGGTGAGCAAGTAAACTAAATGGAAAGATCACCTATTTTGGTTTGCAGGTGACCGTGAGGTTGGGGATTTGATTCCCGGTCATGTACATTGAAGCTGTTTTTATCTAAATTTTTTTTACTCTCCCTCTAAGAAAATGAAAGTAAATTTGCTCTAAACTATTCCTTATTATACCTTGCACCATTAGTCTAATTAAATGTTTATATTTCAGCTGGAAAGTAAAACACAAAGTAAAAATCAAAATTAAAAATATTTGACAGAGTTTTAACCCAGATTTATTTGTCTTTCCCCCCCCCAAATGTCTTAACACACATTATAGGCATAGGCCTGACATTAATCACCCTATTGGAATAAAGATGAGAATGGTATAACTTTAGATGTAATCTTCCTAAATTTGCATGGAGGGAGATTGGGAAACTATTTAGAAAAACCCAGTCTCAGTACACACGAACAGGATTATTAACCCGATCTCCCCGTCACCGGCAATCCAATCCAACATGAGAATGACGCGTTAGCTCATGCTACCACCGATTCGGACTATTTATTTGTTAGAAAGTGAAAAATTCCGAAGTTATTCTTAGTATTTTTGAAAGTCACTGATATCCAATTTCATACTATTCATAATGTTGAAGAAACCCTAAACGTCCAGATAAAACTAGAGTGAAATCCTCAAATTACATTCTGTAAAATACAAATTACCAAATTACAACAGTAGTTACAATATTTGTGCAAATACTGTTTTATGAAGAAAAAATAATTTAATTCTTACTAAACCATTTCAAGATGTTTAATTACCTGAGGCTTTGATTAAATAATATCAATATAGCAATATTATAAGACACAAAGTATTTTAATTTGCAATTAGAAACTTACTACACCTGTGAATCTAATTTCAATCAGTCAACGAGAAGCCCAAAATTCAAACAATGAAGGATATGTATTGCAATATTTAAAATTATAAGTAAGGTGTTGACAAATTCTAATAATTATAGTCACCCGACTAATTTTCAACATAAAACTAATTGAACTCGAAACTGTTAGCAATGTTGATAAATTACGCTTTTTTTTCCGAGATAAATTAAAATCGGAAGATTACTAATTTATTAATTATGATACAGCTAGGCTCGATGTCAACATTATTATTAAAATAACTATTCTATTACTAAAATGAAAGATATCTGAGATTGTATCTTACTTGGTCTGTTAGCTTGGTAATGTTTTTGATTTAAAAACATTCTATGTAAAAACACGTTTTAGTAGGATCGGTGTAATAAGTGCATTCAAAAAGGGTGAAATATTATGGGGCCTCCAAAATTAAGTCTAAGTTCGATTCCAACGAGAAAATTTGTAAAATTGTAAACTATTCTAGTTGTATTTTTAAAATATTAATATTGAGGATTAGAGACGTCAAAGAGTTTAAGATGGAGAAGGAAATGCGTGGTCAATACATTTAGTTGAAGGTGGTTCCGTTATCTGTAGCTACACTGGATATCATCGCTGAAGAAACTGCATGACTACTATTGACAAAAGGAACTCTCATTATCTAGTTTTTGTGTGGTCACTCGTCCCTCAAATATAAGACAAGTTTCGCAACTCTCACTGGTAATTCAAGGTTGCCAGTAACTCCGCACACCAGCACACCACCTTCCGAGATAACTGATAGCGAGGAGGTTTGGCAACAGTTAACCGAGAGAAAGTGAAGATAAAGTTTTCTCCATAAGAGCTGCAGTTCCCTCAGTAATGATATTGGGTGTGGTGATCTTATAATATGAAGCTGAAGATTTCCACATGTCCATCATAGACTCTGCCTTATAATATGAGTAAAGAATGAACCTAGGAATGGGACGACTCTTGGATAGCTGAGTGGTTAGAACATTAGCGTACTACAACAAAATTTTCGGGTTCGATTCCCGTGCCCAAGTGTCGTAATTTTTCAATTATTTATAAAAACCTGTAACGCCTGCCCTGCGTTTTAAATACTGAGGTTAGATTATAATATGATCGAAAATATAATTTAAACTAAAACAGCGCAGCCAATAATCTAATAAATATTCAAATACTAGCATTTTCTTCTCTTTGACCATTATCTATGGTGCGTGTTTAGAAATCTAACGTTAAGAAAACAAACGAATCGCGTAAGCCGTCACAACAACATCCTATGGTAACATTTGCTATGCCTTTTTATTACTTACTATTCTAGAAATTAATTAAATTTAACAAAGTAATATCAGTAGAGCAACATATCATAAAACATTTTAATTGCTACATTGAAATGCGAGCACATCAGGGAACATGTTTTGAACGTTTCCAGGAAAAATACCCAAAGCAATAACTGGCCATGTAGCGATTGTAAATCACATCCTTTGAGCATTAAATGGATTTTGCACCTTTTCCCGTGTGCTTGGGAAGGCTACGTGTCTCGAAAGATGTATTTGAAACGAAATAATCGTTGGAATGGAATAACAATAGACTAGCCCACGTCCAAGCAGAACAATTAATATACGACTTTGAAATTTAATCGATTAATACGCCTATTTGCCAATACATTTTATTATTATTGTATAGCGATGTTTATCTTAAATGGTATTATTTAACAAACGTGATATTAACAAATTAATCTTGAAACTAGGAATTATAAGGGTACCATAGATAAAATGTATCTGCATTAGCGTGGATAAAGTTTAGTTTGTGATAGTCTTCTTTTAATCAAATACTCTTAGAATACCAAATTTTATAAAAGTAAAAACAGCAGCATAAATGATTCCTGGTTCCGTGTAAAAGCTCAACAACCAAATGGGGGACGCCAGGTTTTTGGCTTGACTGTACCAGCACATTTGGCACCTTAGGGAAACCAACAAGCGCCTTTTCTTTTTATTTTCTTGGGCGGGTGCCACAAACAAGACACATGTTTCTTCTGCCAGATTTCGTTGTGTGTCGTTCAGCTGTTTTCACCGAAGTCTTCAGCGCAAGAGCGTGTGTCGCGAAAAGATATTTAAAACTACTTACGTCTCACCATTTTAGAAGTAATGAAAAGTATTGCCTAACACGCAAGTCTACGCAGCCCACACGACAAAGACTAAACACGATCTACTACGGTCCGATTTTTATAGGAGAGGCTTTTTAGAAAATACAACCAGATTTTTTTGCTACCAAAGTTGATAACATGTTACTATATTATAAAAGGTTTTATTTTAGGTACTGATATTATTTATCAAAAGCGATAGCTTAAAATCACATGACTTGTCATATTAATACGTGAAAATATAGCTAGTGACTTTTCTAATGGTCAGATAAGTTCCTTTGCTTGAAAATTTACCCTAATTAAGGGCTCGTTCACAAAAATTAGTTAAACTTCAAAATCTTACATGATTCAAAATTAATTTGATTACAAAAACCTTACATTGTTTGATGATTGTAGTTTAAAAAATAAAGAAATAGGTATATAGAAAAGTAGTCAAGTTTAAAAAATCCTTTAAAAAAATCATAGAGCTATTATATACTAGAAAACTCAATTTACTCTTTTTGATCAAATGGGAATAAAGCAGGGAAGAATTTATCACAGGCACAGTGTTATCTAGCTCTGTTTAACTTGGCAACACTCCACAACACTCTTGATAAGACTCTACTGGTAAAACCGTTCCTTCCCACTCGGTATCAAGCTTACCCTTTAAAGCCAACGCACACGCATTCATTCAGTACATTATTGTGTGAGTGGTTAGTTAAATGGGTATTAAGAAGGAAAGGATAAATTTACTAGTATAGTCCCGTCAAGTAACCTTAGTAACAGTTCTAGGACCTTCCCTGGTGTGGGCGCATAGGTGCTAGTAATCTAAGATATTAACTCCACCACTGTACATAAGAGAAAAGGTCTACGTGTCAGTTGGAAATGTCATAAAACGCGGTGGTCGTTGTTTTAATACCTCTCTGGCGTGATCCAAGACGGGACTAACCACAGGGGAGACCGATAGCCATATCCTTTTTGTTTTGTTTTTTAATTTATCCTATCGGCGTCCGTCCTCCATATCTGCAATGTTTTCAGTGCAACTGCATGCTATGCACATGTGCAAAGAGGTATGGCGTGTGTGAAAAGTATATGTGATGTGTTGAAACGCATGTATGCATGGTTGTGTGTAACGATCGTTTTACCAAGAACATGAACTCAGAAGAGATATGTCGCTAAGCACACACAGACACACAAACAAACACACACACCGCTTAAATATAGATTTGTTTCTATCCGCGTTCGTGCTTCGAAAGACACTGATGAATATTTATTGCTGGCAATATATTACCTTATTAAGAGAGGAACAAGCAGAAGTTTTTTTCTAGCTTTTTTAAAGAGCTATTTGAATACTAGGATTTTCAGAAAGAGAAAAAATTGTTTTCGTAAGATTTTTAGATTTTCATAAGCTAATAGATATGTAAATGTTGGGTTTTTAAAAGGATGGACAAAACCTACGGCATAAACAAAAATTATTTTTTTCTTCTGTAGAAAGAGTTGTTTGAATGGAAAGAAGGTAAAGAAGGTCACGGTCAAGATTTTTTTTTTCAGGCATTGGGGGAAAAAAGGCAGGGACACCGACATTTAATATGTAAAAATGACCTAAGAGTATTTGATTCGTATAGACATGAAACTTTTTACAGTCTTTTTTTCATATTTAGTTATTGTTTACCCGCTGTGCGCAGACCGTGCTGCCAACAATCCTCGAACAGGTCATTCCCATAAGAGTTACCCTGTAAGACCGTTTTTAATTCACATTCATAGGACTGTGCTAAGGCCGTGCTGGGACTTTGTCGTCTTGGATAGTTTTAAAAGTGATTTCCCAAGGTCACGGTCCAGCTGGATATAATAAGGACGAATCTTGGAAAAAAAAAGTTTCCCACTGTAATGAATTATTATGTCTGTTAAGCTACTTATTTTGTATCACCCCATCTTACTACCTGTTCAGGCTATACGTATCTTATATAATAATTACCCTAATGGGTAGGAATGAGGACCGAAGCGTTTTAGAGGCACATTTGCATGGAAGAAAGGTGGGAAACAATTTAGGAAAACCATCCTCATTAGATCCAACCGAGATCCAAACCCCGATATTTCCATCTTCAGCAGGCCAATCCAACATAAGTGTGAGTTTTTTTGAAATCTAGAGTAGACCTACCTAACGTTCCTGTTTAGAACATACTAATTATATCAACCCCTGGCTTACAAACTAACTTAATTCTAGAATATACACAACACCCAGTCCACTGGAATTTAATTACTCACTGAAAGAGAAAGCCATAATTTCACGAATTATACCATTTTCGACCATACTGGGAATCAAATTTGGGTCGCTTGTCTTAGTAGGTAAACGTGCTATCAACTGAACTAAGGTGACTGACTAGGTTATTAATAATTTCTAGGCTAAACGTACACATTAAAAAATAATAAAACATAAATAAATATAAAGTCTCAATATTTATTCAGTGGAGTTAAGATTTAAAAAAATATAAATCATACATTTTTACAATTTTTGAAAACTTATATACACGACCACTTAATAGAAAACAATCTTTTAATATCACAAAGGTCGTATCGCATTAAATTTCAACTACATCAAAACTATCTTACAGAAAGTTATATACAAATGCCACATTACCTTAATAATCAAAATCTAAGAAAATTTATGTAACGTTTTAAGTTGAGATTTTGTTGATAAATTGCAATTTAAAAACTAAGTGAGTTGGCTCCTTATTTCTCTAGAACAGTAGAAATATAAGGGAAATAAAACTATATTACCCTAACAATAGGTGTTGCAGTCTAAGCTTTCAAAATGTAGGCCTACCAAAGAAGAGAAAATTCCGAGGGTAAAAAAAGCACATGCTTGAAAGTGGAAGAGAAAAAAAAAAGCGGGAGTATATTGTTGTGTGCGTCTGGTCACACTGCTAACACAGAAAGTGAACTAGGGAATCAGAAATATATTTGGAAAGGGTTAATTGTTGAAAGTGAAGGTTTTATTGAGGGCAATATGCAGAGTGGTGTTTTTGTTTCGTTTTCAAACCTCTGTTGCCAAAATGTAGAATACGTTTAACTTTTAGTGCTCGTGGGGGTATGTTTAAAAAAATAACAACAAAGAAGATAAGAGCTAAAAGGAAGTCATCCAGGTGGTTTTAAAAGGATAGAGTGGAGCTATGTATGAAGAACTAAAGGAGGTTGTAAAATATGTTCAACTAAAGATAGGATGGGAAGGTGGAATTCTTTCTTGTCTGTTTTCATGTCAAGTCGATTGGGAGGCAGATTGAAAGTCAAGGAAACTAGTGTGATATAAGGTAACTTAGTGATAGACCTACAAGTCTATCACAGCACCATCTTTTTCTAACTACTAAGTATCGGCCCGTAATTCTAAGACATGGTGGGTTGAGGAAGCTTTTTAAGAAAATTCATGGCCACATGACTGATGTCGTTCAACGAATGGTGCAATCTCGCATTAGTGAGCACAAAGACTAAATTGTTAGACCCTTAAGGTCTGATTTGTTAGATACAGAATGGTTGGGGTTCAAATCTCATACGAGTGTAGAGTCTACTGAGTTTTTTCTACTGTTACCCTGCATCCTTTTATTGGGGTATATTTCTTCGTTTACTCCTTCACTATCCTATTTGTTTAAATATGTGGCTGGATGGTCTGGATGGGTAGCGAGACGTGGGGTACGTATTTATTTTAAGTTTTTAGCACCGCGTTTTACTACATATTCAAGTTATATGCATATTTACTAATTACGCTAATGTGCTAATGATTTGGAAGGTTGAATTTTAAATAAGTTGTACTAGCATTTACGTAGAGCCAGAGTGGAAAACCATTTGGGAAAACACTCTATTGGGATTGGGACTCCGATATCCCCATCATCGGTACTCTAGTCTATTGCCAGAGTGATACCTAAGGGCTTAGACTATGTGGTCACCGAAGCGGGTGTATGTAAAATGACAAATATAAGACAAATTGAAAAAGGGCCATCACAAGTCCCCCCTTCCTCTATCCCTTCCCAAATACAGCCAGTTGGGAAATGAACCATATTTACATTTTAACCTAGGTAGTCAACTAACCTATAAGTATACGATTAACAAGCGGCTCATTTCGAATGGGGGTTTGGATGTTGTCCAAATCTAGAGAGAATATATGGCCCTCTTAAGTCCCAGAAATCCAGGCTAGGGCTAGGGGCGGTATGCAAGAACGTTAGTAAATGCTTAGTGGACCGGTAGTGTGGTCCCGAGCACGCTATAGCGCCACCTTTTAGTCTATGATGACGCAAGCAAACCCACGCTAATGTCCACTAATCATACACTTAATCAAGTTCTAGCATGCGGCCCCTGAGCCTCCTAAAACACTGCCGGTCACCTTACTCTTTAAGTACTATCATCATAATACATTGGCGTGATGTGGAGTGTTGACAGGTTAGACAACACTTGTAAAAACTGTACCTGCTATATATTCTCCCTGACTTGGTCCTATCTGGCCAATCCTATTATATGGGTTCTGTTCTATACACCACAAATGGGAATGTCTATTTGTACATATCCCAGCGTTTCCAGGCACCTGGAAAACCAGGTGAGCTGGGAAAGCATAAGTTACGGAATTTTTTTGTGCCTGGAACAAAACCGGGAAAACAGAGGGAATTTTGCAAAATTTCGTAAAAATGCTGGAATATTTGTTAGTTTGGGACATTTGATTGAAAGCTTAAAATGGTAGGTCTTAGGATGGATGAAAAAGTAAACTGACTAATAAATAAGCATTTTGATTCAAACATGTATTTTTACCCTATCTGCCCTTAAAAAAGGGTTGCTAAGCGACAGTTGTTTTACTTCCCCATAGATCTTAAAAAATAATCCTGTTTTAAACATAAGTTACATGACTTCACACTACTCAGTTTGATGAGAAATAAAAATAAATCTATTTTTTTCTTCAATCTAATCTTCTAAAAAAATAGGAATTCTTTCTGTAAAACTTAGAAAAAATAGGGAATTTGGAAGTAAAAAAACAGTGGTAGCCCCGATTTACCAGACCCATTATGTAATCTACATTATTATTATTATTATTATTATTATTATTATTATTATTATATTATTATTATTATTATTATTATTATTATTATATTATTATTATATATTATTATTATTATTATATTAGCATCGCGTCTTACTACCCGTTCGGGTTATACGCACTTATGCTAATGTGCAATGGGAGGGTGATTGTGAGATGAAATGGAGGACCTACAGTTTAACGTGGAATCCGAACCACGGTGGAGGCATGGCATTCCTCACATTCACAAGTTGTGATTAATACACATCTTGTCAGAGGTGAAGAAAGGGCTTGGTAATCAGATAAATCTGTGCCGGGACCGAGGATTGAACCCCGGACCCTCAACACAGAGGTCCGATACTTTACCCCTAGACCGCCAGGTCACCTATGTAATCTACAGAAATATGAATTTTTTTAAAGGTACACAGTTTAAACTAACTCTGCTTACCCTGGCAACACTCCACGACATGCCACTGTCATAATATCCTCTTGTTCCCTTGCAAAATGTATTAGCCGGTGCGATTGTGTCGGGCGCACGAAGTGTGCTATTAGTAAAAAGCTGCGCCGACCCAAACTCAGAGAAAGGAATTTCTCACACATAGTCTAACAGATAGAGTCAACATATGACCCGATGTACGCTTAACTTGAAAGCCCCAACTTCGCTGTTCATAGATCATACACTTTGATATGTGGTAAGATTCGTCAAAAACAAATCTAGGGGATAAAGGTTTAATCAGTTAAATTACTGTTTGTGCATGGGGTCGTTCTGGTAATATTTAGGGTTAAATATTTAGGGGTAGAAGATGTACTCTTATAGGTAAAATAAGTTGTACATAAAATGCCCCGGAAAAAATATCCTTCTCAAGATAAAAGCTCAAAACTAGTGCGTTATAATATCCGAAAGAGCTGCTCAGTGCCATGGTCTTTGACTGGCTTACTTGACTTTTGAGCTCCAAAAGTCGAGGCTCGCGCTCCAATCATGGCTAGATGTAGAAGGTCTCCCTCTCAAGAAAGTGATTTCTAATGGTATCCTCAGGCGAATACCTGAATACCTTATTTATCGTAGTCATCATTCACAGAAAATTTGCGCAACATTTTGCAACCAAAATGGTTTAAAAGTGGTAACATCGGATAGCATGGACGAGTATTTATAAACATTTTAACGTTTTGTAATAAAATATTAACATAAGTGTTTAACGAATACTTTGAAAGACATTACTAAAACTGATTGGATATCAATATTCTTTAATATAAACAATTTCCCCGGGTATGGTCCCTACGAGTGCACCTCCTCCCAACCACCCAACTCATCCTTCCTTATCTCTTATATCAAGGCAATACTTGTGGCGAAAGCATTAATTAACTTATAATCTAGAACGCTTGAAAATGAATCAATATTAAATACGTTTTATGAGAAAATATCTTTAAGAGAAAAAGAATTCCAGCTATCAGTTGCAATTGAACCTATAACCAATAGAGAAAAATAGCCAAAAAAATATATTTGGAAATTTGGGTTTAAGCCCATTTAATAATCAGCGTGTTACCTTATATATGACCCTTGGCATGGGAAGGCTAATGGCTATTTGAGATATATTGTTTCTTGATATGCTAAGTTTTTTGGATCATATAGTTTCATCCACCTGGAACATTATGTTTCCTTGTCTATAACATTTATATGCATGTTGAACAATGAATATGGCTCCCTCAGGTAGATATATACATGCTATTATATACAAGTTTCACTCTCTTTATGAGCTTGGTAATAAGTATTGTAAATTTGTCTTTGAGGCATTTTAAAATGAGAGGTACAACATGGTTAAAATTTTATTAAATACAATTTCATCTCATTATTTTAAAAACCTAGCAGAGCCTGATCATGTTTAAAGTAGGCCTATATCTGACGCTGGTCCTGTATATCTAATAAAATTTAACATTAGTTATTATATAGTTGAATGCACATTGGCGATCTATATCTAGGTTTATTTGCTTAATTTAACTTCATTATTTTAATTTTGATTAGGACGCAATCATGATACATAACTTAAATATGTCTATATTTGTTTAAATTATAAATAAAATTGAGAACAGAACCCGGAAAAATATGAAAAAAATTAACCTTTGCGTGTTGGTACTTAAGTAATAAACATCTTGGAAAAATAAATGGTTTATTTTTCAAATCTCTTAGGCCATATTTGTGCCATGTGAAAACATTATTTTTATGATCTCTTAACCTTCAAACTAAGACATCAGTCTCACATAAGACTGAGTTGCTAACGATGGAAAGTGGACTTAAGAATCTCGGCCGTATTCAATAAGTCTTGTTTACCTCATTTGATTCATCACTTTACTTTTATTATTCTATATACACGCTTATGTACGAGACAATTTTAATAGTAAGAACATTATCTGACAGCTATAAAAGTTACTATATCTATTTAACTTTCATAAATTCATAAGTTAAAGTTAAATTAATAACTATAGTTAAATATTATCATAATTTACTAAAAATAACGTTTGTATTTTTAAAGCCTTTTGAAAATGCCTGATTAAAACATCTAACTACCATCACAATCTCTCAATATAAGCGTTTTAAATCATTATAAAATTTTGAAAATATAAATCAATAGTATTTTTTTCTTTTAAAAATTATAAATGTAAAATATAAATTTAAATTTGTCAAAGGCCTTAGAAGGAAACAATATTTCAAAACATTAAAAAACACAGCTGCACCTAACGTTTTGCTGTAAAATCGTAGGCTATGAATTATGTCTCACATTTCATGTGTCTGAATGGTTGTGAGTAAGCAATAGGGACTTCATAGATTTGAATAAACAAAGCTTCCCATTTGCTTTTGAAATTTCTTGTAAATATAGCTCCAACTAACACAGCTTAGAACCTCATTTTTATTACCTTCTTCTTTTCTAGTCTATTCCTTGTTAGTTTAGAATGAGTGATGCCAATGTGTGTGCTTTGTTCTTTTATTCATACCAAAATAAAACCACATATAGGTACATCTTTATGTGATGAATCTGAAAGTTTAGAGGAAAAAATCTATCATGATTTTATCGTGATATCACGTCATAATTCATTTCCCAACAAATTATTTTTAGTGAAATTTACTGTTCATTAAATGTTGTTAATATATATTCATTCAACTTGAAGTTATATATTATTAAAATATTATATCAATACCGACAATAATTTTCACCATCGTGATGATGAATAAATAACATGGACATTGCCAAAACTAAATAATTAAAGGTCTAAAAACTTAAATTATATTTGAAATACAATTATGTTTAGTATGGAAATATACTTAAGTGTTTTCCAGCATGTGGGTATTATTTCTATTTTCGTAATGGAATTTGTTTTTTGCATTTTATAGTCAGATTATTTTAGGACACAAATTTCACACTAACTTAATATTAGCATATAAAACGAACGGGTAGTAAGACGTGGTGCTAAAATAAGCAACAACTTAATATTGGATATATATTCTAATGCCAAACAGTGGTGCATATATATGTACCAATTGAATAGTTGGATACACTTATATAAAAAATGTAAATATTTTCGTCAATGTCATCCGAAATCGAACCAAGGTATCATGAACTTCTGACAGACCACTCTAATGGCATAGGCATATGCGACCGACTCCTTTATGTTTTAAAAACCTATTTTGGGTGCTGGGACATTATTAGATTTAATTGCATTTGATTACTTTTAACCATTCAAAATTTTCTTGTTTGAAAATAAATCAAGACTTCTAATATCAAAAGCAAAAAATTTCATCTGATTTTATTTATAATCTACTAACTCTACTAATTGTGGTATAGTCTATATTTTTATCACTGAATTTTAACTAAAGTTCATCTTGAGTTTAGATATCTTGTGGTCATTAGTAATTAATGAGGGGCATTCAACTTTAACTATGTATTTGTATTCTTAATATGCACTATTAATTACTAAATATTGTTATTTTGTCCATTACACTCACTAAAGTTCCAAAGTGTACAGATCTAATGCTATAATTAACGTTAACATGAGTTTGTCCGATAATAATTTAGTGCCATTATGTAATCTATTTAGGAGTGTAAAATATAATTTTAAGACCTGTCCGAATACATCGTTGGTTTGATTCATCAAGAGTCTGTTTAAGTATTCATTTTGCTTTGTTGTTCATTAATGATTTTATCACACGTTTACTAAGTTTACTGAACTTCAAATAAATTACATTACTTGTTAAGTAGTGTAAAAACAGTATCAATTAAGATAAGCAATTAGGAATTTATAGATCTCTCTCTATTCAATTGTAGTATCTAAGGGATTAAATAAATGCATTAAAAAATAATTATTGAATTAATAGTTTCACAAATAAGATTAATTTTAAATACATTTTCTTTTACTATCGAGAAGAGTCTTTTCCAAGTTTGAATTTTTTTTTCTGTTCTACACACCCCCAACTTAATTCAACTTATTTAGGGGAGAATTAAAGCCTTGCTGATGATGATGATAATAATAAATAACAATAATTTTGTATTTCAACTATGAATGATTTTGACATTTTCATTCCTTCTATGGGTAAAGTAAGTTATTGTAATCGTGAACATTTTAGTTCTCGAGATTATATTCCTTAAACCCAAAAAATGGAATCTTACAATTATTCTATATGTCTCTTGCCTGTCTATTTGTGTATATATGTAATCTGTATTCACACTAGACTACCTGAAGCTAAAGCTCAACCATTTTGGTGAGTTAAGTTAAAACTTGATATAATATATGTTCAAACGTAGAGGCAGACTTGTGATTTTAGTTATAGCTTTAAAATTATTAATGGTAGTTTACGCAAGTGATTTTTGAGAACTCAATTAAAAATATAATCTCATGATTGGGTTCAAAATAGATATATGGAGAGTGTTTTACATGATTAAAAGGAATGTATTGTGATCCTAAAACAAATTTAAATGAGTGTAATTTGCTGATGACTGATTTGTGAAAATATGAAATAAATAAAAATAGTTTTAATAATTCTGTTCAAAATTTCTATCTGAAGAGTGTTTCAAATGATTATCAATTTCTTTTCAGAACAACTTATAGTTCGTTTAGTGATAACCTAATTTTGAAATTTTTTTGTTACCTGGGTTTACTACCTGTTTTGGCTATATGTTTATTAACGAAATACTATAATGTTCTAAGGATGGGAAAGGTTGAATTTAGAGGAAATACCAATCGGATTTGTGTGTGGAGGGAGAGTAGAAACCACGTGGAGAAAAAACTCTCAATGTATCCCCGGATTTAAACCCCAATGTCCCGTGATTAGTGACAGTAATTGCAATGAGTAACACCTTAGACATTTAACTCGTCGATGGTAGCTTTTTGCAATATGAGCCCAATGCTTGGACGCGTGGTTACCAATGCGGGTAGCTATATAATGTCATTGCTACAATTTATGGAAAGTTTTATAACCACTCATCACATAGAATTTGATTGCTTTAAGATCGACTTGAAGAGTCTAACCGCCTAAGTCCTTGGATTCCATGAAACCATTGGGTATGCCGCTCCATCAACTGCATTTGAAGGTTGGGGCTCCATTCATGTGCCTTCGAAATTTGAACCTTCATGAGCTTTGTAAAAGCACTTAATTGCGTGTTCAGTCTTTGATATGATACATTGTGCAAGTTGTAGAACATATAATATTTTCTAATTTCACGTGTTCCTCTAAAACCAAGTAACTAGCCATTTAATTTCAAACTAGTTCGGTTTCCATTAAATGTTTTCTTGGTCATGACTATCAACAAAGCTCAATGCCTATCAATACACCGGGGTTGATTTAAGGAGCCCATATTATTTATTTCACGATAAGTATTATGTCGCTTGGTATTGATCCAGCTCAACAGGATTTTTCGATTTTACCTACAATGACAAACAAAAACTTCAACAATGTGTAAAAAGAAACCATCGATAAGTAATTGATATTTTGGAAACAATTGTCTTCTTTTATTTACAAAATATAATGTTCAGTAAAACTTAAACTTCAATTACGAAAACAATGGGTCTGTAAACCCAAACAATGAACTGGTACTTTGCTAATCTATCCATAAAATGAGGAATACGTAGCAAACACAATTTAAGCTTGATTAAAAATAACAGCTATACCCCAGTTTTACAAAGAATAGAGGAATACGTCTGTACTCGAGCTCTTTTCACGTATTTATACGTCAAATAATGTTATCTACAACTAGCACTCATGGAAGATATAATCAATAAATATAAAACAATTCTAATAATATATTAAAATGTTATTAATGTTGACAGCAAAAAAAATATTTTTGTATTTTATAAAAGGTGCTTCAAATACCCATTCGTAAACATATCAAGGCATAGTTAATACTGTATATAAGTTATTTGATACCCGCACTGGTGGACACGTGGAATAAATTGTCAGACTCACCTAGTCTGGATTGCCTCTAATTGTAAAGTCGGGGTTTGAATTCCAGCCGTGGGGACTGAGGGTATTATTCCTAAATGGTTTTCCACTATCCCTCCACGTAAATGTAGGCACATATTCTCTCTATGTTACCTTCCTCGTGCGTAACACATTAGTATGACTAAAATTCGTCCATCCCGGACGGGTAATAAGATGCTGTGAAAAAAAGAAGGTATATTTATAAATTATTATTCTATCATTTTGTTTTTAAAAAGCATCTAAAAGATTTGTTATAAGATTTCTCCTTGACTGGTTTAAGTCGCTGGTTCCATTTTCTGTAATAAAAAACGGGAAGTGAGACGTAAAGTTATAAAGAGAAGAAAAGAGACTAGTGAAGGAACAGGAAAATCAATAAGAATCAGAGAAGCTCCACTAATAAACCTACATCTCTTGAGGAGATTCAGTAGACTGGAGACGGTCCAAGTCTGCGGGGATGGCGCCACCCCTATTATAGAGGGTGCTTCTCAGGGGTAGGTATTATGTCAAGGGCTGAGACAGCTCACTAGGGAAAAAGTAGAAGACCAGGGGTTGTATTGGTTGGTGAGATGGTTCCAGCATTCCTCCGCAATGGGGCAAGACACAATTCAACCTTGAATCTTTTTGAGCTAGCACAGTGGTCATTTTATCGTGAAGGGTCATAACATATATTTATTATATCACCGCTTCTTAATATATATTCACGTTATACGCATTTATGATAGAGATGCGGAAGGAAGCATTTTAGAGGTAGTATACCCGTATTTGCTTGGAAGGAGAATAAGAAAACTTATAGGAAAAACCATCCTCAGTAGACCCGACCGAGATTTGAACCTAGATCTCCCCGTCTTCAGTAGGTCAGTCCAATACTAGAAAATAAATAAATTAAACGACGTCCATACATTCATAAAAACATCGATGTTTAAAAAAATAATACATTTTATCCATTAAAATATTAAATTAAAAAGTGTAACCTGTGTTAAAAAAACTTATTTCACCAAAACTGCGTGGTATACATCTTTTATAAGCCCACCAATCTTATCTGATCTAAGGGTATTAGATCCCAAGGTCACATAGGTTAACTTAGATCTATATAAACAAAGATTATTTAAAATTAACTATAATAATAATATAATAATAATAATGTTTTTTTTTTTCATTTTCCTTTGCACTCCGCGTCTTACACCAGCATGTTTACACTAAGAGGATAGGAATGAGGAAGGTAGAATATGTAGAAATTGTACTCGCACTTACTTAGAGAGATAGGTGAACCATTTTGGTATTATCACATCAATAGAGCCGACAAGGTTTAGATCCCCGACCTGACGATCGCTGGCAAACCAAACAATGTGAAGTCTGACGATTTGGTTCATTTTCCACGTAATGCTGTTGGGGAGAAGGGTGAGCTCTAATCCCTACATGGTGTTACATGTTTAAGGGTGGGTACAGCACAGTGTTACTTAACACAGATCTGATACTTAAACTCTAATGCTTGGATAGCAATATTATTGTTTCATGTTTTCACCGTCGAAAAACTTACGTATAAGATAACTTTCATTCTAAGTATTATTAAATATGAGTCTTTCTTTTTGTGTCCAAAAGATTTTCTATGGAGTAATAACATTCACTCTTGATGCGAAAAGTAACGTAACACAGATTGAAAGGGGGGAAGGGGTCAGGTTGGTGTAACATGGGGCTTGGGATGGGGCAGGTTAAAACAAATGTAGAAAAAAAGTTACTTGGTTCATGGACGACGAGTTCACTCGGTGCCTTATTTCATCCTGCCAATTGAGTATGAAATAGAGACCAATTACGACTGTAAAACTACACAGCTATTGAAACATCAACAAACAACTAATGCCGGGATCACGATAAACCTAACGTTAACTTAACGTAACGTCACTCAAGGTTCACTTAACTTAAGAAAACAGATGTGCGATTATGATTCACGTAACTAAACGTAACAACTCGAGCCAAACATCTGCATTCTCTAGTATGATCTGTGATTGGTACTATTTGTAAAGTGATGATCTGTGAATATTTACAGTTTTCAATCGATATAATAATAAATAAATAAATAAATAATAAATATATATTACTAAAATTTTATAAATTTAGCTTTACTATTTTAGTTTAATTATTTTGTTTCAATGTATGATCACTATAACTTAAGCTAAAGAGTAAACCTTGGTCATAAAACCAACAAATTAATTACTAAATAGTCCTGTATACGTCACTCGCATAGTGATTGGCTGGCTATATCACATGATACCCTTCATGTAAAGTTCACTTAAAGTGAAAGACTTCCCAGGACATCTATTACGTTAAGTTAACTGCAAGTGAACGTTAAGTTAACTTCACCGTGATCCCTTCCATTTAAAAACAAGAGGAGATCCTTTACGTTAAGTTACGTTAAGTTAACCTTAAGTTGATCGTGATTCCGGCATGAAACCCATCTTTCTTGCGAAAGGACATATGTGATGGATAGGAAAAGCTACTAGATCTACTTCCACATATTCATGTGATCTGCGGCTGTCACTTTCGTTGGATATTATCAATATATTTAAATTACACTAATAATATAGTAAAAGGTTATTATTGTTGACAATGAAAAATATGTTTGTATTTTCTAAAAGGTGCTCCAAAAGTTCGTCCGTAAGATAATCATGGTACATTTCACCTTGAAAACCAGTGAGGTGGCGTGGCGTGGATTGTTGTCATGGTAAGCACAGATTAATAAAATATATGAATGTAATATAAATTGCAGTTTTACACATATACCGTGGCAACTCTTCACGATATCCACTGTTGTAAACCTGCTATTACTAATAGGTTTGTACAATTACTCCACACTGTGTAAATTAAATCCAAGTAACCAGGTCTACAGATGAGCTTAAAGATATATTATAGATGCAGGAGTTTATCTATAATTAGCTATTAAAGTTAATTTTTCAAATTAAAATTCTATTTAGCAGTAACATAATCTTGGCAATCACAATACTATATATAGTTTTACAAAATTTTATTGAAACCATTCCAAGACAGTAACTTAAGCCACAATATTAAGATAAAATGACTAACTCTCGTTTGAATTGTATGCATGAAGCACATTCTGGTACTACATTTGTTGTTTTAAGGAATATAAATATAATAACAACAACGGATTACTGATAACGTTTAACATCCTGCTAAATTTTTATTTACTTAATCATCAAAACAATTATTGCTCCAGTTTAATTATAACAGTATGTAATAAAAATACATTAAATTATTATTATTATTAATATTATTATTAATAATAATATTATTATTATTATTAATATATTATTAATAATAATATTAATAATAATAATAATAATAAAATTAATAATATTAATAATATTATTAATAATAATATTATTATTATTATTAATAATATTATTAATAATAATAATATTATTATTAATATTATTGTTATTATTATTATTATTATTATTATTATTATTATTATTATTATTATTATTATTATCATTATTATTATTATTATTATTATTATTATTATTAACACCGCGTCTTACTAACCGTTCGGGTTATACGCACTTACGCTAATGTGCAATGGCAGGGTGAATGTGAGATGAAATAGAGGACCTACAGTTTAACGTGGAATCCGAACCACGATGGAGGCCTGGCATTCCTCACGTTCACAAGCTGTGATTGATACACGTCTTGTCAGAGGTGAAGGAAGGGTTTGGTAATCAGATAAATCCGTGCCGGGACCGAGGATTGAACCCCGGACTCTCAGCACTGACACCTTACTCCTAGACCACCAGGTCATCCTAAATTTAAATAATTGATGCACACACAAGACAAAATGAGGAGATATGAACTGATAAAATAACATAGCCACACTTTGGAAAGGGTTTTTAGGCGGAAGGGTGAGAGAGAAGAAATGACAAAAAGACTAAGAAAGAACCGTATTACGCTGTGTCTGCAACATAAAATGTGAGTTCTCCCTTTTGCACTAAAAACAAGAATATGGACTTTAAAAACCATTTATTGTTGGATTTTACTCATGGTTTGAACGGTCCCACACCCAAGTAGTATACTTTTACCCTTCCCCTCTCTCACACCACCCCACACTCCTTCTATATCTGAAAGAACCGCAAGAATCCCCCCACACCCCATCAACCCCCATTTTCTTTTCCGTAAACGTTCTAAAAGCCACGATTCAAAATGGGAATTAAGACATTTCGAAGACGTTTCAGAGGTTATATAGCCCAGTTGACGAAGGCAGGAATAAAGGGAAGAAAGAACTTCATAGTTGGCACTACTGTTCGGTGAACGAGTGGTCGCTCAGGAAGTTTTGTTTCCCCACCCCTCCTCTTTCGTTTTTATAGCTATGTGTGATTTTATTTTTTACTGTCCTACCACTAATGTTGATAGCTCTTTTCAGTGTTAATTCTGCGCAGTCTACCAGTAGTAGAAGCGACGATTAGCACTTATTTAGTGGTAGGTGTAAACCACACTTTAAAACCTTTTCTACACTAACAGTCTTTGCTGTTAAAAAAACAGTTTTGATGATAATGATCGCAATCATGATAGTGATAAAATTATTACACCTTAACAAATATATTACATGTAAATAGCTTTTAGAGGAACGCCCCACACAAAATACTTAGTTAACAGTGTTAAGTAAGTCGACAATCTCATGGTCAAATGCGTCACTGATTTAGGCTAGACTATTATTTATGGAAAAACAACAACATGTTGACTGCTTTATTAAGAATACCGAGAAAGTATTTAATAAATAATAGTATTTAATAAATTTAATAAATTGTTTTTTATTTAGTTATAGTTTATGTGAAACTGAACTTTCTGTGACAAATGAAACTATATCATTTTATTTTTACAAAAAAGGAAGTAGATAGAGTAGTAATTAAGCGATTAATTGATTAATATTTTTACTGGCGGTAAATCTTTAAGCAATAAGTTACATGGATCTATATTTCTAAGAATAAACAATCTTCAATTAACTCAATTTTGTGGTCACATGATATGGTCTAACGCTACTCTCGGGTTAGACTAGACTGCCGATGACGGGGAGATCAAGGTTCAAATCATTGCTGGGTGTACTGAGTTTTTCCAAAATAGTTTTCTACTTTCCCTCCATGCAAATGTGGATACACTTCCTCTAAATATTATCTTCCTAATCTCTAAAACCATTAGCGTGAATAGTGCATAGGCTTAAAACCTGAATGGGTAGTAAGACGCGGTGCTAAAGAAAAAATAATTCAATTCAATTCAAAAAATACATTATTAGAATTATATCATATTCGTTGAGATTGGTTTTAAATTTAAATCATGTTGACTGTACATAAGAAATATTTAATAAGGAGATAGTTTTGAAATAGAATCTACAACTAGACTAAGGTTCTAGCATTTAACAATTGTATTGTTCTTAAAGAATGTATTTCTAGCAGTGGTGCGTTGTGAAGAGTTGCAAGCCTTAGAATAACTTGTTAAAACTGTACCTGTTATATGTTCTCCCTCCTTTGGTCCCCATTTTACCAATCATAAATTTTAGACTCTGCTCTATATATAACTTAGTTATATACATAATATCTCGGTTTATAACTGGCCATTGAGTTTCTTAATGAGTAATGAGCAAGTATATCACAATGACAATTTAAACAAACTCTGCTTACCCTTGAAAACAAGGAATGACACACCACTGATTTGTATATAGGTTTATATATTTTTATTAGCACAGGATATTACTACTTGTTTAGGTTTACGCCTATGTAGGCCTACTAATTAAGCTAATAGGTTAAGGATTATTAAGGTTGATTTTACAGGAACTGTGCCCGCATTTGCGTGGAAAACCATTTAGGGAAAACCACTCTTTGTACACCCGACTGGATTTGAACCCCTATCACAGGTAAAATTTTAACAATATCTGCTTACCACGGAAACACTCCACGCCACTATTTCTCCCCCAGTGCGTCTTACGTCACTTTCAGCCTATGCTAGTTCTATTTTGATTATGTTATTATGGTAAGAATGAAGAAGATACATTCTTAGAGATTTTAACCTCATTTGTGTGAAGAAAAATTGAGAATACATTTGCATAAAAACACCTCAGTACGCCTGGCTAGGATTTAAACTTAAGCGTAAACCAGAGTAGTCTTGAATTTAGTTTGCATGCCAACTAATGTGTTTTACTTAATGTTAATAAAATTCCCTCACGACAATAGGTTTAGAAATGTACAATACATCTCTATATTAAAATTAAAATAAAGTGAAAAAAAAATTAAAATTGTTGGGTAAACTCATAAATATATATTTTAATGAAATTACCATTCTCTTTCATATAATTTCGATATAGCCTAAAATATTCATCTGTAAAAATTCTGTTAACATATAATACGATTATATACTGTATTTAAAAAACATTTAGAATGGTAAACGACCATTTTTAAAATACCAATAACAAATTTATCGGTAAATACCTAGTTCAATAAGATATATCTTACCATAAATAATTGGTACTATTGTCATGTCTACTATAAAACCATTCCTTTAGTAAATTTTTTCCAGGTTAGGACAAAATAGATAATTCACTAGAATATTTAGGCCTTTTTCAGATTTCCCAAATATTTTTGTTTGTATTATTACGAATTAAAGCTTTGATTCTGACAAATTTTACTAAAATAAGCAGTTATCAATTTTTACAAGTTTGATACTATGTTGAAAAAGACACTATGGCTATATAACAAAGATAACTATTTATTTGTAGTCCCATATAGATCCGTTCATAAAAATTGAGATATTTGTAAACATATAAGTATTTGTAATCTGATAGACCATGTAACACGCCGAATATAATATACTGTTATTTTGTCACTTCACATTAATTTATACGCATAGGAACCAACTACGTTAATGTGTTATGGAAGAGGAAGGTTAAATTCAGAGGAAGCGTACCTGCATTTGCGTGAAAGGGAAGTGGAATACCAGATAAGGAAAATCACCCACTGTGACTGTGATTCGGATCCCGATCTACCTGTCATCGGTAGTCCAGTTCAAGAATGCGGCCACCGAAGTATGTAAAATACTCTTATATACGTTGATATGGAGGTAAATACGTTTTATAAAATCAAGTTTATCGAAGGTTTTGTTCCCTAAGAGATTGTTTGTTTCCCTATTTTTCTCACTGATGAATAAACAAATTCCTCTTCTAGCATTTATTTTGAGTGTCGGTATAGTGTTTGTGTGAGGGTGGATGTGGGGGGAAATGGGTGAAATTTAAGGAGGAATATTTGTATTTCAAATTTAAATACTGTAGATTATTTCCTATTATGAGAGATAGAAATAAAATATGCTTAATCTGTGTTTTCGGCGCTATTCTTTTGGATTCCAGTCCTGGATTTATATTATTTTACTTGCTTAGCATACAACCCTTCTCAAATCCTCCCTAAAAGCAACCCTTTCAAACCGTGCATCAACCATCCCCTGTTTTCCCAGCTTAATTAAGACCCAAAGTTTTCCTCTGAAAAGTTTTATTGAATGCCGTCAAAAAGTTTCCACATCATGCCAGGGCCTTTTGGACGACCAAAATGGCGTCGTTTGAAAACTCATAAACTCGTTTATATGGCTTTTGCTGAAGCATACTCGTGGATTTCTCCGTTGACTCCCCTTCCCCGCTTTTCTTTCTTTTATATATATATATATATATTATAAAAGATTTTTAAAAAGAATTTATATATATTTTCTTTCTTATTTTTTTTTTAAAGACGGGCCCTATAAATCTTTTCTCAAGTCAAGATTTTTATTTTGTCGTTTTATATTTTTTTACGGTGTTCTCGGTACTTGAAGTTTGAAAGTATATTTTTCAGGGATATTGAAATGTAGATGCAGCAGACTACATCAATGTTGTTTTTTGTTGCCGAGTTTCTGAAGTTGGGGGCCAACTTAATCCAAAGTAAAGCCAAATCAATACATTAGTAATACTTAATGATAATAAGAAAAACATAAATTCTTCCTAATAACCAATTTAAAAATGTTATTATTTTTAAGTCTAGAACAAAGATGAAATGCTACATTAAGTTTGAAATATTAACGTAATATATGAATTACTAAATTGTAGAATCAAGATAAAGTTAATTGACTCATATTCAGCCTTGAAATTAATTAGAAAAATTATATCCTAGTTAATAAATGTGCAACCCAAATTTGTATTTATTTTTAAAAATCTCTAATATTAAACTAAAAACACACACAAAAAAAGATAAAAATATTATTAATTATTATTATTATTTATTATTTATTATTATTATTATTATTATTATTTATTATTATTTAAGCACCGCGTCTTGCTACCCATTCGGGTTATAACGCACTTACGCTAATGTGTAATGGTAGGGTGATTGTGAGATGAAATGGAGGACATACAGTTTAACGTGGAATCCGAACCATGGTGGAGGCTTGGAATTCCCACATTCACAAGTTGTGATTAATACACTTCTTGTCAGAGGTGAAGGGAGTGTTTGGCAATCAGATAGATCTATACCGCAAGATAAATTTAAAATTTATTTGATTTATATATAGTTTAAAATAGCCTGTAACATAATTATAGCAGTTTTTATTTAAATGTAATAAATCCAATTTGTTTACTATCGTAAGCTAGTAAAAATAGGTAATGTTATTTAATTTTGTTTAAAAATGTGAGAATGTCAATTACTACTTTTATTTTATTAGTGTATGTGTGATCAATTAAATATATATATTTTCCAAAATACCACATTGCATTTTTTTTTCAATGCAGATTTAATCTTGCATTTCAATAAAAAAACAAGTGAGATTAATTTAATTTATATCGCCAGTAACAGGTTATATTATCATACCATAATATACGTACGAAACAAAATACTTACACATAGTTTTACTTTTTGAAATGTATAATTAACACGTACTTAAGATTAGTAATAGTAGTGAACATTTATGGGAGGTTTTAAAAGTTTAACAGGCCATTTACTATCCATATTAAAATTTTAAGCCTATATGATTTAACACTTGTTAGTGTAGGAGTTATTAAAACTTCTAATTATGATTCTAAGCACATATATTTAACTCTAATTAGTATAGAGGCATACTTTGCATTATTCTTTATGTCTTGATTAAGTTGAATTTATTCTACTGCAATACTTTTTATTTAAATTTAAATTATTTAATATATTTCAGTTTTTTTAGTACCACGTTTTACTACCCATTTGGGTTATACGCTTATTTACTAATTATATTAATGGTTTTAAGGATGAAAAGGTTATATTTACAGGAAGTGCATCAGTATTTTCGTGGAAGGGGGAGGGGGATTGGATGGAAAACCACCCTCGTTCAACCAACTGAGATTCGAACCTTGATCTTCCTCATCGACAGTCTATTCTACTCCGAGAGTAGCGCGTTAGATTATGCAGCCATCGAAGCGGGTTATTTTTAATCAACTTAAATTTTAAAATTAATGTAGAAATAAGGGTTTGAGTATCAAATGAACACCACACACACATATATTTATATATAATCATCAAAGGAATATAATGTTATAGTGCACCTACAACGGTAAAATAATTGAATTTTTTTTCTTGGATTTCACTTAATCATAAATAAGATTTTCAATATATGTGTTAGATGACTTTCAAATATAATTTAATTTTACTTAAAGTTTGAAATCAATTCAACATAGCGTGGGAAAAAATAATATCAATAAATAAAACCAATTGTCGACTAATTATTTTCAGTAAGACGAAGTCTTTTGACATATGTAAACATGATTAACGGAAATTCTATTGCCGAAAGCGAAAACAAATTGGGACCAAAATAGAGGTTGAAATGACATACATCTCGTAATAGTAATAATAAAAATAATAATCATAACATTCCTGGGACATAAATGTGGTTGGAGGGAAGGGGTAGTTTTGAAAGATTGGCAGCCATTTTTATGTGGTGTGAATGTTTGCGATGGACGTTGCAAAAATGTTATGGGGCTATTCGCTGGCGAGGTTCGCCACTTCCAGTAATGGCATCGCTATACTAAACTGCTGTTAGCTTGAGAGCAAGTTTAATGGAATACTCACGGGCTGTCACACCCAACTTTCAAATAAAATAGTCAGTCATGTGTTTGGAATATTGTTTCAATCGTTAAAGTCGATTGTTTCTTAGTTTGTAATTTTTGGCTCACAGGCCCGTGTCAGGCCTGTTCGACAATTTAAACTAATGGGGTAAGAAGGAAGAATCTATAATTTTTAAAAAGGTTTATCAAAATAATTTACATGGAGGCAAAGTGGGAAACAATTTTTAAAAACCAAAATACAAATACAACTCTATTAGGATGAGCTGGGATTCGAGCCAATGAAACCGGTGACAAAGGCAAGACGAAACTAACATCTCAATCCATGTACTCACCGGTGCCAATGATATTTTAAATTAATCATCATTACATTATTAGATCATTAAAATATATGTATATTTCCTCTATTACAAGATTAACAGAAATATAAATCCAATTATGGAAGCGTGAGAGGTTTCAATGCAAATAACTTTCTCAAAGTTTGCTTTTGTTGGAGAACTTACCCCATTTGGCAAAAGGTCAGGCATAATAACTGTTTAATCATAACTATACTAAGTATATGGATACTTTTGATATTTTATAATAAGAATGTATTTTTGTTTTATTTAAAAAAACAAAAATTAAAGATTTAGGTCAAATTAACAGACTTGATTATCTAGATTTACGTTATTTACGTTCACATTTCCCAGTTGCAATATTTAACCGAGTAAAGCGAGGTTCTGTTTTAACTTAATCATTTAGCCTGTGTCCAGAATTATGTTGCATGATAAATTGCCAAATGCATGGGACAATTTTAACAAAATTTCGTGGGGACATTCTTTAAACTTGGGCTGAACGATGTATGTAAATAGTTTTTCAATATGGTTATGTTTCAAAATGCAGGCAGATCAAAAGCTTTATCGTTTAGGCCTAATAGATTATCTACCCGCTGCAGTAACAGAATGGTCTAAGACGTTACTCTCGTGTTAGACTGGCCTACTGATGACGGGAAGATCGGGGTTCAGATCTTGGTCGTGTATACTTATGGCGGTTTTTACTTAATAGTTTTCCACTATCCTTCCATGCAAATCAGGTAGATTACCTCTAAAATGCTTCCTTCTTCATCCCTAATTTATTATAGTAATTATATATATAAAACCTGAACAGGTCATAAGACGTGGTGATAAAAAAAATGATCATCTAAAGTGTTGTTGTTGTTGTTGTTGTTATTAGCACCGCGTCTTACTACCCGTTCGGGTTATACGCACTTACGCTAATGTGTAATGGTAGGGTGATTGTGAGATGAAATGGAGGACCTACAGTTTAACGTGGAATCCGAACCACGGTGGAGGCCTGGCATTCCTCACATTCACAAGTTGTGATTAATACACATCTTGTCAGAGGTGAAGGAAGGGTTATCTAAAGTGATTTTAATTTACTATCCTAAGCAATAAATCGAACACCTAGGGCGTTTTATAAATATTTTAACATATATTGCGAGACTGACATTTTAAACCACGGCTATTCTCTATGAATATAATGTACTGTACATACCATTAATTATAGTATTAATTTATTTTCTGTCTTACTTGATAACCAATAACAAATAATATCAACTTTAAATCCAACGAGAAATTATAGGAGATAAATAAATCTTAAAAATGTAGTAACGATAATAACATGAAGGGAGCAAAGTCTAATGTTCACAAAGTTACTAGTTTTCTATGTATTTTTAAATTTGTTTTTAAATTCGTGTATAACACAAACTGATACATGATGATCGTCAAGAGAATCACTCCTTATTGTTGAATCAAATTCAATTATGTAAAAAATGAAAACCTTGACATGGGAATCAAACCCAGGATCTTTGGCTTAGTGCACTTTCACTGACCTAGCCTAATTCACATAGTATTTATAATGGAATTTTTTGAAATATACTTCTCTAATTTTAATGAAAATGATGTTAGTTTAAACTGAAAGAACAGTTTGAAAACAAATTCTAAATGAGAAACATTTACTTTGATAAAAATTAATGTTGGTTTTGGTAATTGATATTTAGCATTAATTTAAATAATACTTGACTTAAGTTCAAGAAAATGATATTTCCATATAATAGCAATAAGATCATTTTGCTTTTTTGTTTTTTCGAGTGCACTCAATAGAAAATAGTGTCAATCAATGACTTAAAATATTTACCCTAAGATATGATGTATACAGAATATTATTTATAAGTAGAGTCTATAGTATGATCCTGGAGAGGGCGTAAAACAGCCCAACATTTTCAGTGCCACCTGTTGTAGGGAGTCTGAAAATATGCTATACGACCTTTTCAGGTGATCATGTCGGTTTATGTGACACAGAAATTATTAAATTACTTCTGTGGTTACTAAAATTAATACCATAACATTTTTAAAATTCTCTCCCATTTAGTTTTTAATCCTTCATTTATGTTCAAGACGAGATATTTATTAAATTCAATAGGGGTATTTAACGACCCTTTCTGAGCGTACTGATTTTATGTAAAGTACATTAATGACTTACAAACTACAGCCCAATTTTCATTTTAATGACCTTATTTGACAGTTAGAAAGTTACTATAACTACTTCATGTATTCATACGTCAGGTCATGTGATATGCCGCTCTCACTTTTGGTGTATATTACTAACACCTATAAATATCACTAATATTATAGGGAAATGATCAATATCGTCCTCAAGTTCTATTTTTTTATTTTCTAAAAGGCTCTTCTTATGAAAATAGGAATGTAACTAGCTCCATATCAAACTTAACAACTGGACTAAATACGTTAAATAGATCACTGGGAAAGAGGAAACCCCAAATTCATTGAATTAAACTATTTTTAACTTTGTTGGGAATGCAATCAAGGACTTTTAGACGGACGCGCCTAAAGACAGGTCTCAATAAAAATGTCATCATAGGATTGGCGGTGTCTTGTGTACGTTGATCTCTACTAATATGGATTAAAAAAAAACAATCTAGTAATTTAATGTGAAATAAATTGGCCACCTTTTATTAAATACCACCTACAATATATATAAATATTGTCCGAGCTATTGTATATGGCCTCATGCATGTTAGCTGATAGCCAACCATATCGTAACTCTGATAAGAAACTGTAATAATATTTTCAATTCATTTCATTTGCAAACGGAAACAAAGCAAATGGAAACAATGGCATATATTGACAAACCTAAAACAATAGTTTTGATTACAGCTTTCGACTGATAATATATATATGTTTTTTCCAAGCTTTGGCATTTTATGTGTTTTTATCCCTTCTTTCAAAATGAAAAATAAAAATGTTCTAGGATACTTAATTGAATTAAGAATGATAGTCTTGTTGGATATGCTTGACCAATAAAATAAAGAATAAATGCTTGATTGGATAAGAACGGACGATAAAGTATATTGTTTGAACACAATGAGATTTTTTTGTCCTCATTCGTAATCAAAGAAATTATTGTTTGTAAACAACGTTCAATTTACTTTGTAATGTAATGCTAGAACAAACGTATTTTTAAAATTTAATTAAATCTAAATAGTATGTGTTTATAAAGTAGTTGGGGAGTTGGAAAGAGAATGAGTTTGGGTTGAGGGGATGACAGGGAACATTTTTTGCCCCTTGCACTATAACACAATCTATCCCAATTTTTAAAATAATTTACAAAAACAGTGATATGGTCTAAGGCCGCCGTGGCAGTTCCGGAAATATTAATTAAACATATATGAACAGTTATAGATTTATTTTAGGTTGGCCTCTCTGTCGCCATTTTTTAAACCAATATTATCTAGATTGGGCTACCCTTAAAGTCGATTCCAAAAACTCTTTAGCAAAATTAAGACCCACATAAGTGGGCACACTGATTAAACGTCAAACTCATATAGTCTAGTTGGCAGTTGACTTGGAGGTTAGGGTTAGAATCCTGGTCTAGTTTACTGAGTTTGTTTTAATCTGAATAGCTTCCCACGCTCTTTGTATGCAAATGAGGATATATTTACACTAAATTTTACCATCATCACACTCACATGCAATGAAAAACAACAACCACGAATCAAATTAAGTTCTCCAACATTTAATTTAAAGATATTAAATAAAAGTTAAAGTTGTGATAGTGTTGATATTCAAAGGGTGCCCGCAGGATTTTTCTCCAGGGTGAGCAAACCGGTGGGTCTGGAGGGAGGTATCCGTATATTCCATACCCCCTATTACGGCGCTTCCCGGGAAAATTGATTAAATTGAAGCCTCAAAAGACGCTTTTTAAGGCAATCTTTGTCTCCTGAAAATAAGATACAACATAAGAAAAACTGTTTCAAATTTATCCAAATTCGTGGGTGGGGGCACTGTTTGAGCGCTAGTTAAGAACACTGTTGGGCAGGATTATCCTACTTATAATATTCACACAGCCTCAGATTCTCAGAAGCAGCAATTGCCCTCCTTGGCCTCTCTGTGGCATCCCTGTAGGCTTTGATAGTCGAATTTGCTAAAACAGCTTTTTTTTTTTAGGAATTTAATTTGACCAGTTATTTTACTTCTCATTGATTGGCACGAAATCACGTGATTAAGGACACGATGATAGTAGAATGATTGGAAATGATTTTTGGACTAGATAGACGCTAAGCAACTTAGGGACACGGGTCTTCGGAATATATAGACTTTTTAACAGTGTCGTGGCATAGGTGTTACCAGGATAAGCAGAGTTAGCTACACTATTAATTGTGATCGATTATGTTCTCATCATTCAGTTTTACAACCACTGTTCAGGTATAAGAGAATTATACATGCCCACACGAGGTATGTAGATTAGAGCCTAAATATAGTTGGTCAAATGGAGACCAATAGCGTAAGAACATAGCACAGGTACAATTTTAACCAGCTTTGCTTACCTTGGCAACACTCCACTCTACGACACTGCTAATTAATAAAACAACTAGTTTTGCTGATTCCGGAAATATCCATGTTTCCTTAAAATCACAACATGGAAAAATTAACTGGGCGTGTGAAAACGAATAGAAAAAAAGAAAAAACTCCAGTGAATATATTTATTCACGAGATTATTCTACCATTTTAGTGCGTGAAGAGGGTGGCGTCTAAAGGCTGTGCCAGGGGTAGGGGAAGTGTCCCTACAATCACTTCCACAAATTAAACAGTCGTCATTAGACCGTAAAAACTCCCTCTCTAGTGACAGTTTTTACTGGTGGATTATCGCTCGGATAGGGGTTGGTAAGAAGGGGGAATAGTAGGGTGGAGGGGGTAAAACATCCCCCTCTCCCTAACATTGAATCAATTGCGAGGTATTTCTTATTTCTCTGAGTGGATGTTCGTGTTTTGGAATCTTCTTTTCTTGTTATCTATTTTCATTAGGATGGTGGAAGCTATCACCGCCTATACCGATAAAGTCGGTGGCCAAGTGCTAATGTGCATGACTTTGATCCAAGACGCAGAAGAGCCAATCGAACCAGATACTTTGAGGTAAAGTTTTCTATCCACTTTTCAAGATGAAGACTTAAAATACTGTTCCTTCTCCATATTTCCACGTAGTTCGCGAGATTAATACTTTATATAAGTCGTTGATAGCCCCCGTACTGATGATCGCACGAATTATAATAATTGGTAAAGGGCTTGTTCATGAATAAGGCTTTCATTTATAAACTTTTTTTCTTAAAAATTGATCTAAGAATGATTTCCTATGAAATTGATTTACAAACAAGAGCTTAATATAGAGTAGGTCTTGATTTATAGCTCAAACCTTAAAAAAAAATTGTTTGATACAAAAAAATTATATCAGCAAATGAATTGCAAACTAATTAAACCTTAAAACCTTACGCCTAATCAAATAATACCATTCATAGTACTTCAATTGGACAACAGAATAAGACCCTAGGCTTAAATATATATACTTTGTATTTTTTTAGCACTGCATCTTACTATCCATTCGAGCTATACGCTTATATACTAATTTAAGGTAATGGGTTAGGGATAAGGAAGGTTGAATTTGGAGGAAGTGTACCCCATTTGCGTGGAGAAAGAGGAAAACTATTTAGGAAAAAACATTATAAGTATAGCCTATACACCGGGATCGATCCCTAATCTCCCCGTCATCGGCGAGATTAGTGCCTTAGACCATGCGGCCAGTGAAGTGGGTTATATTCTTTGTCATCAGCTAGGATCAAAACAGGGGCATCTAGTGTATTAGACGACCCCACTTATCATTTAATTTAGTGAAGGGAATTTCTTCACAAAAAAACAAACATTTGCTTTTAAAAATTTGCTAGCGAAAATTTAAAAAAGATTTTTTACTACTTTATTAATTAATGTTTTTAAAAAAATATTCTTTAGGCTCGTTTTGTATCGTGCTTAACGCATAAAATAATGTTTTCATAACGGATACATTATCCTTTTAGCTCATTTAATTATATAACTTCGCTGGTGGGCACGGGTATACATGCAAAGCTTGTTTAGTCTGAATTGTCTTGAATGGGAATCGAAACTAGTCTCACTTTTATGTACCCCTTTCTGGTCCTATGGTGCTCCATTGAAATAACAAATAACAGACTACGTTTTTACCTCTTAATGGTTGATCTATATATGTTTCATATCATCACAAATCAAAAGATTAAAGCTTGGACTCTGATACAAGAGAAAGCTACGCCATTAAATTTTATCTCATGACATTTTGAGTAAAGGTGATTAACTAAGAAAAGAGTATACCATTTGATTTAAGATGGGAAATTTAAAGATATATTAACCAAGTTGAAAAATAGCGTGGAGACCTTTCATAAGTGTTACAGAAAAAGTTTCTATTGCAATTACTTGTAGCCTAATCAGCCCTAAAGGATTGGGTTTCATTTTAGTGAAAATTTGTTTTAAAAAAGTCCAAAGCCATTGTCTGTGTTTTCCTCGAGTTGCTACATTAATTTACGTGAATACTGATCACACACTAGTTACTTTACTTTAAGTGAACCTTAAATGAAACGTTACGTTAAGTGAACGTTAAGTTGATCGTGATCCCAGTATCAGGGTCATTATTCACTCATATTTTAAGTCATATTATTTGAATGACGTGTGAAATAATTGGAAAATTATGCACATAATTAGAAATTATAAAAAAAATACTACATTATATAGAAACTAAAATTATTTAGATCCGCGAGTAAAGCTAATTTTTAAAATGCAAGTGATAAACTAATAAATCGAGACAATCCTTTCATTTTATATATTTTTTGATAGCAATACGAGTATCCATTATCTACACACAAAGTTAAAGAGTGTGCTTGTGTTTTATATATATATCTATATATAAAGGTTTATTTTAAGTGTGGTGTTTATTCAAGAACGACAAGGTAGTTTGGTGGCAAGTAATAGGCCATTCAAGAAATTTACCACTTCAACCATTTTGTTGTTCCGTTACGTTCAAAAAGAAAATAGCGCTCTTCCAGAAAAGATGGGGCAATTATTTTAGATGGAATATAGAAGCATCTTCTTGTATTTTTCTTTCTTTCTAGTTCCAGTCCTTAAAACATTTGTTTGAGAGTGAGAGAGAGTTAAATCATGTAATAGGGAAAAAACCCAACATATTAAGTATATGTTTTTAATGTTGTTTTAACTGTTTTATAAACGCTCTTCGAATGTTCGTTTCATGTACTTTGTTTTATTAACCTACCAACAATGAATCATTATTATGGCAGGGTAAATCCAGGTAAGAGTTCATAAAATAGTTCTTAAAAAGGCCTGATATTTTGTAACTTGAACGATAGTAGCCTACTAGCCATGGTAGTAATTTTATATAATTTTTTGGGCTGAACACAATGCTTTAGTCATTTCAATCGTGTTAAATACTAATTACTATTATAATCAATTATATAGTATTTGAAGGCTACAATATATTTTATTCTAGGTTTCATATATCACATACTTTCAAGGTTAAGTAAGGTATGCCTTTGTCAAAAATGAACAACCGCTAATATTAAGTTCTTGTCAATCACTTCTAAGGGTCTCTAGAAGCCAAGTGTACTATTCCTGACTGGAGGTTAATAGTGTAGAATAACTATGTTCATAATATTAGCATGAAGTTAACTGTGATCAAGATGTACAGTACCTCAATAACTAATAATATAGGCACTCTACATGCCTAAAACCCTAACCACATGTTAGCAATATACAATTTATCATATTATGTCTACTTTAAAAAAATATTCATGGATCAAAATAATACTTTTCATTTTAATCTGGAATGTATTTTAAAAGTTTAGTTTTGAGACTAGTTTATTTTATTATTATTTATTATTATATTAGTCGTCGTAAAACAAGTGGAAAATTGCCTAGGTCAACACCATATTCTATTCCCACGAAGGAACATCCTGCTTTGAATTTATGACACTCAAATACCGTAGATTCCTATCATTCGCTTTACAAATTTTCAAATCAAATCATTTCAAGGACCATTTCATAGGTCTGCGTTGCACTCGTAGAAGTATTGCAGGGTCATATAAAGTTAAGTTGATTAAAAAAAGTATTGTGATAAATGGTTTCAATTTATTTTTATCTTAATGTAAGTATTCCCGTGATTAATCTAGTTGATGTAGAAGTAAAATCCGAATTTGAAGTGTAGGATTCTGGAGCGATGGAAGTGTAAGGGGTGCTAGCTGGTGGCTGAACATAATATATATTTGTTGGTGTGTACAATAAGGTTGCTGGTTGGGAAAATGTAACAAGATGCTGTGGAAAATAAAATGGTGGGGGTGCATGAAATCTCTGTTGGTGTGATACGGGTAGTTGTATTTTCCCAGTTTAGCTTCAAACAGGATTGTGTTGATTATTTGTTGCACCGTAGCTTTCTCAATTTTAAGGTCACTTACTATCACTGTTGTCTCTTTCATCTGACACTACTAGTGAACTTACTATCACTGTTGTCTTTTTCATCTGATACTACTAGGGAGATCTACAATCAGATATTTTACATTAGATTATGACATAACTATGATTACACGTATTCTTTAAATTTATTTTAGATGCCTAAAATGAATCAAAATTGACAATTTATTGCAAAAGACTTCTACAATTGATGGAACCTTCCAACCTGTATCTATGTGATGGATGGGAAACAAGATTTGCAGAAACCAATAAATAGTGGCAATGAATTCTACAATTACATAGGATTCTTCAGTATTGGGCTCTTTGTCATAGTTGATGCAAATTACAATTTTACTTATGCAAATTTAGGATCCAAAGGGCTCATTTCTAATAGGGGTGCATTTAGTAACACTATATTTAATATATTAATTTAATTCGGTAAAATAAATATGCCTTATGACAGTCTGCTTCTAGGAAGAAACTACATATGTCCTTATGTTTTCTCGATGATGATGGGTTTTCACTTTTAAGATATATAATGAAACCCTATGCACAAATTAATAATAAAGGATCAATCAGAGGACTAAGGTTTCCGAAAATGTTTTCTGCATAGTTTTAGTGTATTTAGAATCTTACTAAAGGCGATGATATTGGAACCAGAAGCTGCAACCAAAGTTACATTAGCAGTAATTTACCTGCGTCATTTTCTTAGAGGAAGCAAATCAAAGAAAATATGTTATCTTTCTGGAAAATTTTGTTTACAGTGTCTGGAGACATAGAAAATAATTCCTGGAGTAGAAATGAAGAACCTGAACAAACTTCGTTTACAAATTTACCAAAAATACCCTAAAAAGGTTCGTTGGATGTTCAACGTGTGAGGAATGTGTTGTATGAATATTTCATGACATCTGAATGTGTAATATTTTATCAGTATTAAAAGTCCGAATTAATTGAAAAATGGCACTTGTACACTGGAATCGAATGGTCATTTTTTAATTTCCTAGAATACGACTCGGTTACGGTTGATCACCGTAATTATAATCATTCATTCCCCAAACTTCGCCTTTCATTACATTAATTGTATAGCGTTGCTTTGTTCCATCAATATTAGAATTGTTAAAATACCTACTCTAAGTAAGTTATATATCAAAATTAATTTTCAGAAATAATCTAAATTAAAAATTAATCAAAAATAATAAGTTCTGAAATATTATAAGTAGTCTACGTACCTTTGCATCTGACATCTTCCTAGCTTTATTTTTGTCAAATAAAAACATATTACGTTCATATGCGAACCATTTATTGCCATTTACACTGTCCGTACCACTGCTATATTTATTTGCATCCTTCACTTTTCTGATTTCTCTTGAGAATTGACTTTGATTTCTTATATTTTTAACACCACATGTTTGTCCACATGAAACTCTGCACCAATTGCCGTCAAGGTATCGTGCCTTTTATTCATGTCTTTATAATTTTTAATTTTAGCGCCCCAAAAATATGTGTAAGACTGATAAAGTTCAATAAAACAAAGCACCTATTGGTTATAGCATAATATATTTTAATAAAACTAGACACAATTTAATTAAAATAACAACTCTACCCACGATGGTTGAATGTCAACTGAGAGTTGAAAAACGTCCCCACTACTAGAGTTGAATCGACTTTCTTTTATGTATACCGACATTAGAGGAGAAACCAATCGACACGTTGATCAAAATTTTTTTGTCGATTGACAAAGTCTGTTGAAGCATCCCTTGTCGATCGTCAATGTTGACTCAATGGGGAGGTGGCTCAGCCACTTTTTTATGAAATTGGGAACCCTGTCATAACGTTCAAACATTCACCGATTAAAGATTTCTAAACACAGAGATATGTCAATACATCATTTAACAACTATCTTAACCCAAAATATCAATCCTATAACGCGAATAGGTAAATATTTAGTTAAAAGGAGGAACCTATCTATGTTACATATATTTTTAGAACTTTATTGTGTAGTACAGAGATCACTAGACTTGTGTACAGAGAGCCTACTCTTAAATTGATTGAGATTATTAAAATGTTAGGTTTTTCATAATCATATGGAGTGAAAACTTTACAAAATCACACAACTATTCTAACGTTTTGTTTTCTTTCATGATCGCACCTTTCATATAGGATAAATTTGTAAAAGAAATGGTATTTTTGATCAAATATTTAAATTTAAAAATATTACATATGTTTAAAGTCTTACAGTACCATTCGTTTACCCTGTAAGGTATCAAGCTTACCTTCCATTATTTCACTATTGTTTAGCTTATAAGATAGGTTCATAGTGTAATATATCAAGGAAAGACCTTTCAAAGTAAACTGAGTGTACATTCATAAAGCTACACACTACACTGATGACTCTAAATATACTTGTATGGATATACAGATAAGTCACCAATAATACCGTGAATCAAATATAAACACAAAATCCCTTCAATCGAGCTTGAGCTGATTTCAGCCACAAGCTTCCGTACTAGGCTCAACTACGATAGTATCAAACTGAATCTTTCACTTGGGTCAAGACAAGAAATTTATGTTCAATTCCCATCATTAATAAATGAATCATCGATAAGATTAGAGTCTGTATTTAGTCTGTTGTCGAGATAAGTCAGTTTATGAGGCATTTGCTTAAATGATTAGTTGATTCAGAAATTTTATGTTAAATATCAATAATAATAATAAGGCCTTGTAATATTATTCAAGATATTACCTAATAAGTTTTAAGTAATTTATTTTTATTTTTAATTTCTTCTATTAATAAATATAAGGTCAATAAAATCGGATTAAAGGGAATATTTTCTCTTTGTTTAAATTTCCTATAGGGCTTACATGCCTAGAATTCTTCTAAAAGGATATTTCTATGATAATGGGATTGTACATGTTATTTCCTGCAACCATGCTAAAAATGGACAAATTAGATGTTTTAAAACATTTAGGATACCAAAACCGTCGCACAAGGAACATTACTCGCTAGTAAAACATACAATCTGTCTGTTATCACTTCTCGTCACAGTCTCCCTGATTTAACACGGTGTTAATAGAAACGACATGCTTGGCAGCGTGTCACTGTAATTTATTATCTGTAACCAGAAATACATTCACACACACCATGTTTCACTTATCATTGAGAATATAGATTAGCTACTGCGGTTTGAATCAAAACGATAGTGCACCTATATGAAATAACTTTTATAATCCAAGAACTTCATGGCTTGTACGCATCCTCAAACATATAAAGGATAATCAAGGCACGCAGGATAAAAGGGGGCAGGCGACGGGTGCGTATGGGTGATGTTAGGTGTGTACACAACATTTTAGTTGAGAAACATAAATATCCCTTCGGTAGATCAAGACGTCGATGGGAGAATAATGCTTAAATATATTTGAAAAAGGTAGGGGACAAGGGTGTTAGGCTGGGGATTGGATGGAGGTGTTTCAGAATAGGATTTAATGGTGAGATTACGTTCTGGCAGCCATGAGCTTTTGAGTTTCATAAAGCCAGAATATCAGCTAGTTTGTTATACAGGATGAACCAAAAGTAACTCTGCACATACCGATGCCAATACATATACAGTAGCTTCATTCTCATGCGTAGAACCTGAACAGGTTGTAAGCTGCGGTGATAAAAAAAAGGCTACATTCTCACCGGTTACAATACATGTTCAAAATTGTCTCCTCATGCTTATAGACATACGTTTAAATGTTTTATCTTGTTGGGAAAGAATCGCTTTAGTTCAAACAGAGATATGTTGCTCATGAATGTTATGATGGCTTCCTTTACTTCAAGCAGAGAGTAGGAATTGTTTTTGAAACCAGAGTTTTTCATTCTTTCCCATGGATAATAGTCTGAAAGTGTGGGGTCTGGCAAACGCGAGAGACATATATCTTTTGAGATTAATATGTCCCGAACACACAACGCAGTAACGCCATGGAGATAAGAGGTATATGTGCAATAACACTATCCTGCTGTAAGTAGCCAGAAAAAATGGTCATTCTCATTTAAATGCCCAAAGATAAGATACAGGACCACTTCACAAAAACTTTCCACGTTTATGGTGTTATTGAAGAATATTGGGTTGATTATCCCTTTCCTATAGATCGCACACTTCTCACCAACCTTCTGATTACGTAATGGTGCTTAGTGTACGAGTATCTCGTGAGGATTACTCTACGGCCAAATGTGGTTGTTTTGGCTGTTCACGTAACAGGATAAATGAAACCACGCCTCATCAGAAAAGAAGGTTATATTAAAAACAACCTCTCACTTGACGGTTATAAAGTCTCTGAAGCATCGGCAAAACCCAACACGCCTGGCGTGGTCTCTTTCTTTCAGACATGGTCGGGGTGGAGAGGCAATTGATTCTCAATGCCCTGTGAGTGCTGCTGTACAAAATCCCCACTGACTGTGCCAATTTACTAAAATACTTATTTGGGCCTTTCATAATGCGATCCGAACTATCCAGTGCTTTTCCCTCTGTTAGCACTCGTGACTTACTAGATTTCAACGAGTTCTTCGCTGATCTAGCTTAGCGAAATTTATCGATTAACCGCCGCACTGAATTTCGATGTAATGCGTCAGTATTGGGAAAATTTTCCATACATTTAGTTTTAAGTTTTCCCCATAAACTCACCTGCATTATGAAACACCTGTTCCACCAAAAACAATCAAGCCTTACGTTACAAGACCATTTTTACGATAAGGCTTTGGGACTGACTAATTTTCATTCAAAGAAACAATGACTTCATTTATCCGATAGAGAAAAGAGTTGAAAGGAAGGGAGTGGCTTATCAGAAGGAAGGGAAAAGAGGGGATATGTTCATTGTACGTGTCTAAAGTCACATAACATATGGTTAATAACATTAATGGTAAGAAAGATGCAATTTTACTGTATGAAGTAGGTTATAGGTTCATAACTACCCTTGACTCACTCTGTGTGGTATAAAGGTGCGTATACGCTGGAAGCAAATTTGAAGTGAGACAAGTCGAGGCTGGACCGAGGTACACGTGTGCGTGAAGCCTCGCGATGTAGCTTACGAATTACACGAGTTATCTCAGCCAAGTATTACCTAGCTTTGTTCGCCGAATGGGAAGGGGCAGCTTCGTTTCCAATTTGTCTTTAGTGTATACTTTCCGTTGGCCCTTAGGCTTGCAGTATACTGGATCGCTGCTTACTACAAGATCAAGTTTCGAATCTCGGCTGAGTACCTTGGAGTTGGTTTCTCACACAGTGGTTTTATCAGTCTCTATCCATCTCTATGCGGGTGTCCTTACTTTGATTTATCCTACTTATCACTTGACCACATATTAATTAATTGATCTACCCATGCTTCTAAAGTGTTAACGAACAATTTTACTTTATCTCGACACCGCGGAGAGATATTATTGTGATCGTCAAAGAAAATCAAACTCGAGATTTTGATAAATGTCGACGTTTCATGATCCCATGAAACCAAAAAAGTTATTTTCGTAATGCTGTCTATCTGTCGGTACCTCAGGCTAGAGTAAACACTATTTTACCGATTGGGCTGAAACTTGGTAGCTGGGGTTTTCATAAGGTCCTCCCAAGGAATTTTTGGAATTAGATATCTAGCCCTAAGTATAAGTGACCGAATGGTCTAAGGCATCCCTTTCGAGTTAAATTGGCCTGCTGATACGAGGATATTGGGGTTTGAATCACGATCGGGTGTATCTAGGTTATACTTACCTAAATATCTTCTCACTCTCCATCCACTCAAATGTGAATAGATTTCCTCTAAAAATGCTTTCTTCCTCATTCCTTGTCCATTAGAGTAGTTATAATAATATATGCCTACAGCCTGAACAGGCAATAAGACATGGTAATAAAAAAATCGGAATAATTTGTTTGTTGTTTTACTATTATGAATAGTTCCAGTAACTGCCTTTGAAAGTACATATGTAGCCTAAATTAAAGAAAGGTACGTTTATAATGAAGCAAATAATTTTGCTGCCAGGGGGGATATCATTACAGTGCGCACACCGACGCTCATTTATTTATTTACGATTGATTGGTCCTCCGCCCCCCCTGGCTTGTTTATTGGCCGCAGGTGAGTGAACTGGCTACTAAATACCTTCCCTAATCATTATTTCTAGGACAATTACAACGACCATAATAAGTTTGTAAATATACAATTTCACCATTATAATATTTTTTTATTTTTGGATTTACCAAGAATTGAGCCCGAAGCAGATGCATTACCAAATGAACTAGATTTTCAGTTCATGCGAATTTTTTTATACCGAATTTGTGCGGAGAGAAAGTGGGAAACCATTTAGGTCGTCGTTAAATCAGGCTAGAAAAGCCTGATGTTTTGTTCTTGTATAAAATTAAAATTACAGCCCAACTTTCATAAGGAAAAACTTATCTGACAGCTAGAAAAGCTACAATATCTATGTTGCTTTATTCATACGTCAAGTCTTAGCAGCTGTCACTTTTGATAGACAATATAAATACCATTAAAATAACATTAGTAAAAAAGTAAAATATTATCGTTGACAGCAAAAAATAAGTTTACATTTTTTTAATTAAAATAAATCATAACACCACCTTAGCCTCGCCCTTTTCGGGACCTCTAAAATGAATGGAGCTCTCAGGCATAGTACAATTAGCAAAATACACATCATAATTTAAAGTTATTTATTTATTCACAATATTAGGTTTCGTTGCCAGTGGGGCTTGAATTATTCAAGCCCTCACTGGCAGTCATGCAGTTTAAGGATCCAGATACACAATAAACAACATTGCTGGTTATAGGGAAGTCAAAGTTCAAATCCTGGTAGGGTGTACTTGGAATAGTTTTCTACAGGTGACTTATCACTTTGTTTTCCCACGCTATCTTCAAACTAATATCGGCGCACTTCCTCTAAACTGCCCAGCCTGGATACACCCTTTCTAATAATCTCACCTCTTTTGGTGGCGCATTTGATCTCTACCGGGTTCAATTCCTGTCATGGCCTCAAAAAATATTATTGTTGAGATTGCGGTTTCTCCTTTCACAAACATAAATTAACTGTCATCAAATTGGGTGCTGAATACCCAGATGAAAAATAAATAAATAATAAGGCTTGTGCCAGTTTTTATACTGATATAATATATTATTTTAAGCCACACAAATCGCACCACATTAGAGGTTAGATCGTGGACGCAACTAAAAGCAAGCGATACGCATGCGTGCTTGATATAATTTATGTTCTTGCTCGTTACACGTGCATGCCCTACACGTACAGTACATGCGGGCATCGTGGGGAGTCGTGTAGTGTGGTCAGGGTAAGCATAGTTAGTTAAAATGAATCCGTGATAAATGTTCTCTCCCACTTGTTCCCCCATCTGTCATACAGTTTATACGTGTTCTGCTTACTCTGTAAAACTCCACGACACGACACTGTGTAGTATCAAGACTGGCGAAAGTCTGTCGGTTATATCTATCAGACTGACCGCTTGCACCCTACCTAACCTGTTCGCGTGGTCTGACCGAGTTCAAGCCACGACGAGCCAAAGAGGGAACAACTAGCCTAAATTCCACCCGGCCAACCCTTTTTCCCCCCCAATACCCCCTCTTCCCGGTCTCTTAGCGGGACCATGTTAATGGTTTTATGATATCTTAGCGTGCCGCCACACACACACATACACACACATACATACTCACACAAATATACCCACTCACTTTTTCCCTTTCTTGCATTCCCTCTCCCTTTCTTTCTAGTTACAATCACGGACAAGAAAACTGAGACGTTAAACTATACACATTCCGATAAATAAACGGCTATAAAAAGTTATACTACTGCCTGTAATAGGAATCAAGTGCAAGAGTTAACGTGATTTTGCGTCGTGACCTCTGGTTGACTCTTAAAGACACCTGTTTTATTTTTCTTTACATTTCACTATCTAAAGTAAATGATTTTTTTTAAAGTGACATCTGGAAGTGTAGGATTGTATGACGGAGAACTTATTAGTTCTATTTTATGTTATACTAACTATGCCTCCTCTATATACTAGGTAATTCCTTTATATTTTTAGTTTTTATAGTTTTTATAATCATGGTATTTCAGTATAGTACAAACAACCCGAAGGCCTATTCTTAATAAAGTTGTGTTGTGTCTGCCAATGAGAAGATAGTGGCTACTACTTTGTCCAATCAAACTTAGTGAAATAAAACAATTTAATGAGATTCGTTAACCAAAATCAATATCTTTGTATTTGTTGTTCTTAGTTAACTAACGATAACCTTTATTTAGTGAAGTTTTCTAGAGTAGGTTATTAATGTTGGATACGTGAATAATAAGCTCTTACATTTAGAAAACTATTGCAGAGTCCCTTATTGATGAATACCTCAATGTTAATTCATTTATTTACCTTGGATTGGCTGTTCGTCGCCATCAAAAACGATGGTCTTTAGAAAGTTAAATATGATCCAACTTTTCCAACTTTTATGAAATGTGGACTTCCGGTGCGGGACTGTGTGTAGTTCAACACCTTAAACTCTTACTGTGGAATCTGACTCTTACGGACTACGGGCATATGGAGTGTGTGGGAAGGAGGCTTCATTATTTGTTTGGTTTACCCACATATATACTAACTAATCTAAGGGTTCATAAAAAAATCCACGAGGAAAATAACTTTTGTGGAAATAGACAAGCTTTTCTCTAGATATATGATTGAAAATAATTACTTATAAAAAACCTGCTCCTCCCTCTTTAAGTGCATCCGGTCTTGATTGAATCCCGTCTTCCTGAGTCAGAGTTACTAGTGCTAGATTGTCCCCTACCCACCCCCTTCCCAACATCCGACCATCCGGTCTGGGAATTTTATTAATTATTCTAGATAAAACACTTTAAATTATATCATAAGAGTCTGTCTTCATGTTGAACTATGACTGAGTTGTCAGGGATGCCGACTTCAAGCTTAGAGGAAATTGACTTTATGCTGGACAGGTTCTAAACTACTCTACTAATTTTCCACGGCCCTTTTTAATTATAAAGCTCCTCATATTATATTTTGGCTCTAGGACGTATTAAAATGTGTTGTACGAGCTTAAAAGTGTCGTAAGACACGTCCTGATAAAGTACAATAGTCTACGGTAAATAGAAAGGCCGCTTTAAATATAGGCTATAGAACAAATACTATCACCTATTTAATTACAATAACCTGGATTTCGTTATAAACAAGTTCAACTATTGGTTTATTAGTATTCTTTACAAAATATTTCTTTGACCTAATAGAAATGTAAAATTAATAAGAAAAAGTTAATTTGTTTACATAGGAAATTTTGAAATATTAGGATAAATGAAACTTCTTTAATTGTATGTCAGAATTATTTTCTGGTACTCAACAAACCGATGAATACCAGACCGACAGGCAAAATACTCATAGGTAAACCTAAGAAGAGATGAGCTGGTGGGTTGATGGGAACCTCGACTGCTTATAAAAACATTCACGGAGGGCAGGAGAGAGTACAAGACAGTATCAATTCGCCTCATCACGTACTTACAAAAAGAAGAACAAACCAAATGAAACACGTTGGTTATAATAATTCTACAAATAATAACCTACGTTCTAGTTTTAATACTGGATAATTATAAACAAAATCTTACTTTTGATGTCATAATTTACAGTGACCCGCTTTTGGTGGCCGCATGGTCTAGGGTGTCAATTTCGCAATAGACTAGACTGCCGATGACGGGGAGATCGTAATTCGATAACCGATCGGGTGAATTAAGGATGGTTTTCCCTAAACGGTTTCCCACTCTCTCTACACGCAAATGTGGATAACTTAAATTCAACCTTCCTTATCCCTATCATATTAACGTAATTATTAAATAGGCGTATAAATCAAATGGGTAGTAAAATGCGGTTAAAAAATCTACAGTAGTCATTCGAATAACATCAGCAGGTCTCAGAAACATTGATTTTAATTAAAAAAAAAAGTACTGTGTCATTTATGAACTATTATGGCCTTAGCTTCCACAGCCCCTCGAAACACTAATACGTTGTTTGAATTCACTTGATACATCTAGCTGGCCGTTTATCTGGGGTTCTTGGAAAAAGGATATAATAGAAGTATATAATTCAAATCAAATTTGGTGTGAAAAAATGACAGTTAGGGTACGGGAATCACACTAGAGAGACTTTGGATGGCTTAAAGGTAAATAAATGGTTCCGTTAAGTCAAAGGTCCCTGAGTTCAATTCCAGTGCCTAAGTATAGATTTTCAACATAGGCCTATATTTGATCGATATGTATGAATATCACTGAAACTTTTAAAATATTCACTATAGGCCTTCTTTATTTTCTTACGAATGGATATTTGGAACACCTTTTATAAAATACAAAGTTTTTTGCGGTATATATTAATATCTCACTTAATTATTAGTGTTATAATTATAGGTATAAGTGACAGCTGAGGATCACTTGAACTAATGTTTGAATAGGTCTATATGAAATAAAATCTATATCCTGAGTTTGGTAGGAAGGAGAGTACAATTTTAATACATCCATAAACTTACGTCAATCCATTAATATGTAGCTGTCACTTTTGATAGATATTTAGATATTATCAATGCCTACAAAATGATATAGTAAAATTTTATAAACTTTATCTGTAAAAAAGTTTGTAATTTTTAAACTATTCTTCCAACCAAAATCAGGCTATGGTGACATTTTTAAGCAAACAGATTTGCCCACTCTTAAGAAAACTAGGGTATATATAGGCCTACCCTGATTTTGGTTGGAAGAAAAGTTTAGAAAATTCAAACATATTGCTTTACGGCCAAATCATTGATAACTTTTACTATATCATTTGTGTTATTCTACAAGATTGAAGATATCCATCAAAAGTGACAGCTGCAGCTAACATACCTTGGTGTATGAATATATTAAAATAGATTTAGTAACTTCAGTAAATACCAGATATTGTTCTTCCTACCAAAATCAGGATGTATAAACTATATGTTTTATATTTGAAGACTTGTACTATTTTTTGTTCTAATGTTGCCACACAGTGATCAAACAAAACCACACACGTAGACATACTTCAAAAAGATCTCCACTTTTCTTCTAAAGACTAGATATTTTTATTATTGTTTGAATTCGGTTTTTGCGTTCTGTATTATTTCATTTGTGTGTATGGCTCCCCCCTCACATCTGTTTCCTCCTCGCCCTATTCTTTTGACGTTCAAGAGATCGTATGAAAAACGAAGAACAGTTAGGTGAAACCAGAACCTCAAATAAACAAGGCGTACCGTTCTTAAAATATATTTTCGTGACTGCTATAAATACAAGAATTATACTGCATGCGCACAAGCTTCATAAACTGTTTTGTACGTCCGCGTGGTTAGAGAGGAAAACCTCACGTTTAAAGAATCCTGTTCTATCATAGTATCATAGTAGTTATCATCGATTAACTGAGATATCACATACATGATTAGTCTCGAACCTTGATAATGGTGATATTTAGTAAGACACGTTACAAAAAAAGATTAGTGAGATTGAGATTGGCTTGCTAGTTGTTTAGTTTTGAAATAGTTATTTTCAATTTCATAATAATTTTTTTTTAAATATTGTAAAACCGTTTCACTGGCCTCTACTTTTCCCCTTTTTACTAAAGTATAACACAGAAGACCACACCAGGATGCTTTGACTGGTTCGAGCTGTATTACCTAACTAAGTTAGATGCTTTATGTTTTATTTTAGCAACGCATCATACTACACATTCGGTTTCTACACCTATGTACTAATTACATTAATGGTTTTAGGTATAGGCAGGCTGTGTAGCGTTAAGTATGATGTAATATGTTAATGTTGCAATGCACGCACTTTTGTCTGGATTGGTGAACCGAATATTTCGACTGAATGAATGACTTGGAAAGTTTGGATTCAATAACAGATTGATTCACTGAATCCGGAATTTTCACATTATTGTTTTCCATTCTATTTCTATAATTTAATTTCTTCACCACTTCCTCCATACCAAATTTGTTCATAAAATTGTGTTAAAAGTAGGCCTATTTGCAAAATAATATAATACAATATTTTTTATACTTCTATCTCAATTTTTATGCTGAATACTTTTTTACACAAACCTTTTAGTATCGTGTCTTTTTATGCATTCGGGTTATACGCTTATGTAATAAATACGCTGGTGTGTCAGGGATGAGGAAACTTGAATTTAGATTAAGTGTGCCCTAATATGCGTGGAGAGAGTGGGAAACCATCTAGGAAAAACCATTCTCATTACATCCGAACGGGATCGAGCCTTGATTTCCCCGTCATCGGCAGTCTAGTCTATCGCGAGAGTAGCGCCTTAGACCATGTGGCCATGGAAGCGAGTAGCAATCTTATTAATTCTTCAGTTCGATCCAACTGAGAAAGTTCATAATATGTTACTTACTCTATGGCATTAGAACATTTTTTAACACTGCGTTTTACTACCAGTTCGGGTTATAGGCCTACGCTAACTCGAAAGTTCATTGCCGCACTTAAAAAGTATGCCACCTATAATAATATGTTATATTTTAAAATTAGAATAACTTTAAAGTTTTTTAACTTAATAATTTGGCGAATTTTATATTCTAATTTCAATAAGGTTTTTGAACAAAAATTCACCAACACTTAAATAAGATCTTACTGCTAATCCTAATTAATTCATCCAATTAATGGCTCATGCATAGTTTATTAAATGTATCTTGACGTGACAATTGCACTTTTTTTTATTATTTAGAGGATAAACCTGCAGATATATTGCAGCTCGCCATCATAATCACAAACTTCGTCTTTCTTTTGAAACCCAACTCTTCGGCCGTCGCTTCGCACTGAGTTGCCATGTTATTTTACGTCACATTCACATGATCAAACCGTTAAGTTAATAGGAACGACTTCAATTCTCTCGTTTCCTTTCTGGTTGATTAATAATCTTTAAGTGCTACGTCATATGCTCAGACGTTTTCGAGGCTGCTTGGGTCTTCTGCTCGAAGCAGGATTTTTACTGCTTCGCCGTTATCCTAATTAGAGGGAGGTGAGTTTATAACCTCCCACGGCACCTGAGGGGGTATAGGGCAAGGGGGTGGGGAAATTGGTAGGGATGGTAACAGCTGTAGGTTTTAACATTACCGTAGAGGTATTCGGAATTACGTCAGTCGAGAAGATTAAATAAAAAAGAAACTATTAACTGCGTTCGCTTAGTCGCTTACTGATGAGTCTTCATCGCTTTCCACTACCAGAATTGATCCTATATCTCGATGAGAGGTCAAAGTGAGTGATTAAGGGACCAGGTTCAAGTGTCAACAATATTATAAGGTTGATATGACCAATTTTATTTTTAATGTTGATATAATTAATAATTATGAGGTATTTGCAAGATTAAATATAAGAAGAATCATTTTGAGATCTATAAAACTACACGAATATGGTTGGATTGTGGCAAAATTAATTTATGAAAATGATTATTGAGGGTAGATTAGAGGGTAATATATAAAGTGGATGGCCACGGTGATAATAAATGAAACAGATTATGGGTGATATTGGGACTAGTAATTGCAGTCAACTAAAATAAATGGCTTAAGACAAGGTTGCGTGGTTAGCAGATGCCTAAAAATCTGCAGATTGATGGTTAAAGAAGAATACTTGGAAAAAGTTTTATCGAATTTATTTATTTATTCATTCATAACTACACGTTAGTATTAGAAATGACTATTAGCAACATAAACCCTTTCCGGCTTTAGTGGACAAGACCGAGGAAATCGGGTTACGTCCAGAATAATGTTTTGAGATCATTAGTAGTGTAAGGTAGGTAGTTACTGAACTTGGTCCTGCGACCACCAGACCAACCTGAGGGAGGGGTACCGAGCTGCGTCCAGCCGCATATCACCTATATAACTCCACTACTTGACAGTTGTTTACAATAATAACTATACAAATCTATATATGAATTCTGTCTGCTGTTTGCTCGTTTTGTTAGTTTGTTTTATACAACATTTGTTGACTAAATTATACCTTAATGTAATCAGTCGGAGCATACTTTTGTTTATCTTGCCAATATTATTTTATTTATTAGATTTCATTCTTTTAGACTCAATTCAGGTGGAATTACAACATATCTGTTCCATCCTTCGAATGCAACTCACGTGATGGTAAAATTTTATTCGCCCCCTCTTCGGGACTCAGCTCGCTCAAGAGGTATGACTTAAGATGCAACTCGATACAGCCCAACAAGACAACTATTGGGAATTTTAATGTAATCGGCACTAGGTCTATACTTTATTTCACAACTCACTTCATAAGAGATCATTACTTTTTAGTGTGCCTACAGATTGCTACAAAACACTTTTAAATACTACAATAGAAGTCCTCAAGACGGCCACTTTAGTCTTTAGATATCTTTTTGTTCGTACACATATTTTGAACTACACGCAATTTTTATTTTATTCATGAGGAAGTTTATGGTCTAACGTTTTGATAGGAAAGTAGTGTCGACATAAAATAAGTCTCAAGTCATTGATCTATGTGATCGCTATAGGGTGGTTGCAATAATCTCTCATTAATGATGTTGGTTTACTGGCGGTACGCTAACACAATTTGTCTCTATCCAATAAACCAACAGGAATGAAAAATAAAATATTGTGGAAGCTTTATGTGTGAAAATATAATTGGTAAAAATAATTCGTGACTTTTTATAGTTATAAAGCTTCATTTGCATCTTAGGCCTGCATGACTAATTCAGATCTAAATAATTGACTATTATGTTGAAACTTAGACTTCTATTAAAATAGGTCTACGTAATTAAATGTGTGTTTTCTCTGTGTGCAGGCCTATTAGACCTAAAGCTTTGTTTATTGATTACATTTTTTTATCTTTAAAATTAAGTTAAATTGGTACCACTGTTCTCCAAGTCATGATAACGTTATTTGTAAAGCAGGATTTTAATTTGCTATCCACCTTCATTAATTTTAATTACGTACCTATTATATTTCGTTAATATGCTATGATGGACAAAAATCCTATTGTTTATCATTTGTTTTCCAAACCTTCATGAGAAAGTATCTACAGGAATAGTTATAAAAAGGATTACACATACGCACCGGAAAGCTTTTTGTCCTGATAATGGGTAGAAAGGGGGGGAAGGGGTGAGTAAAATAACGTTATGCCCAGGTTAAATTAGGTTCATTAAATACCCAAAAGCGTAAGTCTTGACGTGTACGTAACTTGGCACAGCTCAGGAATAGAAGGAGTAGATGATCTTGTATCATCGGATGAAATGATAAAATACAGTATTTTATCCAACCGCAACATTTAATCAGTGTTTCAAAACTAATACAAATTGAAAGCTGTGAATATTAACTTACATTAAACACACTTACGCTGTAGGGTTTATTAATGCAAATCAAAGGTTTATTTATAAATAATCAATAATTTTCCTTACTCAGTCCTACATAACAACAAAACAATACATTAGGGAGTGGTTGGATTCACATGATTATGATAAGAAGTCTTAAGACTTAAGCCATGTGAGTAATGGATGAGTCTAATCAAGCTTGTTGAATGTTATTGATCGTGACAATCATAAGTAATTGTTGCAAACATTTTCCTGGCTCCCCGCACTCACCATCAACCTGGTTCCTTCCCTGATTTGAGGAGAGGAGCAATGTACCCATGTCTTTCTAGTTCTGGAACTTAAGAAATTAAGGTAGCGGCTCCTAACACGAGACCCTTTTTTCTCAGGCTTGTATTTTTATATAGCAGGTATTAAAACACAAAAATAGATATAAGAACACACAATATAATAACAGAATTGTAAATATTTTCAATATGAATATTTTTTTTGAGGACTCACAAATTGTATTTAAGTAGCACCACAATGTTTATGAGCCCATCGACAGCACACCGTGCATTATTGTATCCACTGTTCTCCGTGCTTGTCTTCTGAAAATTCGCACCCACAGGAGAGACATTTCTCATCAATTTCTTCTTCATCAGAGTTATCCAACTGGATAAAGTCTAATTCAAAATCATCGCTTCTAGATTCCATCAATTTTTTCTTGCATCTTTCATTAGATATATTTTTCTTAATAAACAGGTTTTGCGTTGAACTCCTGCATCTTCCATTTTTTTTTATCAATGACTCCTCTAAAACTTTTCTCAAAGTTGGTTTTTCAAGGTGATTTGGTGATCACACAAGCACTACCACTTCTTATCTTGCTTTGCTGTTGACATTGCTGGAAGCGAACGAAAGTCACGTGGTGTTGCATTAGTACTTTTAGGTCCTGCAGTAGGGTGGTGTTCACTTGGTTGGTCAGGAGCACTTGAAGGCCCTGCTATCATTAGTAGTTCGTTCGCTATGGCCATTTTGATTTGCAATAGCATCAGGATTAGGAGTGGTCTCTTGATGACGGTGAATGGCGAAGTCATCATCTCGAAAGATGTCTATATTTAAAGGAAACAAACCAGTCTTTCTGAATGCATTGACAGATATTTCCAGGGTTGCTGCTCAGTTGTAAGCAGCACAGAACAACTTTGCAACCAGAAATCGTGCTAATACACGATTAGGCATTTTTCTTATAAACGAATCTATTTCCTTAGAATAGTACGTTTAATATATATTAAAATATTTAACTGCAACAAAAAGTTAACATAACAATATGTTATAATGTAATATTAATTTACTAGCAGGAGCTCCTAATATTAGACCCTCTCATATTTGGATACGTTTGGGATCTTATATTAGGAGTAAGTCAACATGTGGACATGGTCTGTTTTTTTAGGTTAGATCAAACATAGGAAATACTTTAACAGACATATATTGAATTCTTCTCTTAATTGTTAGTCACGATACACTCAAGTTAAAAATAATTTAACTCCCCTTAGTAGAAAAATTAGTCCGTGAAAATAGTTCCATGAAAACTTGATAGAAAACAAATCATGAAAACCTTTATCACACGCATATAACATTTGTCTGGACAATGGCAATAACACATACGTGGGAGAGCATGGTGAGCATCAAGTTCTAATAGTCATTGCTAGAGCACATCACCTCACGGGGAAGAAACACTGGGGTCTCTTATTGGGGGAGGGTCTCATATTTGGTACTTTTACCTTATATACGCTCTATTGCATAGTATGTTCTTCTCTGGTGCTGTTTGAGGATTGTTACTAGGGCAAGCAAGGGTTAATGGGACTGTACCTAGTAGATTGTTACCGACCATTCAATATCATACATTTTAAATCCAATAATCATATTTTGTGCACTATCTTATTTTAGATATGATTGGTCAGTTATATAGTAAATGGGGTGTAATAGTTTACAAGTACAGATCTATCAAACCTTATTGGCCTTTGAAACAACCTTGCTACTGTATCACCTTGTACAGACTGTTTACTAACGTTTGGCTACATTTGCCTTAGTCTTGGATTTTAATCACACTAGCTTAGATTTAATGTTATAAGGAATTTTTAATTAAATGTATAAAATAATAAATTAGTATTTTTAAATGTTAAATGACACTATAAAGGGTTTTATAACAATTTGACTGCTGAGTGTAATTTTATTGTATAAGTCTACTCTTGATCTAATCCTTTATTAAGTTTTTATTGGTGAGCTACGATTAATAAAGGACTACAGTCTAATCCAAGGAAATGAAGGTGAGAAGGGCAAATAGAACTATACCTACTTTCAGCTGGTCAGAAGATAAACTCACATCATGTCAGGATTTAACTTTTCTCTCTCTTTGGAATCTAGTTACATTATTCGTGCGGTCAGCTCAACCAGTTCCTGAAAAGTTAAAAGACAAATAATTAACATTAAAAAATAATTAATTTGGTAAAGAGATATTTAGGCTAATGCTCCAAAAAAGGTTAAGTAGAAACATTATTTAAATATTTATTAACTGTTAGATTTTGATTAAAACATACAGTTAAACTTTTATTAAAACATAATTTGCAGAATCCTAATTGAAGTTTGTTACCTTACGTTTTAAATCAATTTTATTAATAATTTAATATCTAAAATATCTATTAAATTGATAGATTTGTTATTAAGTCTACATAACATTTTAGGAGTCTACTTTAGCTTCTAATTTCCCAATGCATGTTTTAAAATAATTTATTTAAAAAATAAACTTTAAATAATGATAGGCCTACTACTATTATTTTACTCTTTGACAAAGTTTATTGAATCAAATTATTTTAATTGTATTTGAATTTAGATTAACTGCGTGGGTAAATAGTTCAAATCGGTTTATAAGAATTAGTTTTTCATAAAACATTAAGCCAAAGAAAACCAACATAATTCTAAGCCATGTTTCTTTGATTAGCTTGTAACTCGAGTTAGTAAAATTTCATAATAAGATTCAAGGTGATAATTTGGGATGGACTATTTTATTTCTACTTTGGAAGAAAACTACTGTATGTAGGCTATTTAAAGTCGTTGGGAGCTAATACTTAGGCTACTTATTTCAAATAGCCTATATAATTTATTTAACTGCTTTAAGTTATGGGAACATTTGTAGTCAAATATTAAGCTCAAGCATTATTTCTCTTTTTGTGTTAAATAACCTTTATAAAGCTCTAGCTCAGTGTTTCTCAAAGTGTAGTCCTCGCTCAACTGGTGATCCACGGTGGCTTATCAAGTGGCCCGCAGGATTCTAGAAAAATTAGTAACTTAATAATAATGACTTAAAGAATGTTGATCACATATAATACAAAAATTTTAAATGCAAAATATGAAATATTCATACTATGCTGTATTTATTTTTTCGATAGACACAAGTAACCCCTTTTCTCTCAGGGCCCCGGTGGGCCCTCCAGTGCGCATAGGTTTCATTTGGTGGTCCTACATCACCAAAAATTTGAGAACACACAGTTTTAAACAATCTTTATTTTATTTCAATTCAGCATTAAAATCCATTAGTTATTGAATTACTGTGTAGTTCAATTGTTTAAAAACTCTTTTTTTTTATTGGATCTATGATAATATGTCCAAGCACTAAACAGAGTAACAGTGGTATTTCTATCGATGGGTATAGGCCTACAGACTAAATGCAAGGTGCATATAGTCTGAGTTGCTGGTGAAAGAGAGGTCAGGGTTCGAATTAAGGTCAATTTTATTGAGACTGGTTTTCCTTAAATTGTATCCTCACTGTCTCTCAGCGCAAATGCTAGTAAATTTCCCTCTTAATTCTTCCATATTCATTCCTACCTTTTAGCATGATTAAATGCTGGTAGATCGGCTGTGTAGTAAAATTCAATGAAAAAAACCAAATTAACCTTGTCACAATAGCACTATTGTACTCTACTTATATTGCCAACGTTCTGAGTAATTTTGATGCCTCAAGAAATAACGAGTGAACCATTTAAACACAGTAGTCTACCTAGTAAACCTACTGGAAAAAAGAGACCCGAATCGGTGGTCTTATGGTCTAATGTGTTACTCAATTGTTGGACTGAATTTCTGGTGACTGGTAAATCCGGGTTTGAGTCCCATTTGTGTGTCTGGAGGGTATTTCTTCCAAAATGGTTTCCCACTCTCCCTCTACGTAAATACGGTAAAATTTGCTCTAAAATCTCACCTTACTCATCCAGATTCCATTAGTGTACTTAATGTAGCCCTATTGGTACAACACAAACAGGTATCGAAAGGTGACGGAAAAAATAAAATAAATAAAAGGTGTTAAATTTTTATTAGTAAAATTCCAGATACCGATGTTTAAAGCACATAAATTAAAATGCTTTGTAACTTATATCATTAGACTTAACGGTTTAGGAATGAACCTCATGACAGCAACGAAAACGACTTCCAATATTCCAAGGTCATTTCTTAAAAAAACCCAACATAATATCAAGTTCTTATGATAACACCTTGCCCGCCTCACCCCAATAAATGCCACGATACTCTTGAAATACTTGTCTCTCTACCTCACAAATTATTTTCTCCATTCCCCCCGCCTTTTTTTTAGGAATTCTTTTTTTTCTATATATTTTTTTTCTACTAAAGAAAGAGAGCAGGTTTTCAGAGAGTAAGAGGCAGCAGCTCTTAGTCCGGACTATATTTCATTAGCTTTGGACGGGCTGGACACGAATGTCCCATGTACGCATGCAGATGGGACTCGCCGTGGTTGGTCCAAAGAGGGAAAGATGCTGTTGAAAGAGGGGTGGGCCTTCTCTATCGTAGATCTGATCTGTTCGGAAAGGAAAGAAGACACAAAGATAAAGATATGTTATGTATATTTACCGTTTGTATGACATTCAACCTTTATAAATGACATAATATGGAGACGGGAAAGACAAAAAAAGAAAAGAGAAAGAAAATATTATGATTAGTTTTAAAGAAAAGGGTTGTACCCCGGTAAAAAATTTAGAAAAGCATTTTTTTTTCAAAGATAGGGGTAAGATTGAAGGAGGGGAAGAGTGTGTATGAGAGAGAGAGAGAGGGTTTGATTGAAGGAGAAGTGAATGTAAGGAAGAGGGTAATAGTAGCCTGGTTGAGCGCAGAAGCCTTGTGTTATCGCGGGCGCAGTAGTGTAGAAGTGAACCGACACACACATTCATATAATACATATACACACTCTCATACCGGCTGTTAAGCCAACACGACGGCTTCAAGTAGCCTGGACTCGTGTCATCTTCGCTGCAAAATATCATTATTTTGATTCAGTGATTGATTATATCCAAAATACTTCTATCCATGAAACATCCTTTCTTTTATTTTTGTGACCTAGTTTTATTTATTATTTAATCAAACTTTGTTGTTTTTTAAAAATAATTTTCATCGCGTTTCGTCAAGTAGAAAGTTTACATCAGCACTGAAATGAATGGCGAATAGCTCTTTGGGTGAGTATATTTCAATAATTTATTTCAATAAAATGTGCTTTAGATTTAAATTAAATCTATAGGTCCATAATCATCAAGATATTCACTACTGTATTGTTTGTTATTGTAAAATGTTCTAAATGGTTTGCGGTTTGAATAAAAAAACATTTTCGCGCCATGTTGTAAAAATTAATATCGTCTCTCTAACCTTGCGAAGTTTTATCGAGCAATGAAAATTTATTGTTTTATTATTCGGTTATTGGGCAAAAGGAAAGTGCTAAAAAATTTAATTAGTAGTTAACGTGTGGGTTAAACTATTAATCATTTTAATGACAAGACAATGTATTTGTTTTTAAACTGAAGTATATTTATGTACTTTATATGCTGACTAATCTATTATGCTATTAAGTTTTATTTTTTAAGAAGTGTTAAGTAATTTTTCTTATAATTTAAGTAATAATCTTAAAATCAGGATTTTAATATATTTTTGTATTTTAAATTATAGTTTATTTATATTGACATATAAGTTTTATATAAAGTTTTAGTGAAATAAAATTAAATATTTTTGAAGTAGATTTTCAATGACCAACACAAGTAGTATGATAAAATTTTAAAATATTTATGTTTTTTTAAAAAATAACTCATTTAACACTTCTTATGTTTTCACCCATAAATTCTTGATTACTTTAGTTTTTATTATTATATTTTATTAAAAACAATCGTGATTTTGAAAACAGTTAAACACAAGTTTAAAATTATCTAAATAAGCCATGGGTAGGTCTACTTACGTTACTGTAATCAATAAAAACCGCTCTTAAATAAGTTAAGATGGAAGATAAATTTTGCTGGTGATCAATGTTATATCTAAAAAAATAGGCCTAATCGAGAAATCACATTTTAAAATAGTAAATTCTTAAATAATTTGCATTATTTAAGATTGGTGTAAAAACTAAAAGTATTTAGCCTTTGTTCATGCTTAAAAAGTTTTTAACATGCTTAGGACCCATATTTACATGGTAAATCCATTGAATTTACGTGATTAATTCTGCACGTATGAGTGGTATTAACATTTTGAAACAAGCCTACAATCTACGACCAGCTATTTTATTTTTAGACTTTAAAATTAGTATGTTAAATACAGTTTTTAATATCATGCGATTTCTAAAAGCTGATAAAAACAATATTTTTAAAAATGATCAAATTATTTTAAGTTTAAAAAAAGAATAGGAATATTTATTATGTAGCAGGCTTCAAAGTAATAGGTTCCTACCTCCAAAATTGGATTTAATTAATATATTAAGTATATGGATATATTGAATAGACAGAAACTAGCTGACAGTATTTTTATCTGAATTTATATTTAAAAATGTGTATAAATTATATTTAGATAAACCAATCAATCTATTATGTATATTGTAGATCAGTATATCAGGGCTAAAAAAACCTAATATATCATAGTATTTTCAAAATTACAAAATCAAATAAATGTTTATTTGGTTAAGTTAACGTTTATTGTCTTTGATTCATACCGATAATTTGATATGTGGGTGAATGTTATGTAGGTATATTATATAATTATTCCGAACGACATAATAGGCTCCTGAGCTTATTTTATTGTAGGTCCTGGTACTTATATTATAGAAGGGAAACTACTGATCGTGGTGTGATTTTATTTCATGATTTGGTGAGTCAATAGGCCATATTGTAACATAGTTTAGTAACGGCTTTCACATTCACACTTTAGAATACTGGAACTGTTTAACAAACGAAAAGTACGGTCTATAGCAGATAGCAGATAGCGAGAAAGTAAAACGTTGATTACCTACTATTTAGGCCTATATCTTATAGTACATAAAAATTGGTTGTTGTATTAGTTTACAAAGCCTAAATGTCTTAAGAAATAGATATTTTGATACAAGTTATACTTTAGACCTAAATAAACGATACATTCTACATTGTGGTTCTTTTGATTATATTTGAGATCAATGTGAAACTTTATTTTTTTGCCAAAAGTTTGTAAAATATTAGATATAAATTTTTCGTTCGGAGTATTTACAGAAATATTTTAGTAAAATAATTTTTTTTTAGGAAAGCTCCATATCAAATTTATAGGTATTTTTCAAAGTTAAGATAATATATTCAAACACATTCAAATTGTAAATTATTTTAATTTCATTTAGGCTTCATTATAATTTTAAAATAATTTCTTTAAATTTTGTTATTTAAAATAATTACAAGATATTTGAGCAACTCTAAATATAATACATTCTAAATATAATACATTCTAAAACGTTAGCAATCTCTTTTCAAAATCACAAGATAATGAACACATTTTTTTTTTTCTTCCTTACGAAAATAGAATACACAACATTTTTTACTATGATATGTATTGATTAATTATATTTAATCAAATCGGTTCATACTTTTACCTTGTTTCAAAACTAAACGTATTAAATAACAGGGGTGTAACGTCACAATATTTTTTTTAATGTAGCACAACAACTTACTACCCGTTTGGTTTATACACCTAAGTACTAATTACGCTAATGGGCTAGGATTTGGGAATGTTAAAAACATAGAAGTGAACCCGCATTTGCGAGAAGAGAGAGTAGTAAGCCAATTAGGGAAAATTACCCCCAGTTCACCCGAGTGAGATCTCCCCTTCTTCGGCAGTCTCGCTCAACACGAAACTATAGCGTTAGCTAACTACGCCACCGAGGTGGGTAATTTTTTAAATTAATTTAAAAGGGTGTTAATTTATATATCACATAAAATAAGAATGCTCACGATATTAAAAAGTAAACATACATAAAAATTAAATTAAATAGATCGAAACTTGATTAAAATTTAATCAATCCTTACATGTCAACACAAAAGAGTCTATCCTATAATAAAGTGTATATAGGCCTACATTTGCGAAACTTGATGCCTGCTCAAATTTCTATTCATGAACAAAGATTATATTGTTTTGTATAAACGGATTTAAAGATTTAATATTTTAGCGCTATATTTTTATAGTTCAACTTTAAATCCAAAGATCAAGCCACATTATTTAAAATTTCTTTCTATATGACCTTCAATTAATTAATTAATTGGGTAAAAAAACCCATCAACTTATTTTGGTCTTCATTTTTTTGTTCTGCATCTCACCACAAGTCAGGATTAAATATAACTGAGAAAGGTAGAATTTATAGGAAATATAACCTAATTGGCGTGGAGGAGGGTTGGGAAACCACCCAAGCCAGCAAACCGGACTATCTGATATTGACATTTAATCCACGTGATCAGCCATGCCGGTGCTTGATTTTTGCTCCTATTCTCCAGGAACTATAATTCCTGCCTTTTAATGTCAAAATCTGATTTTGTGTATGTTAAGTTTAATGTGCCTATAGTGTGTAGAATATTTATGAGAACTAATAACTTGTTTTCTAGCTAAAGTAAAATCCAGTGACGGGGCGTGGAGTGTTGCCAGGGTTAGCGGAGTTATCATATTCTGGAAATTGAAAAATGACACCTGGACACGGGAATCGAACCCGGGACCTTTGGCTTTTTCAATTTTCAGAATATGATATCTAGATGGAGTAATCCTCACTAAAAGCATAAATAATAGCTTTGGCTATTTAATTCTTAGCGGAGTTAGTTTAAACTGTATCCGTGACATGTTTTTATCACTCAGTAGAAAACTCATTGGCCAAGTATCAACGGAAATATATTCCCGTGGACTCCCCATGATTGGTCAAATGGGGGCCAAGCTGAAGAACACATATCACATGCACAACTTATAACAAGCTTAGCATACATTGAAAACATTCCACTACAAGCCCGTGATAACATCTACTTAGACTAACCTCTATTAAATTTAGGTTTAAAGCTATAGAGTCAACCTTAATATTAAAAATAAAATAGCATTAACGAGAAAAAGGCACAGCCGACAGTTTTTTTTACAAGCAATTATAAAACAGTAATTTCATTTAAACTTTAGGTATCATGTGAACAAAAAATATATATTTTAATTTTCTTATGTAGGTGTAATCAACTTGTAACTTATCTATTTTATGTTTAGTTTTAAGTGTCTTTAAAGTTTTTCTGTAGTCTAGTATTGTTTGATATCAAGTGTCAAGATTCTTTCTTCACATCCTTAAGTTTTATATTAATTATTTAAGCTTTCAAGGATCTTATATTTCATATTTAAAAATATGTTGTTTATTGTATTTGCTTATTTTACTGGGTATGTTTCATATTTATCATAAATTTCACCCGCTTTGGCACCCGCATGGTTTAACGCGCTACTCTCATGTTGGACTAGACTGCCGAAGACGGAGAGGTCGAGCTTGGATCCAGGTTGGGTGCACTGAGGGTGGGTTTTCCTTAATGGTTTTTTCCTCTACCTACACGCAAATGCGGGTGCACTTTCCTAAATTGAACCTTCTTAATCTCCACCACATTAGTCGAATTAGTACATAGGCATATAACCCGAACTGGTAGCAAGACGTGGTGCTAAAATAATAGCTTGCTACCTTTATAGAATTCTATGATGTACATAGTTCAGTCTAGTTGTTTCTGAAAACTAATTACAGGTGAAAGTAGATTGCTATAGGCCTATGCGGTATACAATAAAGGTAGGTGCGCACCATCTGTTCGAGTTATTACTCTTAAATCATAACTACTACTACAGCTACTGCTGTTACTACTGCTCAGAGGAAATTAAAATCACTGTTTATATACTAGAATCTCACATGTAGCATAATTACACGTCAATGCAAAAAAAATCTATTTAAAATTAACTGAAGAAATTCCTGGTATTAACTTATATATTTTTTGATTGTATTTAATTTTGATCGTAAACTAATTACATTAAGTAAGGACTCCATAATATACTACTTTTAGAATGCGTATTTTTAACAGATTACATTCTTTCGTAGATTAGAAAGGCCATTTTGTTTCTTAATATTCAATCTTAACCCACGAATAGCATCTAACTGAGATAGGTAGTACAGCTCGAACCAGAAGTCACATCACAGTGTGCGCCAGCCTATATTATACTTGATAAAACATTGTAATTGAGATCAATAAAAACATTTATGTAAAATCAAAACAAAATTGAAAAATAAACTGATAGTCTACCAATTCGATGTCGTCAAGTGAAGAATGTAGAAAACCATACTACGATCAATTTTTCCGGCTGTAACGTAATCTAATTTTATTTTATCATACGTCTAATACCCGTTAGTTTTTTACGTATATATGTACAAATTAATCTGATGTAATATGGGCCAGAAAGGCTGACACTAGAGTAAGTGTTCCAGCATTTGTGTGGTGAGAGAGGGGAAAATTATTTAGGAAAAAACCCTCAGTATAACTGATAGGGATTCGAACCACGATTTCTCTGCCATACGCATTACACTCTACTGAGAAAGTGACGTATTAGATTATTCGACCACCGGAGTGGGCTACGAACCTTGAGATAGGCTCTTAATGTGGGGATGTAGGGAGAGCGCGACAAAAGGCCAGTTTTTATAGAATTTTTTTTGCCCAAACTAGATCAAATATTACTTCAATACAAACATAGATTTTAATTTTTAATAACAGTTGTTGAATATCTGTCATGAGCTAGCGGCATGAGATGAAAACATTTTAAATGAAGATAAAAAAGTTGTCATTAAATTCCAGGACATCGTTAACGGATATTCAACAACTGTTGATATTACGATGTGGAAAAAATTAAACTCATGTTTTTAATGAAGCAATATTTGATTTCTTTCGACCAAAAAAAGTTTTGCTATAGAAACCGCAAGGACACTGAACTTTTCTCACGTCCCCTACATCCCCACCTTAAAATTAAATGTTATAGAATTACGTAAGTAATTTTATAAACACAATTAGGGAAATATTAATAACATGAGCAATAGAATGAAACCAAACTCAAATACTACATTATTTTAAATAGGGCCTTAAATTTAACCAACACATTCTGAAGCTTTGTTGTCTATAATCTATTTCTATCCCAAACAGACGAACTCTACTAGTTTAATCTTATGGGCCTATAGGCTATATTTGTGTTTGTTGTCCCACAAACATTTATCCAGATGATACAATAAATAATATTGTACATTTTCACATATTAAAAAAAAACCTTAGTTTAGACGTAAATTAGCACAACCTAGTGCAAGTGTGATTTATTTTTACCATAAAATTGTCCCAACGGCTACCACATAATTTATACGCCAATGAATGGGGATAAACATCGTTTAAATTTCATTGATGAAATAAAAAATAGTTGCAATTTGGTTTCCCGGGCGTTTATTTGTTATGAAAGCTCATTCATGTTTCAGCCTAATGTTTTTAAACGCTCATAATGTGTGTGATTTTAGGGCCTACAACAGAATAGTGCACGTGTAGTTTCCGAAGAGACGTCTCTCTGACGTCATAGTTTACTACAGCTCGTTATAAATACAATCAGAACCCTTTAAAACATTTGATGAGTAATTTGTGGAGTAATTTGTAGGCTGAAGAGCTGACACTGATTCTAAAATGATTGACGTATAGCTTTTTTTTTTGTAAAAGGGGAAATAAAGGAAGCGGTAGTTTTTTTTTCTTCTTTTGGCATCACTTCAAAACAAATTGACTATCAACTATTAAAGATCAAAGGAAATGTTTACTGATTCCTTCCTTAAACGATTATACAATAATTATGAGGCACTTTAAGTATAGTAATTCACCAGTTGTTATGTTATAGTTAGTACATAGGTCATTAGTGGGATTTATAAACTTCTTTAACAGTCTCTATCTTAATATTTATTTTACTTTCTGGCACAGTTCTTTATTTACACGGGTAACAATAAACTAAAAAACACATTATATAATATTTTATGATGTCTACAACTCCAACTGTTGGACATTTTGTGTTTGCTTAGTAACCTCCAGACTCATATTTAAGAGTTTAGTAAAGTATGTTACGCAAGAAATCGAAAGTCATACTAGCTGTGCTAAAATAACGGTCTTACATTATTACCATAGGATACACATTATAGGAACAATGTACAATTAAGTAGCTTTTAAAATAAATACTTGCTTTTCATGGCCCCATTATTTATTTTACTAGATACAGTATATATTTCATAGCCTATATACCTACTCTTGATCTTTAAACATGTATTATCTATTGCCAATAGTTCAAAGATAGGCTGATTTAGTGCTTGCAATATTTATAAATTATAGATTATAAAAATACAATTATTGTATGTAGATGTTTATTAAATTACAACTACCACTTAAATATGAGCCCACCTACATGGTTACTTGTTGAATTAAATTTTGTTTTCGTAGGGAAGCCTTAATTTGAATGGTTATTTAATTACGTAAATAAGATCACGTGATTCTATTTAGTGCATTCTATTTATCTCAGTTGAGCGTTCACCTGCCAAATTTTGTTGGCCTGGGTTTGAATCATAGTTGAGTTAGATTTTAAAAATTGACTTTGTTTAATAATTTCTGAGTAGAAAACCAAAGAAGTGTGGTGTATTTTACTATGATAATTTATATTATAGTAATCCACTAGTATCTTTACTTCTAGCCCTATATAATTTTAAATTAACTACACAGATTTTTCCTCAATCTAGATGTTAAAAAAATGTTTTATGTAATCTTTCTTGTAATTTATATCACTATTGACTGACAAATTTCTATAAGTCGATCAAAATATAAATTTTTCGCTAAAATTTTATTTTGTTAGGGCCTAATTGATAGGTCAAAATAAGTTTTATTTGTAACTTACTGTTTTTTTTGTTTAGTTAAGTTATAAAGAATTATTTATATAATTTCAAAATTTTTAGATCTATGAGTTAGACATGCATTGAAATTATTTGTGTGAGTTTCTATAAAAAAAATAGATCCACGCATTTTCTGACCCTGTTGTGTCTCTAGGCCTAAGTAATATTTTTACTGTTATAGGCCTAATTATTATATTGAATTGTTGCTAGCTATTTCTTCTATTGCTAAAATTTTATATTATCTTCTGACTTTAATATAGTAGTTATGAACAAACTACCTAAAAGCTAATATAATATCATAATAAATCATAATTTAATATTTGTCTCTCTGAACAGCAGCCATTTATTAATGAAACCATTCGCTAAATTTATGTTGGTCTACTTATATTGGATACCAAAAACAGTAATAGGTTTACTATAGCCTCAATAAAAGTTTCAAAAGTTAGACTATTCTCTTGTTTAATGTTTTCCAAAAAAGTTTCGCTTGAAGTCTAATTCTAAAACTGTAAAACAAATAGTAATTATAATACTGGATACCCACTACATGACAATTTTCATGTGAAGAACCTTATTTGACAGCCATAAAAACTATTCTTACTACTTTTACATACTTTATTAGTAGGCCTTATTAATTTGAAGATGCTTGATGAGTCTTCAACCCGAAGGTTTTTTGGGTGTACTTCCCATCCATCCTGAGCTGGGCATGTACTTAGCACTTCAGCTAGTTAGTGCTGCCTGAGCCATCTGGTAGAAAACACATGTAGACCTTTGGGGAAGTTCAGAAAGTGCGGTGGCTTCCCGTGATCTTCTGCACTAAAGCTCTACGAGCGAACGCGAAAGAGTTTAACATTTTTACCTGAGGCAAGTACTTTACCCTAAAATCACCAAGGTTGCCAATTTGTTTATTGGATTAGTAAAAATTAATCTAGGGAATAAAACGTTTAAATATAATTTAGCTTTAGTGAACATTTAAAGTTAGAGTTTAAAGATTGAATTTTTAATCACAACCAAAATAAGTTCCATCGTTCTAGGTTTAAACTTTGTATCACTCCATTCAAAATCTGTCATGTGTATTTTGAACAAAAAACAGGACTGTTTAACATAGTGATAAAACATAACAGTTTTTTTTTTCATTTTGGTGTTGTGTAGTCATAATAATGTTTTAAAAAACAAGAGCCCTGTAATGGTCTTCCCTTTACATCTTGGAATCATGTTTGGATAACATGTTATGGCATGTTTATATGAACTGCGTGGCTATCTAGCTTTTACACAGTCACATCCCACAAAATACACTGGCTATAGGCCTATTCCAAGAAGAGTTGATTGCGTGTTTGTGTCATTCGTTCAAGTAACAGCTGATAACGTTGATATCTACTAATTTTCACATCTAGGAAAGTAGGTTGATAGTCAATAATATTCTTCATGAAGAAGAATATGGATTTTCTTAAAATTTGAGCAAATATTTTAAATACATTTTTTAGGCCACTGCCCGTCTGGGCTATCTGCATATTTACAGTTAGAGGGTAGGGATGCAGGAGGTAAAATTTACGGGTAGTCTATTTGAATTTTCTTGGAGAGTGAGTGGTGTAAGCTATCTAGGAAAGTTCACCTCTATAACCTAAATCTGGCTTAAGACTTGAGTCTCGAACTCTCCTCCAAGGAAAAGCAGACAAGACCATCTGATGCCTTTGACCGTGTACCTACCATTGAGGGATTTAGGATATTTTGAATTGTAAATAATCCAATAATTAAAATGAATTAAAACTAGGCCTACTTAATCAAATTGGGGCAATAGGAATAACTAGGTTGATAGATGCCGACGCAATAATCTTTTCATTTTTATTTTGAGTCATACATTTGTAATAATTTAACCATTTAACCGTGTTTACAACAACTGAAACCCTATTTTATAATGTATCTAACTATGTTTAAATGTCATATTTAAATTATTAGTAGTTTAAAAAACGTGAATTTAAATTAGGCTCATTCCAAATTAAACTTTGGATAATTTATTAGTCTAATAATTATGTTTTTTTGTTTTTAATTTTTAACTTACTCCTGTTGTCGATTGGTTTGATGGTGCTGAAATATTTTTATAGCCTATTTAACTAATAATTTAATAATAGGTCAACATTTAAAAACTTATTTTTAAAGAAGGATAAAAGATGGAGCTAAGGCCAGTATTTTTGGCAGTTTTTATATCAAAATTCTTTGTAACAAAATAAATAAATTATTGCTCAAGCAAATAAGTTTGTATAATTTTATACTAAGTTAATGGTAGTATCAACAATTTTTCAAATCTGTCAGAGGAATTTGATGAGAAACTTTTCAAACAATTCAATAACTGTTGAGATTACTGTGTTTAAATATCAAACTAAACCCATCTATTGAAGCAATATTTTTTATTTATTGTGTCCAAAATTTGATGTTATAAAAACTACAAAATTACTGACAAAAAATCACATATATTTCATCCATTCTCAAGGTGGGAGTGTAAGGAAGGGGCAGTATTTTTGCAGGTTTTATGGTATTCAATTTGTTAGTCAAACTAATTTAAATAAAATATTTCTCTACTAGAAACATTGAGCCGAATTTTTTTCGAATAGTGACCCCAACAGTTCCTGAATACCTGTCGTTTCCTGGAATTTAATGACAAATTTGTTCTCCTCATTTAAAAGTTTGTCATCTAATGCCACTATGCTCATGGCAGATATTCAACAACTGTTGATATCACCGTGTGAAGAAAATTAAACTCTATGTTCCTACTGAAGAAATATTTTATTAATTTTGGCAAAAAAAAATATTGCTATAAAACTGCAAAAACGCTGAATGTCTCACGTTGTTAACACTACCACCTTGAACTGTATAAATTAAATTGTTATAATGAGTAGATTAATTGAATTGTGCTAAAAAATGAGTCAACAAAATTAAGTTCTAAACACTTTATAGAAAAAGTATCCCTATGGCAGACGGTCTAAAACTTAACAGATCTTAGCCAGGCGTGCTAACATATCCCCTAAACCTCCCGGTGATAATTGAAATAAAGTGGTGTCAAAACTCGTCCACTAAGTCTTCAACAAACTGAAGCTAAGACATGTCACGAGTCCGAAGAATAAATACGGCCAGTAAAAATCTCCACTAAAGAAGCCGCCATTTGTATGATAGACTATAGCTTACTTAACAGTCATAGCAACACAGCGCACTGTGTGTTTAGGACTTTTAATATTTCTCTTTACTAAACTGTCACTTAGCTGCGAACGGAATGGAGAAGTACCAACTTAGGGCACTGTGGGGATAGTGTTTTCTTTTGTGCGTGTAAACAAACTACAATTTTATGGCACCCGTTAATTTATTAAACGTTAAGGGAATATTATTTGAATGTTTTATTTTTTTTATTTCTCTCTGCTTTTTCCTACTCTTGTTTTGATTTTTTTTTCTCCCTAAATATTTTTTTTGTAATCCTCTCAAATAAACTCATGTGTGTTTGTGTAGTCTATTGTATTATTACTGTATTTGATTTATTCTTTTATGGTGCGTTAAATTTGACTTTCTAATGAAAACCTAGTAGCCTACCGTACACCCTTTTAAAAATAAGTTAAAGCTATAACCCTATTCCAATGAAATTCTTTAATATGATCGAATTGCCAAAGTTCATCATTTATAAGCTCAAGATTATAAATTAACTAGACTAGCTTACTGATTATATTTCTTACACCTAGATATAGGCCTATCATAGTGGTAAAATTGAATTTACATCTTTAAATAAAACATGACTATAAGGCCTATGCTTTTCGAAACACGAATTAGACTAACTTGAATTAATCCATGAGGACAAGTAGGCCTATAATAGCTTATAATAGCTTAACCTTAACTTAATTTAAGTAATTATTCATCAATATATTGTGGGATTTTTTTGTCTGGCAATATACTACACTTAATTTGATCTAGGCCTATATGCCGTATATAATTAAGTACCACTAAACTTATTAAATATCACTGATTAAAGTATTAACTTCAAAATAAAAACGAAGGAATTGTGATATTTGAATTTACCGGTATTCTATTAAAACAATTTTGTCCTTTTGCTCAGAGCCCGAATTTTATTCAGACCTACACCCAATAACACTTTACTGAGCCTATGCTTACTATTTTAATCATAACTTATTTAAATTATAAGTGATGCTGTGAAAAATACCCACATTAATTTTAATTAGTGTTTAGAGATTTAAAAAAAAATCCACTGTAGGCTTGTATTCTTAACTAGACGCATAGGCATTAATGTTTGATAAAGATTTAAATGTTATCAAATAACATGTTTAAACGTATATTTAAATAAACTAGTTTAGTAAGTATAATAGGCCGTTCAATTTAGAAATTCCTCTTGTTTTAGGATTATTTAATATAATGGGCATATCTTGCAATGGAAGTAGACTAGGCTAAAAGTAGGCTCACTTGGGATTTTTTTAAACTTATGCTTTGAAGTATCGTATTTATAAATTTAGGCTTAGTCTAAAAATTAAAAATCTGTCCAAACATTAGCATTTAACATCGCATTGGAAGTGTGTAATATAATACTATGGATATAAGTTTTAATAACATTTTAAACGTATCAAACAGTTTTAAAATTGTTTCATTTCAAGCTTTGCCTAAATGTATCGATGTGAACCTAATCGGCCACTGCAAATTAAAATTAATCCACATATACAACACTAATATATTAATTTAACAAATGGAGCTCTGAATATATATTTGGTATATTTAGGTCTAGATAAAGAATAAAACATAAAGTGTTATTTATACGAAAACAATAATATTCCACATTTTACTTCTCATGTTCCACTGTTAATTTTAATTCATCACATTCCAAATATATAAAAACGTTGTTTGTTAAAAGTTTTCTTTTAATCTACCACTAACAATAAACACTAACTATATTTCTTTAAGCTGCCATGCTGTATCATAGATTACACTGCCATGTTGTATACCGTTACAGCGTATGAACTGGCGCAGCTGATCCAACGTTTCACATTGGACAGTCGACAACTAGCAAACACGCATGCGCCGATACGGCAACTATCCCTTTCCTCTTCCAATGATGGTTTCCATGACGTCACGTTCCACCAGGGAACTATGGGTAGAAACCAGCATGGCAGTGCGTGACGTATAAGCGGTTTGGCCCAATGGCAAGACGAGCATCGAGTTTCGGTTGAAATCCGGTCTTAGCGGGGTGGTCTCTCATAGCTAAAACTTATTTTTATGAGCGGCTTGAGGGGGAGAGCACCCTCTCTCGATTGGTTCAGAGATGCTCACCCATCTAGTAATGCGAGAGAGGGGAAGACTGCGCGCGCTGCCATGTGCCGGTATTTGACGTCAGAGACTTGTAAAGATTCAGTGAAAATCCGTATGGAGCGCTCTACATCAGAAGCTAAAACGAGGGAGATTTAAATTAATCATCGTACATATCATCGAAATTATGTTAATTTTACATTTAAATTAGTAATAGTAATTCTTTAAACTATACATTTGGATCTTTCACTAATTTATTTTCCTACAGCTTGATTTATTTCTATAAATTAGTTATTTTTGTTCCAAAATAGTGGTATGCCTACTCTATTTAACTTAAAGACACTTTTTTTTTTCTTTTTCAAAGTAATATTTTCTATTTAAAAGTATTTTGAAAATATTTTAAAATGGTCATAATAAGTTATTTATAGTTTTACTAATAATAGTATTTTAATACACTTTTTTTCTTTCTCCAGAAATACGTGTAACCTAATTGCTTTACCAAATTTGAGTTAAATATCATTGTTCGGCAATGTTTATCATTTTAGAATATCATATTTCTTTAAAATTTAAATTAAAAAATTTGTTATATCTAGAAGCTTTGGGTTCTATTTCAGGTGGGAAAATAGCCTTAAAATTTCTATTTGATTATATTTATTTATTTACTACAAGACAACATCTTTCAACATATTAAAAAGATTAAAACATAATTGAAAACATTTTGACTTATCGAAATTCTCAAATAACTTTAAACTTTTGTATAGGCTATAACTTATTGGTCTTTTGGAAAAAGTAGTCAAAATAATAGTCCAAATGTAAAATAATTAAGCGAGTAGAAGAATTGTAATTTTTTATGATACTTTAGATTATCATGTTTTAAAGGTAACAAGTATAGGCTATTTGGACAAGTAAATATTCAGATTAAAAAATACAAATCGATAAATAATCGTTACAAAAAATAGTTAAATTAATATAAATTGTATTGTAAAAACAGATATAGAAGGCGAACGTCTTAGGACATTTTATCAACAATAGATGGAAGTTATTTTTGGTAAGTTTAAGAGTAGGTCTATATTCAATTCACTGTTATACATAATTAAATTAAATTAAATATAGTTGAAAAGTGACAACCAAACACTTGAATTTAAACCAATTTGACGCACCAATGCTCTATCACTGAGCTAGCTAAGAATAGTCCCGTCACTCTTAAGTTTAAGGCAGAATCTGTGATGAGCGTGTGAATTCATCGGTTACTTGACTTATAATATTTAAGTGCACCCACCGGCAAATCATAGTCGAAGTTTGTACTGCCATTCGGTTAACATTTAAATTGATAGAATTAGCGAAATAACGCAACAAATGGACTTGAACTTTGGTACGGATATAGGCAGTGCAATGCGGTAAACACTTACGCTTTCGAGCTACGGATGAATTACACTAATAGCTTAGGAATTAGAAAGGTTTAATTGAGCTGAAGTGCACCCACATTTGAGTGGAAGGAGAGTTGAAAACCATTTAGGAAAAACCACCCTTGGTGCACCCGACCGGGATCGAACCTCGACCTCCCCATCTTCGGCAGTATAGTCCACACGAGAGTGGCGCGTCAGACCACGCGGCCACCGGAGTGGGTGATGTGCGATTCCTTTAGTTATTATTTAATCAATAGCACACGAAGAATTTATTAAAGAATATGGGCCTAACCCACATTTAAAGTAAAATACAATCCCTCAATATCCCTTGATCTAAAATCGCAGTAATAGGCCCCTTCTTAATTTAGGCCCTATACTTACAAGATAACCCGTATGAAGATTACTTTTGGACGCATCTTAGAAAAACCCACTAACAAATCTTATTCAACAAACACAAGTTTTAAAAAACTTTTGTTGTTGTTGTTGTAAAAGCATAAAATGTGAAATCACAAAATTATGGAATATTACGTTCAAGGCATAGCCTAAGTTTCAGTAAATTTTTTATAACCGATTTTACGATAAGCGTACTTAGACAAAATTATTCCAGAAGTTCATGAGTTCCTAGTTTATTATTTTCTATCCTACCCGTCTACACATTCTAATTACTCTAATAAGTTAGGGATGATGAAGGTAAAATTGAGAGAAGACTTATCCGCATTTGTTTGGAGGGAGAGTGGAAAACTAGTTATTGAAAACATTTCAGTACACCCATCCAGGATTCAAACCACTACCTCCGCGTCATCGTATAATCAAACTAGACGCGATTGAAGTTCACGTCCAAGTGATCATCGATGATTGTCATTCCTCTTTTGGCTAACATATTTTTTACAATTTTAATACAAATTGTTTAATTTCTATCAAAATAGTTTTTTTATACATAGGTTTATATGTCTATGTTAAAACATATCTCGAGAAATTTAGTATAGTTCGTAATTAATACCTATGCTATGTGGGCCTATTATTGATATAATAATTTTCTATTAATCTCAATTTTTCAATACTTATCTGATAAACGAATTGCCTATCTAAATTACTTCAAGGCGTTTAAATGATACGCATATTCTAAAGTAATGGGATATCGGCAAGTAATACGTCTTTGCTAAGCGAATACGAATTTAAAAATTTATTTTTAGCTTATAGGCCTAAGTGGCAACCAGTTTAAAACTTAAGATTCACTAATGCATCATTATACTTTTTATTTTCTAAAATCGCTTTCGTGTGGTAACTTAAATTTTAATCTTTAAAAATATTTTTTTTTCCGTTATGTTGTTTTAGAAAAAAAAAAGCAAATAATTTAACACTTGAGATTGTTCCACGATGCGGAAGTTAATACTCGTTTTAAATCCTATGGTTTTGTAAAGTTTTTACGATAGAAAAATATGGCTCATTTTTTTGTCGTTTGAATTTAGATTTTATCTCAGATTCCGTGGTTTTGTATGGGTTGTTTTTATTAATATAACCTCATATGATAAAAGTCGACTTTATTAACATATCAACGAATACACAATGCGATGGAAAACAAATAGATTACTAACCTTTTTAATTGTATCTACTTTGTGGTTCGAGGCTAATAAAACACCCGGTAGCATAACAAAGTCAAATAGCCTCACCTCAATTTTACGAGAGCCTACTCAACCATTGAAAGCATACAATCTGTTAAGATAAAACATAAATCTTTACATACTAAATGTTTATGATAATGCTTCCATGCAAATACTATTATTATTATTATTATTATAAGCACCGCGTCTTACTACCCGTTCGGGTTATACGCAATTACGCTAATGTGTAATGGTAGGGTTATTGTGAGATGAAATGGAGGACCTACAGTTTAACGTGGGATCCGAACCACGGTGGAGGCCTGGCATTCCTCACATTCACAAATTGTGATTGATACACGTCTTGTCAGAGGTGAAGGAAGGGTTTGGCAATCAGATAAATCTGTGCCGGGACCAAGGATTGAACCCCGGACCCTAGCACAGAAATCTGACACCTTATCCCTAGACCACCAGATCACCTCATGCAAATACGAAATCTCATTTGAATAGCTAGCTTTTAGCCTATAGGCAGGCTACTGTAGCCTACATCTCTTGATTCAAGATTTTAGTTTTTAAAATTAATATTAAATACAAGTTTTGTTGGATTATATTTAATAATATTTAGCACCGCGTCTTACTACCCGTTCGGGTTATACGCTTAAGTACTAATTACTCTAACGGATTAGGAATTGGGAGGGTTGAATTTAGAGGAAGTGAACCCGCATTTGCGTGGAGGGAGAGTGGAAAACCATTTAGGAAAAACCACCCCCAGTTCACCCGACCGAGATTCGAACCTCGATCTCCCCGTCCTCGGCGGTCGAGCTCAACACGACTAGCGCGTTAGCCAACTACGCCACCGAGGCGGGTCTAAGTTTTGTTGGAGATTGAGCTATAAACTAAGACAGATAAATGCCTTTATTTAAAAAATAAATAGGCCCTAACTATTTCATTTAAAACGCGAGTCTTTAAATGGTTTGATTTTAAATGGTTTTTACTATCTCATTTGTTTGTTAGAAAACAATTTGCTCTCTCTTGGTTAACAAACTTTTCTCCTAAAACAAACATTATTGAGAATCATCTTTAACATTTTCATTGTTATCTTAACAACTTAAGGGTTTATTGAGATTTTGCTAGTAAATAATTAAAATTCAATAAATATGATAGTTTTTTGGTCCAAGCTCATAAATAAAAAAATATTTAGAGAATGATATAAATTATGTTTATATTAGAACAAAAGTTAGTTAATCAAGAGAAAACAAAAAATAGATACAAAATAAAAACGGTTTGCAACTATCAACAATTCTTTTGTACACCCTTAAGAGGTAGGGATGAGAAAGGTAGATTCATAGGCAGTGCACCCGCATCAAAGTTTAGAGGAAATAGAAAAATCTACCCTAAATGCCGTGCTGAGATTTGAACGTTGACCCCCAATAACCAGTAGCCCGGTCAGTTTGCCTTAGATCACGTGGCCCTCAATGTGACACAGACTCTATTCCGGGTGGCGCCGACAAAGATGTTTACTATTTATATCAGGGTTCATCGTGCTCAGTGGCAGTTCATGAATTATTGTCAGGGTTTGTTCAGAATAACAAGACTGTACCGTTAAATTGTTTCCAAAAATGACGTATCGTGGGCTGTTGACAAGGTAAGCAGAGTTACTTTAAACTGTACCTGTGAATGGTTCTCGTTAGTTGGTCGGACACTTATTGGCCAGGTATTAGCAAAAATAGGCCTACATTTATCATATTGTGAGGTATCTATAGCATTGCATATTTATGAATGGTCAAATGAGAGCAGGATATGTGAGAATACACTTTTAACAAGCTCTGACCCATTTCAGTCGCCTAATGGTCTAAGGCGTCACTCTAGTGTTAGAATGACCTGCTGGTTTCCCACGCTCCTTCCACGCAAATGTAGGTAGTTTATCTATAAAATGCTTCCTCCCTCCTCCATTAAAGTAATCATCAGATATGCGTATAACCTGAAGACCCAATGATTAAAAACAAAACAAAAAATAACGCACTGGTTTCCACCCTTTAAGAACCTTTCTTCCACCCGCTCTCCCCCCCGAATAACACCGAGCTTAGTTAGGTGATACAGCTCGAGACAGACGTCGCATCCATGTGTGGTTTTATTTATCTTACTTTATATATCAGTGGAATTTAAGCAAGTGAAACCGTTATATTATATTTTTAAAAACACAACAAAATTGAGACATGAATATTATAAAGTAAATTATCTTTTCACTGATCCAAATTTTGCTCTTTATTACCATCTAAGAATACAAAAAACTTTAATCGATATACGTTTTCTGGTTCTGGTTCATAATTCGTAACTAATATCCCAGTTAATTGACCGTGAGAAGAGCTTTTTGGCTTATCAAATATACAGGGAGTGGAGGGAGATCTACCAGCCAAGATTACTCTGGTAACCATGAGTTGCCTCTGTTCATTCTTTTCAATTAGAAAATATACAGGTGATAGACTATATTTGGTGCACGTCCTAGGTTAAATCAGTTTGCCAGTCCTAGCCACGCTTGACGGGATTGTACTAGTTAACTGTTCCCTCCCCATCAATATTAATTTTACTAACCACACACACAATAATGTAGGAATATAATTTACGTGTACCACTCATTCAAACCTGGACTCACATGGAAACAGCTCACTAGCCGCCACTAATCTTAAGACAACAAAGGCCTTGCTCCAACTACCTGGTCCCTGTTCCGTGTGTTAATAGACTACTTCTTTACAGGGTCTAGATTTCACTATCCAGAGTGTACTTATACACACACTATCACCTTGTGAATCCATACAGTGTTTATTTGCTTAATTCAAGATTAAAAAAGTCACACTTTTTTACTAGGCATAATAGGCCTACTTAGATTGCAAAAGTATTCATCTTCTCTTAATATAAATCCTTTCTTTTTAAAATTGACTCATTTCATTTTTTTATTAGCATTAACTGACCTATGCCAGTCATTTTTGTGGGTGAGCTTAAACAACAGTTTGCTTTATATGTTTTTTTTTACAGAAGGGAAGTTAGGTAGATCAAGGTGGTTGTAAAAAGTCATAAAACTATGTTGTCCTTGTTAATGGTCGTTAGATTTAACCTTTTAGACCACGTGTTTAAGCGGTTGTAAATTGTAATAAACAAAGTGTTTGACTTACCACCTGTTGTGCTATAAATGTTTTATAGGAAACATATTGAGAGTGCTAAGGCTTACATAAAGTGTGCTATATTCACAGAAATATTTTTTTAAAAAGTTTTTATGATCTATGATGAAGAATATAAAAGCCTACAATATAATTTGTTAAGTTAGTAGTGGACCTATTATTCCACCTATACTGTCAAATACCTATCATTAGGTAGGTAAATGTTTAAAAAAATTAGCAAAGATTATTATCCTTATTTTTTGTATTTATTTTATAAGAAAATTACTAACCAACTAAAAATAAAACAAATAAGCCTAGAACGAATTAACTTTCATACCAACTATAATTACTAATATTTTATCAGCTGTTGGATTAAACATTTAAGTATAGCTTACGGCATGAAATACTAAATATCATTAATTAATAAAATAAAATAAATTTCTTTACTGAATTCTCTTTTATCCTTTAAAAACAACTTAATATTTGATACGCTGTTTGAACTAAAATTATAACAAATAAGATATAATATTTGATAGGATACATTTTACACCATAACTACATACCCTCGCGTAGTATCTAAATACATAAATCACCAGCTTGAAGATGTTTAAATATTTCTTTAGATTATACCTATTTGTCTACATTTTCAATTATATATCCCGAAAACTGTTTTTTCTATTTTACTATATAAAATATAAAGCTCTAAACACCTTATAAAGCTTTTATAACAACCTTATCTTTTTTTAATATTTAACTATGATAATTTAATAAAACTAAAATTACTATAGGCTGTAGCTTTTCATTTGAGCAACCCCGTAGTAAATGTGTCTAGAACGAAAACCTTTACAAATGTATTAATATAGGTCTAGTTTTGTCAGTTTGGTCGTCTGAAAGTTATAGCCGTTCGTTTAGAACAAACTGTTCTTTGTATATAACATGAGTTCAGTTTTCAAAATAATTTAATATGCGCAGTGTCATACTCAAGAGTTTTCCTTAGCAGCGTCACAAACAACGTCACTTTTATGAACTAAATTTCGAATGGATCAATACATCCACCAAACAGTTCCTAACTTGACTAAAAGGTAGCAGTACTGTAGAGAGATGTTTGCGTGGTTCTAGATCTAGCTGGAAGAAAGTGCATCGGTCGCAGAATATAGATGTACCTTTTTTTTCTGTCACCAAATACTATTTTACAAAATTAAAATAATATTGATAAATTGAGGAGTTTGTGTGCCCATAATTTTACAGAAAATACATTTCTCTCGAAAAGTTTTAAGCAATTTATTAAATTCAATTTAATTTAAAACAGGTCTCAATTCTATTATTACTAGTTTTATTGCTACCCTGTCAGAGGTATCAACTGTTGGCTAGCATTTTAATAAAGGAAAATGAAGATAAATAAATACATAAATAATTATTTATCGTCTTACACAACCCATTCAGTCTATACGCTTACATGAATTAAGCTAATAGAATGGGAATTAGAACGGTATAGTTTTTGAAGAAATGTATCCACATTTACGTGGATAAGGAGTGGAAAAAATTAGTAAAAACCAAACTCAGTAAACCCAAACGAGATTTGAGTCCCGACCTCCCCATATACTATAGGCCTAATCTACTTTAAAACTAGAGAAGCATTAGACAATGCGAGCACCGTTGTGAGTTTGTTGCTGTAAAATGTATCTTTTCAATTATATTTAAAATAAAATCTTAAGACCTAGCAACAGGGAGGTCAGGGTTTAAATCTCGACGAAATGTTTTCAAATGGTAGGCCTATTTTCTAAATGATTTCGCACTCTATTTTCACGCAAATTCTTGCACACTTCCTCTAAATTCTACCTACGTAATACTTAACAACATAGTATGAATATACGGACGTGTAGCAAGATGCGGAGCACCAATAGCATTCCATGTTTCAATAATAATACAAACCATACCAATGATCTTATGTTTTAAGCCGCTACTGTCACAATAGGCTAGATTACCAAAGACGGGGAGATTGGGTTTTAATGTCGGTTGAGTGCACTGAGGGTAGTTTTTACTAATTAAAAAAAAAAAATAATCTCCTTTCACGCAAATGCAGGTGCACTTCCTCTGAATTAAAGCCTTCCTAATCATCCTTAAGGCATTAGTGTAATTAGTATATAGGCGTATAACCCAAATGATTAGTAAGACGTGGTGCTAAAAAAATAATACAAGTGATCATTTAAGAAGTGATTAATGATTAGGGTCAGTCGAATTTTTGTATTTTTTATAATTAATATTAAATAGCTTTTTTCGGCCAAAATAAATAAAATAATACTTCATTAGCTCTGCTTAGTTTAATTATTTACATTATCCGCCTCGGTGGCTACTTGGCTAACGCGCTAGTTTAGTGTTGAGCTTGACTGCCGAGGACGGGGAGATCAAGGTTCGAATCTTGGTCGGGTGAACTGGGATGGTTTTTCCTCAATGGTTTTCCAATCTTCCTCCACGCAACTGCGGGTAAACTTTCTCTAAATTCAACCTTCCCAATTTCTAATTTAGCGTAATTAGCACTTAAGCGTATAACCAGAACGGGTAGTAAAACGCAGTGCTAAATAAATAAATACAAAAATTCTTTACAGTGTTTGTTATGAGCATCACGGAATTTAAACATAATATTTTCTCTTTATTTAAAAAAAAATCTTATCAAATGCACCCATGCTCATGAAAAATACTTCCTACAGACAAATGCTGGTATACTTGCGCTTGGATACATTCCTTATAGTATCATATTTAGTACAGTCGGAGAGAGAAACTTTTTTTTTACAGTTGTAAAATTAACTAAAACAATATTCATATAATTTAACATCAAACTTTGTGGTCCAGAACTGTCGTATACAATATTATTATACCACCATTAATTAATAATAATAATAATAATAATAATAATAATAATAATAATAATATATTAATAAATTAAAGCGTCAATATTGACCACAAAATATGTTTTTGTATTTTCTATACATAAGTTTCTCCCTACAAGGATCAAAATATAACATAAACCACTTGTGTTCAAACAATATAATATATAAACCAACGATTTTTTTTATCAGCGCCTTAGTTACAATCAAAATAGCCAAGTAACGTTAGTTATTTTATAATTATTTAATATTATCGTTCTTTTTAATATATATTTATTTAACCTAAACTCATTTATATATTCAGTGCTCTGTTGCGGAATGTTGCCAAGCTAAGTGAAGCTTGTTAAAATTGTATCTGTTATATATTCTCCCCCTTTAAGTCCCCATTTGTCCAATTGTACATAGGATCTGCCCTACATACCTCTCATGAAAAATGTATTTTGGTTGATACATGGGCAATGAGTGTTCTACTGAGGGCTGAGAACAATTAATTGTTACAGTTTAAACTAACCAAACACCTTGAGAATGCCCTCGCCATGCAAATCCTTACATTATATATATTAAAACTTTTTAGTGGATGGTAATCAATATGTAATGATTAATTACTTTATAACTAATATAAACACCAATTGATTATCACCGATTTCTTAAAATACACTATTTATGTTGTGTTATGATAAATAATTAAAATTGAAAGTGATTTTTCTTTAAAGGTATGGTCGTGTGTTTATAAAATGACTTGATTAAAACTAATTACAATCATACACATTTGTAATACGTATTTGGAAAATAATAACAAAGTTCTAAAACATTTGTTTATCTTATGCTTACACTTATCTGATTAGTTTACATAAAATATTATAAATCTGAATAAAAAAGGAATAGAAAATTTCAATTTTATTTAAATTGTTTGGGGCTCAATATTACATTTGCTATACTCGTTAGTTGGACTTAAAAGTCTGGGAGACAAATATTTCACTAGAATACGTTTTACAACTCTAAAAGGCTTTCATACACAGTCGCTGTAAACATAAATAACTTCATTTTCTTAAAGGTAGTTGTGATTCGTTTGAGTTTAAGGTATAATTATTTTAAACACACGTTGTATTTTTGTTACATATTTCTTTTTAGACTAGATAATGACTTCTGAGTACATGTTGATTTTATTATTCTGTCTTACTGGATGAATAATTGAGTTATACCTTTTTAATAGATGTGTTTGCTTATTTTTTTATATAAACGCGCCAATATTTAAAGTAGCTTATTGTAATCCATGTGCATTTTAATTTGTTTGGATGTTTTATGTTGCATGTATAAATAATTAAGTTGTAAAATTATTTTCTATAGTGTCTAAAGTCTATAAAAGTTTAAACTTAAATCAATATCACAAACTAGCTCAAATTTTAAAAGAAAAAAAATTGTTTCATGGATTTATAATCCGACATATATATATATATATATATATATATATATATATATATATTATATATATTTGTTTCCGTTGCTATTGCAAGGACTTTTATAGAAATACCTCTTAATACGTCTTATTTACTAAAAAGAATGGGGTGGAAATACTTTCAAAATACCTCCTAGATAACGCGACATTTATAATAAAAATTTCAGCGTAATTTTTAAGTTTCGAATGTTAATAGTTAGTCTAATAAAAAGGAGAAAATGTGATTAATGTTAGTTTATATTTTAAAACGTACTCTGCCTTGGCATTACTGGCAATAGCATGTCTACACCAACCAATCTAAAAATTTTAATTTAACATTTGAATATTTAATACATTTCGGCCGATTGGAAAACCCTAAGTTTCAACAGCTGTTGTTCAAATGGTATCATAATTTTATCTAATATAGGGTCTAAAATAATAATAATAATAATAATAATAATAATAATAATATAATATATTATTTGTGTCTTTTTCTTCTTCATGCAAATATAGTAGGCTACCTATTATAATTAGTAAATCTATTATTTAATGTTAGTGTACTATTTGATATAAACTCAAAACTATCTAATATGCGAATAGGGTGAGGAGTGTTAATTTTAAAGAGAAATGTACAGATAAATTTTAAAATAAACGATAGATAAATATACTTTTCTAATTCTCATCGATATCCATATACTTTCACTTAAATTATAAGCCCACTACATCAAACAAAACACATCCTAAGTTATACTGTTGCACAAAATAATCACGGATCTTTGTTTTTAATAAGTATAATCGTCTTTTCCTTACCTCTAAATCACCTCAATAACGGGTTTATTTTTGGATGATTGAGGTTTCTGATGGCCTACGCTCTACGTAATTATAATCTAAATCATCTCGACGTATACATAATACCCTAGATTCAGACCTTTATGTACTTAGTTCACTTTTACACGGTGCTATTAATTGCGCCCCACGTCGTCTACTACATGTTAATCTCAACTATATCAAGAACAAGCCATTATTGTCTGGCACTTAATTATCACATGTCTAAAAACACAAGAAGAGAAGAAAAAAAAAAACATTATAATATACCTTAATAACAAGCTCTAGTTTAGAAATTTTAACTTTAAATAAGCTTCAAAGCAATCTTCCCTTGGAAAAAAAGAAGAAGAAAGAAACGAAAATGTAAAAAGTGACCAGAGATAAATCTGCATCCAACAGCATTGTTAGATCTCTCATTGTCTGTGATGGTTACATAATGACAGGCTTGCTATGGATAAGTCTCGTGTAATTGAGTCTGTATGAAAAGGTTTTTTGTAATTTATTTTTTAAATTCTGCCTTATATTTTTCACCGCACCGATGCAAACCTGTCATTACTTTCAGCCGTTCTCTCTGCTGTGTAGTTGCTGGAAAGAGGGATATGGCCTCCCTTTCCTTCCTGGCACTCCTTCAAAAAAATCTTAGTATATTAACTGTATTCTTTTAACTCTCTGTGTGAGAGTTGTAAAAATGTTGTATGATGTAACTGTGTTGTTAAAGTAGGTTCAGAATACAGAAATAATATATTTTGGTTAATATTGACAAAATATTCGCCATATTATTGATCGAGTGGAGAGATGTCCTGTTTTATCTCAAACATTAGGTATTCCATTTGACTGTGTTTTCCGTTATTAATTCCAAATGCGTGGACCAATATTAACGAAATTTGACCCATCTTGGTGGCGCAGTTAGCTAACGCGCTAGCCGTGCTGAGCTAGACTCCCGAGGACAGGTAGATTGAGGTTCAAATCTCGGTCGGGTGAGCTGTAGTGGTTTTTCCTAAATGGTTTTCTCCTCTCCCTTCACTCAAATGCGGATTCACTTCCTCTAAATTCAACTTTCCCAATTCCTAACCCATTAGCGTAATTAGTACTAAAGCGTATAACCCGAAAGGATATTAAGACGCAGTGCTAAAAAAAAGTAATTTGGAAGGGACATTGTCTGAACCTATACCGAACAATGTAAAGGCTATGTAAGGCTTAGGCATATATGCTTTTGCGGTCTGGTTATTCGTTTCAAGATGTCGGCTGATCAAGTAATTTTTCGTCCAACAAATCATTCTAAGTCATTTTAATTTAAAATTACAAGCAATAAATCAGACACCTTTGGCATATTTACTTGAATTTAGATTACTATTACGAGACTGACGTCTTAAACCACGTGAACAACGGCTATTCTCTACAAATATATTGACCTGTTGATTTAGTATTTACTTGTTTTCTGCCTAATTTTATCACTAAGGAATAAAGTCTAACCTCAAATTAAAGGAGAAACTATAAGAGTTGTTTTTAAACTTTAAACCCAAAGAGAAATTTAAAATTCCACTACCTTAAAATTCCTCAACTTAAAAGCATGGAACCCGCTTCGGTGGCCAAATGGTCTCGCAATATACTAGTCGGTCGGGTGTACTGATGGTTTTCCCCTCTTCATCCCCACAAATGTGGGTAAACCTCCTCTAAAATATTATCTTTAAAACCTTAGCGTAGCTAGTACATAACTATTAGTAAGGTCTATTGCTGACAAAACTGCAAGCTGTAGGCTATCAGAACTGACAAGCTAATAATACATGTTAAAAGTTACAGCTGTGATTTTACATATGAATATATGAAAGTTGTGCTAGTATACCTCAGTTTTAGCTTCTGTGGTGCTGACTGACAGCTCACAGCTGACTTCTGACGGCTTTGAAAAGCTACCAGACCAAATTATGTATCCCTACGCCGAACCATATGATCTGCAAAAAACATGTCTTTAGCAGTTGTCACTTTTGACAGTCAAAATTTAGGTATATACCTAACTGTTGACTGTCAGAAGTCAGCTGTGAGCTGTCAGTCAGCACCACAGAAGCTAAAACTGAGGTATAACTCTGTAACTGTCTAATACCCGCCCTTGTATGACAATCCCACCGTACTACTCTTAATATAATTATATTGTTCACCCAAATCAAATTTTTATTTCATCAAGTCTTATAGCCTATATTTTAAGATTTGAAATATTAAATTCAACACTTTAAAATATATCTTTATAAGATTCTTGGTAGTCAGAATAATATTAAAACAGGGATCTACACTATGAATTATCTAACTTTCTAGATATTTTAAATGAAAAATATCAATTGCTCTAATCAAATCCCCATTTAAGAGGAAAAATAGTCTACTAAAGTGGAAAAATATAGCCTAATTATATTTATAACGCCCCCTCACTATCTAATGTTTCTTACACGCTTGGGCATCTTTAATTATAAATCAATGAGTCTCATATATAAATCATTTTTTAGTTTGAAACAGACTATACTTGTTCAAAAATCTTATAATAAAATATTATACATGATGAAAAACGAGAAACTTGAAATATGTTATCATGTTTATTTTTAAAAATAATCTACGCACACTCATTTTCTTTAATAACTTAGAAAAAAATCTAGTTTGTATATATTTTTTCTTTTAAGATGGCTGGTATGCGAGGAACCAAAAAAGGACTAAGAAAGATTTCAGGATAGAGCTGAGTTAAAATCACAGCGGGGGTAGAGAGGCAGGTAGCCAATCAGTTGACGGTAAAAGTTTTAGCGTGGCGCTAATAAATTATTTTTCACTATTCTCTCCAGCCATATAGTAGGTTAAAGGTGGATTCTATCAAACAATGTTTCAAAACATGCTAGGAATATATTTATTTAGTTTTCATGTGATACATTGAGGAAAACTTTAAAAAAATATCGCAACTGTTCATTGTAAGAAGAGGAGAATTTTTTAAGAAGTGAAGACATCTCCCTTTATAATCCAACATGGTATTGTTTTTATCACCGCGTTTTACCACCCTTTAATATTATACGCGTATTCATTAATTACGCTAATTTTTTAAAGATTAATAAGGTTGAATTTAGCAAGTGTATCAGAATTTGCCTGTGAGGAGATTGTAAAAAATTTAAGAAAAACCATCTTCAATACATCAAATCAGTATTCGAACCCCGATCGGTAGTATGGTCTACTTCCTTAGACCACTCGAACACCAAAGCTGGTCTAGGTAATATAATCTTATTTTATAGTCTGGGATGTTCTAGAATCTAGTTCATTCTCATATTATAGACAGTATTTTAGTTTCTAGCATGCGTTGTCATTTTAAAAAATCCGTTTATAATTAAAGGCCTATCTACTGAACTATTAATAATTTATGTGACATTCACTGTGTTATTTTAATCATAAGAATTTTTAGTATCTAGTTACCGTTTAAAATATCTAAGCTAAGATTACGCTAATTATCAGGGATGAGGGAGGTTGAATTTAAAGTAAGTGTAAACACATTTGCATGGAGTGATAGTGGAAAGACCGTTTATGAAAAACCACCCTCGGTACACCCGACCGAAATTCAAATCCCAATCTCCTTGTAATCAGAAGTCTAGTCTAGTGGGAGATTGATGCTTTAGACTTAGATAATGCAGCCGTTGAAGCAGGCATTGGTTATTATACTGGGCCCTGATTTTGGTGACATGCTATCTCTTTTTTTGGTACAGCACAGACAATGGACATGTGCACATAAATAATGTCCCTGATCCCCTGGTTGTGTGAACGATTCTTTTTATAGTTAACTCTTTGGTCATTTTTGTCAGTTTGGATTTTTAGGTAGACGCATTTTTTATTGGTTTGCGTCCTTTTGGGTATTTTTAGAACTGGTTTAGTGATTTTTATAGATTTTGAATAAGTTTACGACATTCATGTTGAATAAAAAGGCCTATATTTTAAAATAATACCAATATTATATACGGTATATTTGTAAATACTCAAAACACAAGTTTTTTAGTCACCTAGTTGCGGAATGGGAAGATAATGTAGGCTCCTAGTATGGTTGGGTAAAATACACATTCCTTATGAGACATTGCAACTAAGCTGGAAAATGTTGCGCTGGGAGGGATATCTTTTTTTTATGAAAAATATATCTCTAAATCAATATTATATTTAGCAGTACAAAATTTCATTTTGTTAAAGGCTTCTCATGCACACACACACACACACACACACACACACACACCACACACACACACACACACACACACACACCACACACACACACAACACACACACACACACACACACCACACACACACACACACACACACACACACACACACACACACACACACACACACACATATATATATATATATAGAATATATATTTATTTTTCATTTGTAAAGTGCGTATTTGATTTAGTTTTGTACATACACTCATTACGAGTTTTTGTCAACATTTTTAGGACATGTTTTGTAAATTTGAAGTAATTTTTTAGAATGTTTATATAATTTTATAGGTGATTTTTTGATAATTTTTAGGTCAGCAAAGTCCTCCCTGGTTTTTAATTACTTATTCTAAATGTTATATATGAGACACCCTGGAGGAAATAGCGCACGTAGGGTGTAAAGAGATGACGCGCAAACCACAACAGGAATAACATGCGGAAATCTCTGCCTCTTGCACCCGTCCTAGATTCTAACCTTGACCCTCCTCCGTCAAAAGGGATAAGAGTTTATTTTATTAGTCCTTTCGGCCATCGGCGTGAGTCTGAAGACGGGAGTTAAGGGGAATTCATAACGCAAGGAAAATGACTTCCGTGGAAATTTGTGGTGTTATAATTAAAATACAATTGTTACAAAGCAATACCTAATTAGTTGGGTTGGTTGCTAAAGCAGAAACGACCACAAAGAAACAGAACAAGGATTGTGAGATATGATGATTGAGGAGAAAGTAGAAGGGAGGGAGGAAGAGGGGAGGATTTGTGGTTTATAATGAAGATACGTTCATTTGTTGTTGACTTTTATTGCACCTGCATCCTGTGATCGAACAATACACGAGTTGGTGGGAAAGGGGGGTTTGAGGTAAGCACGTATGTTCGTGATAAGTTAAAACAACCTTCTAGAAAATGGGTTTGTGAAAGACTCGGATAGAATTAGACTAAACATGTTTTAAACGTCAGAGTTTAAAAGTAGTATCAGTGATAAAACAAACCAAGGTGACTCTTTGATTGTGTAATCCTTATAAACTTCACAGTCATCAACATTATGAATATGACTGCTATAATTGAGTCAACTATTATATTTAAAATTTTAAATAGTTATTTCTTATTCTTTATAGGAATTCACACAGGGCTGCTTAGAACGGGAGAAGGGTGGGTTCAAGTAGGGCCACCGATTGCCTATCATAATTCTCTCTTTTTATTTTATTCAGCACCGCTTATTACTATCCGTTCGAGTTATACGCTTAAATAATAATTAAGCTAATGGGTTAGGAATGGGGACGGTTGCATTTAGAGAAAGTGGACTCGCATTTGCGTGGAGGGAGAGTGGAAAACCATTTAGGAAAAGCCACCCCCAGTTCACCCTAGTGAAATTCGAAACTCGATCTCCCCGTCCTCAGCAGTCTAGCTCAACACAAAGCTAGCGTGATCTAACTCAGCCACCGAGGCGCGTCTATCTCTTTCTTTCTTACAACAGCAAATATTATACTGTTGTACATAAAAAGTAGGCCAAGTAATTTTTTTATTGATTTATTGATCTCAGTTATTTTAAATCTTATAAGAATAGTAAATATAAGTAAGTTGTAGCCCCTGTCGCATTAATGGAAGGGAGCTTCCATCTTCATTTTAAATATTATGTTAATACAACTGTATTAAGTATATAGTACATACATCGTTGAAGTAATTTTATGAGAGAGGCAGCCCCAAACATTATATTGCATCCTCTGGCTGACCTTGTTCACATATTAAAAATATATTAGTATATTATTTCACTTTCACATATTTTTCTAGGATAATCTCATTTTTACTGGAATAATTTATGTATTAGTATTAATACATATTAATATAAATCTAAGAATTAATTAAAAAATATTTAGTTTGCTTTGATCAAAATTTATGCATAAAGTTGTATTACATACAAATTTAAAAGTATTTTATTGTTAATGTTAAATATAATTTTGAATAATAGGTCTATAAGCGATTTTATTTTATTTAATTACTGCTCATAAATTTGGTGATAGTATTTTTCACAACTTAATTAATTTAGTCTAACTTTTACGGTCTAAATAATTGTGTCTTATCTTTAGAGTAAATTTAAAACTATTCTCTGGGTCCAAACTTTATATGAGTTGATCACCATAATATATCAACACACATTAGTGTCCTAGTGTATATTGTGTCATATCAGTTCCTCGGCTCACCGCTAGATGTCAGGGAGGGCGCCCTAAAAGTAAGGTTCGCCGCTGCTAATAATGATTTTCACCTCCTTCCCATTGTGACGTCACTTGGCGTCTGTAGAATCGATCGACGTCTTGCGTCCCCATCTCTCCAGCCTCCTTACAGACGCCCTACGCAGCCATCTTGATCTTCTAAATCTCATATTATACAATAAATATATGTTTCCAGTTTTGTCTTGTATAATATCAAGGTCATTTTGCTTCTTTAAATCGGACTATTAGACACATTATAAATATTAACCAATACTAATATTAAATTGGATTTTAATTTTTAATAACGTGTTTATTATGATGCAATACCATTATTAAAGTGAGGTTCAACTTTCCATGATTTGCAGGCCAATCTGGAACACACTATATTAAACTAATAATTCAATTTAATTATAGTTTTATAGAAAATACCTTTAAACAAATTCAGAGAAACACTATACAAAGTTTGACTTCAAAGGGAAAAAGCAAGCTTAGATTTGGTAAATGTTTTGAAAATAAATGGGATGGTGGTAAAAGGTTTAAGTCCCTTCATTCACATTTTCCAAGACAACTTTCATAATTCAAACACCATAAGGACTGTAGCAAATACATTTTTTAATTAATTTAAATATTACAGAGACTTCTTTTAACCATAAACTAAAATGCGTTAGATGATTGTCTAACAGATGGAAGCACTAACTCAATTTGAATTAACCATCCGGAGGCGACGGATTTTTCCTGAGCGACAGAAATCCGTAGCACAACCTCCTTCGGAGGAGAAGTAAAGCCGTCGGTCCCATGTCGATTGTGGCATGTGAAATAACCCTGAAAAGTGTGTGAAAATATATTTCCCGACAAACTCGGTAGGCTCTTTCATGCTCACTCATAGAAATTCTCGTGTGTTAATATAATCTATCGGTTCAGAAAGTGCACGTTAAATACCTCAAATAAATGGAAAAAAATTGAGTTAAAATTGAGATTTCCCCCCCTTTTCCCTCTGTAACTTTCAAATGCCAGTAAACACATTATTTTAGTTCTTTTAGATCAAAACCTGTATTCCAACACACAAAATTTATTTTAAATGTGATAGAAATTGATGATTGACATTTTTGGCTAAATTAATAAAAATGGCACTCACAGATCTAATATGTTTGGAGATTTAAAAAATATCAACTCATAATATTAATCTATCATTTTACGCCATACCTCAATTTAATATGAGTAATCAATTAAGGCCTACATTAGGAATTAAAGTGTAAACCAAATACTTTTAACATATTTAAAAAACCTTTTTGAATTAGTCAAGAATTTAAAACTCAAATCAGTGTTAGCATATGTTGGCATAACTTGAGCCTATCTCGTATCTCGACTCTCGCTAGTGTCACGAGTTCGATGTTTGTGTGAATTATAGCGAAATTAATTCCTTTGTGATCACTATGTATATTTACCTGACTTTAAGTTTATATTCAGTCAATGTTACTTCGGAAATGCGTAAAGCCCTATCCACATACTCCGTATTCGTGAGATCATTAATCCGTAAGAAGATACTCCCTACTAACATATTTCTTTGCCCCCAGAGTCCCGTTCCGTAATGCCTGTAGCGCTCCGTAGAAGTTGGATCAACTTTAACTTTAGAGGACTGTCGTTGCAAACGGCTACTTAGAACCAATAACAGCTATACAAATTAATTAGCATCAATATTCGAATACAATTTTAGCGCAACTATAGTAAATGAAACGGCCGACATTTTCTAAACTTATTTTTTTCTTCAATTATATACTTTTAATAGCGCTTCGTAGCATACCTTACTGTAGGCCTACTAAGAAACTAAGACTATCGTCATTTTTTCTAAACGAACTAAACAAAAATAAAATTCTGAAAATATTGACTATGGTCATCAAATTTGTTTAAATTGTTTTATCTTGACGAATTTGATTGGGCAAAAATTATAATTTTTCGTTGGTTGAAACGAAACTACATGCTTAAGGACATGAAGTGTGTGTTAAATAAGGCTGTGGAACTTTAGGAGTATGTGGACAAGGCTCAATACAAAATAAATCAATAAATTTAATAACTGTTCAATTAATAGCTTGACGTTAAGTCTTATTACATATTTTAGATCTATTACTGATGAATCTAGAGTAAAATATTTTCCTGAAAATATTCACAGAGTGCACGTCACGCCAGAACTCAGGTTAGGAAGTGAGTCTATACTTGAATATCCACGATACCAACTACAAACAGGTATTTTGGTTGCTCTAGCCAGTTTTATCGCCCGATAAGATATATGTATTTTAGTTTTAAATGGGTTAGAAAGAACTTCTCCGGAAAGTACAAAGAAACGACTGATCTATCAAAGAATGATACAACTTGTACCCACTCCATAAAGTTAGATATTGGGAATGAAAGGGGGGAAGGTTCAACCAAATAGTGCTTTGCATTCATGGCTAATATACAGGTTGACTTATACATTTAATGAAATTATTATAATATTATAAATAAACACTTTTTTAAGAATAGGGAGTAAGTGACAGCAAATTTGGAGTGATAAGCTATTATTTAATACAATTGAAATACAGTTTATAATTTAAATCAATTTCACAATCATTTTTAGAATCGTATCTAATTGAAATTAAAACAAAACTACCAAATTTTTGAAAGGTCACAATAATTTAAATTTTGAATTCCAAAAAACAAATAGATATATAAAGTTTTAAAAACTGTGTTGGTGAACACTTAAACCCAAAACTAACCCAACATACCACAGTTTTTTTAAAATTGTAACTCTAGTAATTTTTGAGTCGTACCTTCTTGGGGGTTGGGCTAATTCCAAAAGAGCTTAGTCATTAAAATTATTCATCAATCTGGTAAATATACTAAGTCAATATAAGAGATTTCATTCAATAATATGACACATTTGAGAGATGTGTCCTGTCGTGGAGTGTTGCCAGAGTGAGCAAAGTTAGTTTTGTAACTGTAAATAATTATGAATCTCATAACTCAGTAGAACACTCATTGGTCAAGTATCACCGATGCTACATTCCCATGTGAGCTATATATAATACAGCCCCTATTTATTATTGATCAAAAGGATAGAGAGGGGGTGAGCATTTAGCCTATCATGGGTACATTTATAACAATATCTGCTTACCCTGGAAACATTCCACGGCACGATACAGGAGAGATGTTGGATCAGGTACGGTTTTTTTAGTTACTTTTCAACTGTGGGAAAAATAAAATACTAACGTGAATCAAATACATATAAGAAAATGATGTAGCCTATCTCTTTCTACCGCTAGTGCCATCGATCAGGGTCAAACTTCGGTCTCTCCAATCAAAATTCAGTGTCTTAACTCTTTGTCCTTTTTAGTTCACAGGCAAAGAAATTCGTCACTCTCATATAACTTATTTTTAGTTTTTCATAAAATAAAGTATGTATTATAATCGTAAGAGTTATAGATCTCTAGATTATAATGGGTTTTGGACGTCTTATGTGCCCTTGAACTCAATAAAGTGGGTTTTACAATTAAGTCTGTCCTCATATCTGTCTATATGTCCCTCTGTATGTCTATTTGTACCTGGAATGGGATAGTTTTAATATATTTAATTCAAACTTTACATTTATATGTATAGGCCAAATCCTGATTTTGAGTCTAGCTCAAAAAAGAACAGTATTTAACTGATGACTGACTGATTTTTTAAAATAATACACTTTTAGAAAATGGTTATAACTATTTTGTATACTTGTTTTTTCCGAGGAAAATTTATGCAAGGATAGTTTACTAATGATTGATTTTTAAAAATTGAAAGTTATTTTAAAATGAGTAAACAATATGGTTTAAATTATGTATAAGAGAAGTGCTTTACTTAATATATGAGGATGTATGCTTGTTTTTCTAAAATAAATTATTTCAGAGTAGCCGACCGATAGGTGATTTTTAAAAATTTGAAGTTCTTCTAAAATGGCCTTTTCGATTTTGTTCAAAGTGGGTTTGTGGGGAGTGTTTGAATAAATTGTTTAGTTTTGTTTGAAGACAAATTAATTTAAGGGTTAATTTACTGATTACTAACTTTAGAAAATCTGAATTTGGTTTTTTTTATTTGTTCCCAAGTCTCACTATCAGTTCGGGTTTAAGGCATATGTATTAATTACGCAAATGTTTCAGGGATAAATAAAGTTGAATATAGGAGTAGTGTACCCGAATTTACGTGGAGGGAGAATGGAAAACAATTTAGGAAAATCCACTACCAGTACACCCAACCGGGATTATAATCCCAACCATCCCGTCATCGGCAGTCTAGTCTATTGCGAAAGTGACACCTTACACCATGTGGCCACCGAAGCGAGCTAGATTTAAAATCAATATGAGAAAGTATGTACGATTGGGTCGTAACATTTATTTTTCCTAGTCACTTTATATGACTCCCAGTAATGTCAGTTGAGATGGGTTTGAAGATCTCAATGGCTCCACGCAACAAAATGTTTTTTCCTTACGTAGCTGCAAAAGACCTTGTAAAACAGTCCATAAAAACTGTCTCGGATACTATGAGGCCTTCTGGGTTAGTCAGGTGGGCCTGGCAGTATTTTGGGTCAATACCGGGTGATCCACAGTCCTTGTGCTTAGATAAAGTTGAATTGATTGAAATGTGATCACCTCTGTGGTCTAGTGTAAGAGTTTGTGGGCTCAATCCCTGTGACGCATTGGGTCTGGAACGAGGTCAACTCGGCCTCCTGAGGACTAATAAGGAGCTACTTGGATGACAACGTAGTGGCTCCGGTAGAGAAAACTGAGATTAATGGCTGTAGGGTTTGTTGAGCTGACACCATGGCACCTTAAATCTGAAGAAGGTGGCACTATTTTCGCCAACAGATGGTGGCCACGCGGATGATATGAACCGATTGTCGGCTAACGCCAATTGAGTTTTTTTTAAAGATATTAAGATGTAATAAATAACCATTATAATACCAATTACGATTAACCTATATGTATGATCACGTAGGTTAAGGTGTTGAGCTCGAAATAGAATGTATCGTTGATTACAATCAGGTTGAGTTTCGAATCTTGGCCGGGAACACTACACTTAATATCATCTCTGAGGTATTTGCATGACTACTATTGAGAAACATTTCTCTTGTTTTCGTGTGATCAATCTTCCCTTGAATATAAGTCAGGTTTCGCAAGGTTGGTTCATCGAGGCTTTACACCCACCTTTCGACAGTAACTGAAAGTGAGGAAATCTGGCAACAGTTAACTGAGTTAGAGCAAATATAAAGCCTGCAGTTCCTTCAGCAGTGATATCGAGTTGTAGGAGTGGTTCTACACATTTGAATTATCACTGTGGTTTCGCCCTCTGCTCTCTATGAGAAGGTTGGTGCATGTACTTCAAGATATCCTAACCCTAGATTTAATCGTAAAGATTCTCGGTGTTGATCTTAATAGTTAAAAAACTAGAAGTGACTACATAAAAAATGCAATATATTTATAAGTGGATTTTTGTTTAATAACTGCTCGATGAATATTAACAAAGCAAACTAAAATTCAAAGGTAATAGCGATTAAAATGATTTCTTTTTGCTAAGATTTATTTCTAGTTTCTATTTAGTCTAAATTTGGTGTCTAGTCAATAAATATTCATAACTAACCCTAGAATGCTAAACCTCTCTGTGTGAAACATGAATGCTAAACACTCGTAAATTTTACTACTTTACATTTTATTATATTGAAAACATAATTATATTACATTATTGACAAAATGAAAACCATTCTCAACTAGTTTAAATGTTTTTTTTTGTTGATTGTCAATTTTTTTTTACACAGTTTCATCACATGATACACAAAATGTTGCCCTGAATTATCTACATATGTCAAGAGAACAGTGGCTGCAAAATATCGTGGTTTCATTGTAGATTTCAATTATTTCGGGATTTTTGGTTTTCTGGTTTATGACCATGTTCTCATGTGTAATAGGATGCAATATTACAACTTTGTTTTGTTTTAGTTTGTAAGATACCATTGTCACACTAACATTAGTAAAATGTTTCATTAATGCTATTAGTAAAATGTTTCATTAATGCTAAACACTCGTACCTCTTACGACTGAGCTTCTCCTAGAGCACAAACAAAGCAAGTCACAAGAGAAACACTAACGCTATAGTGAAGTTTCAAGGCCAACTGAAGGTATTGAGAGGGGAGCAGTCTAGCCCCATGTAAGGGAAGGAACACGACAATCTTGTAAACCTCGCTAGTCAATTTTACGAAGGAAGACCACTCTAGGGTTGACTTTTTTCACGTTATTTGTATGTTAACAATTTTAATTACGTAGAATTACGAAGGTCTATATGATGATACCTTACAATTATGCCCTTGAAAACCTAAAAGCCAATTATATTATTTGACTTATAAACTTAATAATACTAATATAAAAGTAGAATGGTTGACCTATCTTGAAAGTTGGACGTGTGCTGGGCGTACATACATAAATAATAACTTAGATATATTTTTATGCGTGGTCCTCCCCCTTCCCCCGCTCAACAACCACCACCTGAGGTAATTAGTGTCTACCTGTCCTACAATTAATGACTAAACTCACAAGTGAAGGTATAAAATGTTGCAAACAACCCGCGTCTATTTTTTTCTATCTCAATTTTATGTTTCTTTCTCTCATGTAGTTTTCTGAGTATTATGATGACGGCGCATGGACCACCCAGGTTGTTTTGTAATTTGATTCTATTTCGCTTTGAGGTTCGCATGTTTAAGAAATCAGTATCAGGCAAGTAGTTTATAGTGCTCAAGCGTAAGCTGAGTTGAAAATATAAGGACAAGAAAAAATAACGTTAGCTTTATCCGCTCAAATAACGCGAACACTTTTTGGGGTCAAATAAAATGATGATCATGTTTTCTATGTTTCTAATTATTACAAAGCCTAAAGTGTTATGGTTTTAAAATATGTAATCAATTTATCAAATGAAAGAACTACAGATTTAATCAAGAAGGAAAGGTGTAAAAACATTTAAAAATCTTTTAATAATACAAACGTTTTAATCTAATTTTATTTGTCACTTAATAATTGGTCAACAACATCACGAAGGAATTTTCAAACTTTTTTATATGTAGTTATATCATTACCATAATTAAAAACATGTTTGATTAATATGCCTACAAAATTTTTAATGAACAACAACGCCACTTCTTACCATGTTTTATTTTAATAATTATAGTATTTCTTAAATTAATATTTCTTTTTGTCAAATTATCAATAATTCAAATTTTATATTAGGATGATAAATAAAGTAAAATAACAAAATTGAATATTTCATTCAATTTTGTAATTAAAATATATTTTTACTTTTTGTGTTTGGATTTAATCTTTGCCTTTGGAATAGAGTATAACTCAGAAATATTTAGCAAATGATTTCTAAAATTAATATCTTGAATGTAATTTATATATATTGTAAAGAAGGATAACCAGTTTTTAATATTATGACGCAAGGTCTCAGACGTTATTCTCTCAGTAGATTAGACTGCTAAAGTCAGGGAGATAGAGGTTCGAATCTCGGTCAGGTGTACTGTGGTTATTTTTTTCAAAATGGTTTTACACTTTCCTTCTACAAAAATGCGGGTACACTTCCTTTAAATAAACCTTCCTTATCCCTATAACCACTATCGTAAATAATAGACTACATAAGCGTTCAACCCAAACGGGTAACAAGATGCGGTGCTAATATAAAATCCATTCATTTTTATAGTCATTTTATAACGCTCAAGATAGTAGAGAAATGAATTAAAAAGAAAAGGAAATATTAATCTTATTCAAAACTATTAATTTATGAAAATTATCACTCCTAAATATCAGAAAATAGGTCCAAGTAAATAATCTCTTGTAATCAAATTTTCAAATCTAAAAATTGTGCTTAAATTTTGGAAATCAAACACCGTTACAAGTAATTTTAAAATGTCCACCTATGCTTCTTTAGCCATAACAACATGTTTTTCTCTATCCTTGTCCTCAAAATAAGCATTGTTCTACAAGAGTTAAGAAAACAAGAGAAAGAAAAAAGAAAACTCTCCGAGGCGTTCAAAAAACCTTTTAAAATTTACTGCTCCGTGTCTCACGGGCAATTTCCAACGAAGATACGCCGTGTGAATTTGTGCCGGGAATTTTCTCTCCGTCGGGTTGGTACGTGATGTGTAATGCAGATTGCCGACATCCAATTGGGGCGGAAAGAGAAAAATAAAAGTGGGAGGCGGGAAAATGGAACAAGAGAACATCGATATTTGAAGGAAGAAAGAGATAACTTATAAGAGTATAGTTTTTTTAGGGCAATTCGATTCTACCCTTTTTGCTCTCATCCTTTTTACCTCTTTCAAATTTGTGGGTGGAGGCTGAAGGAATACGATGAGAAAGGGGGGTTCGTAACATGCGCACAGTGCTCCATTGTCCTGATTGGTCAGAAGGGAGGAAAGAGAAACACAATCCTTCTTGAAGTTTTCGTGTTTTCTCTTTTTGTTAGACATACTGATGCTTGCATCATCTCATCTCTAAGAGATAGATTACGAGTTTATTTTCCCCTTTCTGTTCATCCTTCTCCCAGAAGTATAGGGTGTTTCACAAAAAAAAATGCCTCCCTCCTACTTCCTCAAACTGTCTAGTCGTTATTTCCTTAAAAGGTGGAGATATATCAGGTGAATACTAGAAGTATTAAATTCACTAAAATTAGATCTAAATAACTTTCAGGGCCTACCAGATTTTTATAAATAAAAAAGTAAAATTCTGCTTTTTAGCTAACTTTAATAGTGGGGTCTGTCTCCAACATTTCGAAGGTCAGTTTTGGGCTTTTGCATTTCTCATTTATTGGCATTCAGGCCTGGGCCATAATCTTCTCTTGGAAAAAATACAATTTTTCTGGAATCATAAATTGCTTTTTCTATCTTATTATACATAAGAAGCATAGATAAAACTTTATGATCGTGTTCTAGCTAGTGAAGTTGTAACTATCATTGCAAACACATAAATAATTAATTTTTCTAAAATGTCTTTGATTATTTTGGTTGAATTTGACTAAGGCCTCAAAGTAATAGTAAAATTACAAAATAATTTTCTGTTTAAAAAAATGATGCCTTTTATGATCGCTTCTTGATTTGCGAATGCGTTTAAGTACAAACAATCAAACAAGTTAGTATATTCTTTATTATTGATTATTTATAGATATAAATATTCTATTTTCTTTCCTGATAATATACCAATTAATGTCGGTCCATTCGAAGATTTAAACTCTAAGTAGGTCCAACAATTCAATCAAAAATAGATCTATCAAATTTGATTAAAAAGGTTATATTTTACTAATTTATAGAATAGGTATATTCTTCCTGTTTGAGCTCATTGAAATCTGAACTGACTTCTTAATATTGGGTATCGATAATTTTTTTCTAGCTTGGACACCTTTTCATTTAGAACTTAAAAAAAAAATAAAGACAAGAAACATTAAACTAACTAAAGAGATTTAAATTTCAAATATCAGGCTTACTATCACACATTTTACAAAATAGAAGCTATTTTTAGATATCAAGGCTCAAAATATTATTTTGTATTTATTAAATGCTACTTTAAGTAAAAATTTGGAATAGGCCTACATGAAAAACTTTTTTTTCGTGGGGACACACAAAGCACATAATAAACTGCTTAGTCATTAAAATTAATTTCATTTGTAAGCAACAATACTTGTCTCAAAACAAACTTTTTATCAATGCTTGCAGCATATCATCCTTAAATATAATAATAATAATTAATAATAATAATAATAATAATAATAATAATAATAATAATAATAATAATAATAATAATAATAATAATAATATTTTAATTCAACTATAAATTCTAAGTAAAACAAAAATGCCATTAAAATAATTATATTTTGATTCTGCGCGAATTTAACTAATTATTATTAATTAGTGTCTACAATAGTGCTACATACATAATACGTCTAATTTCCTCCGAAATTATCTCTTTGAAACCAATTTTTCTTAACATTCCAAGATACCATACTGTACATTCAATTTTTCTCCAACATGAACAAAGTGTAATTTACCATATCAATTATAAAAACTAACTGGTCTATTTTCGTACATCCTATATTCAAATTATTTGTTCTATTATTATAATTTTAGTAATAAAGTGCTGATCTAATAAATTATTCACATAGTAAAATTACACTTTGTTAATTTTAAGACTCAAACTTTTTATGTTTTCTAAAGCAACTTTTATAGGCTTACCACGATTACACTAGATAATAATATAATACTATATAGGCTAGTAATGACCTGCTTCAGTAGCCAAACGGTCTAAACACTAAGCCAACACTTTCGCAATCGATTGGTCTGCTTATGACAGGGATATTGGGGTTAGAATACCATTCGGGTGTAATAAAAGTTTTTTTACCTAAATATCTTTTAATTTTCCCTCCACGAAAATGCGGGTATACTTTTTAAAGTCAACCTCCCTGATCACTAACACACTAGCGTATTTTTTATATTATGTGTATAACATGAACGGATTATGTGGCAAATAGATAAAAAATAAATAAATATTATATATAATTTATACATAATATATAATATATATAAATATTATATACAATAGGCCTATATTATATATATATATACAAATAACAAATTATACAATGTATCTTGTATATATATACAAATAACAAATTATATTATATATCTTGTATAATATATATATAAATAACAAATTATATTATATATCTTGTATATATATAAATAAATAACAAATTATACTATATATACAAATAAAAAATCATACTATATATCTTGTGTGTATATATATTCAATATAATTTTTATTTATTTCTATTGGGTTTGTAAACTTAATTAATGTCACATTTTTAATATCTTTATTTACTATTTTATTTAGTGGCAATTGATAGGCTATTAGTAAAATATTGATACTATATCACTATGGAATATGAGAAAGCGTTTTATTTTGAAAATATTTTCTATATTAAAAAAAATAGTTATTAAAATTCATGTTGAAGACTGTTCAAACTATTGTTTACATCGAGTAAGATGTAGGTCTATAAATATAGACTCATGTATATTAATTTGCGTATTTTATGTTCTCCAAATTTTTACCATACCATGAATGAATGTTTATTTTAACTGTGTATTATTTTTGCTTGCCATACCGCTGTAAAAACATGATGCGATAAACACACAACTCAAAATATAAAACCATCCCCATTTACGATTTGTTTCGAAAAAAAAATAAAGTGGACATGATGGGTGATCATGTTGTGTATTTTTTGGAGGTCTCTACGCCCTTGTATTTGGTGGTTGGAGGGTGAAAGGAGATGATAGGAGTAAAATGTATAATTTATTGCAGCATCACAGATATGGATTGCACGCTTGGGGTTGGTCGTTTTGAGGGTAGGATTGTGGCGGTTTTTTTTTCCTTTCGGAAGTTTGCGGTTTGGACGATTTTGGGTGGGCGGAAAAAGGGTTTAGGGGAGAAGGGAAGGTTAGAGAAAGTGTTGGATTTAGTAGAAACGTTTCCGAGTAGGGCTATAAAAACTATCCCCCATCAGCCACACAAATATCCTTGAGATCCGACCCCTTTTTTCCCCTCCCGTATAATGTATATGGCTACTGGTAGAGGAGGTTAAATTTAGTGGTCCGCAACTGGATGATGATATAAATATATTCAGGACTTCGTTCTTGCTATTTATATTGTCATCCGCCAGGAATGTCTGGGTTTATTTCCGTGTGGTTGGACTAATTGTTTCGAGTATTTCCGAGGACTATGACTAGCTATCGTAAAACTAGAAACAATGGAATGAGTGACATAAAACTCTGTAACCGGGCACCACAATGCAATGCGTGCTTACCCGGAAGACATTAAAAAATATGTAAGTTAGAACCTTAGAATATCGATACATGCTTTAAAAATACATTCAATAAAATTTCGTTTAAATCTTAGAACCTATATATCATCATGTCAATACTATTTGCTAAATTATTTTTAGTGAAGTTTAAAGAGGGCTTAGCGGTTAATATTGCCTGATTCCCGCACTTGTTTGGAAAAATTAAAATTAACTAATAAACACAGCTTTTTTTTTATCAGTGTTCAACCCACATTGGTGGAGCTACGGAATAAATCGTTAGTATAATGTAGCTTAGCCTGCTGATATAATGAGGTCGGTGTTCAATTCCCAGCCAAGCTATTGAAGGGTTTTAAAAAAGTTTCCAACTCTAACATACCTCCACACAAATTTGAGTACATATAATTTAAATTCTTCTTTTCAGACCCATTCTCCAAATGTCCATACACTTAGCCCGGACGGGTAATGACTTGGAGCACGTATTTATCAATTTTATATTTAACATAATGGTTAGTAATGATTTTTTAAATCATCACCTATTTTATTAACTAACTATTAGTAGCATAATATTATTTTTCACAAAACTTACGGGCTTCTGGTAAATGTTTCTATTTTAAGATAAAAGAGAGAAAAAGTCTGTGCACTGCACCGTACCATATATCTTCAATTGAGAATTATTTTTTTTATGTTTCTATGTGTGTAAGAATTCTTTTCAAAAGTAGCCAACTTAAAACATATTTGTGAAGCAATCAGGATCTTGAGTGTGACTGTATCAACCTTAATAATGAAATAGTTATAAACTCTTCACAGTGACTGTACCATCTAACCCTTGTAATGGTACTGATCCCAACCAAAGTTTATACGATTGTTTCCCTCACCGCCCCCTTTAGGCCTATATAACCCCCTCCACCTCCTTCTTTAAACCATGGAACAATCCCCCTCCCCCATCATTTAAATTCAACCACACACACACAAAACACACACATGGATGGCTCACAAACCAACCCCTTGCCTTAGTCCCCTAAATACTACGATGCCAACTCCGGTAATTACAACCAGAGGGTGGAAAAGGGGATGACGTTGCATGCGCATAGTGAACTTTCTCTGAAAGCTTCAGTCCAAGCGCGGGGGCTGGTATAGGTGGAGGGACTTGAACCTTTGCCTCTCCACTATCCTCCAACCCCCCACCATCCCAACGAGCCTAAATTACATCAACAACAGTTGTTCCCGTTCGGCCGTATAACGCCCTAAAGTTCTGACAATAATGGTAGCACGTAACTCACAAGCCGGGTGGATGGGGGATTTTGTTGTTTAGGGGCATGGGGTGGAAAGGGGAGGGGGAATTTTACACTGACAATGAGCTCTGCTTGGTACCCTTCATCCCGCAATCTTCCACCCTTCTGGAGCCGGAACCTTCTCGGAGTGTTCCAGTTAAAGCGTTGGGATCCTCATTTTGAATTAGGGATTAAAGGGTTTTAAAAATAGACCACACCCATGGTTTCAAGAAGGAGGTTAAAAAAAGAAGATGGATTTATGTTATCAGCTTCGCTTGCCATTACTTATGGAAACAATTTGAGAAAACAGAGATTGGATAGTTTTATAACCAAAAGATGTGCCACACACATATCTATAGCTGGATTTAAGTAGGAAGGAACTTTTATAAATCACACCCATATTTTATTACGGTCATTATTGACAACTTTTACAAATTATTGATGTTTTTATAGGTATTCATATTATTTATCAAAATTGACAGCCGCAGATCACATGACTTTACTCTAAGTAGATTATATGAAAATTGTTTTAGTAACTTTTGTAAATGTCAAACGTTCTATCGTATCTAAATCGAACTATATATTGTCTTGTTTTATTGTTGTTTCCACAGTTTGATAACATCGACTAACAAACGTTTGTTTTAAAATACATGTTGTTGGGGACCTTTCTCAACAGTTCCCTTGCTATGAGATCAATGTTAGCGTATTTATTGAGGTTTATTGACGCTTCGTTAGTAAACCATCGAGAAATCAATAAACCTAATAACTTATTAGTTTTATATAGCAATGAAAATATTATATACATTCTCCGACAATATTTGATTTTTAAATGTCGGTTAATCCCATAGAGAACAAATGGTTCTTCAACAACAACAAAAAATACAAATAATTCATAACTCATTACAGGCTAAAATCAGTTCAATCTACGTTTGGTAATAAGCCCCTTATTGCCCTCACACTGCTGGAGTCTAGTTTTAATGACCTTACATGGCTCGGCTTCTGTTCTGCTGCTGGGGGGGTAGTTGGAAAGGGTTGGAGGGGGATATGGAGGGGGGAATGTATGGAGTGCATTGTGTTGTTTTCCTCTATTGGAATCCTGGACAGAAGACTAGGGACACAGCTGGACAACATGGGTTCCTGTTCGGAATTTCAACATAAGCCTTATAATATTCGGCCTTCTATCCAAAACCCGCCCTTTTTACGACCCGCCCTGCAAATGAACTCGTACACACGCAGCATGTAGTGTGCTTAGTACGTATTTTATTTATTTTATAATATACTATAACTTATGTTTGGAAAAAAAGTGTCTATAGGCTACTCGTTTTATATCTCTGTGGACTTCATTTGAGTATAGCACTAACTATTTTTTTATTAGGCCCTAAATTTAATAGATTTATCTTTTTCCATTCCAAGTAAGCCTACTATTACTTCGTTCTTTTTTTTTTGCTCCACGTATTACTTACTCGCCTGGGTCATATGCAAACTATACCAAAACCCGCTTCGGTGGCCGCATGGTTTAAGGCGTCCCTCTTGCAATATACTAGACTGTCGATGACGTGGAAATCGTAGCTTGATCCCAATCAGATGTCCTGAGTTTTTTCCTTAATGGCTCACTATTCTCTCTCCACGTAAATGCGGCTACACTTCTTCCAAATCCAACCCTCATAATCCCTAATCCATTAGCATAATTAACACATAGGATTATAACACAAAAGGGATTACGTGGTGCTAAAAATACTACACCAAAGAGGCTAGCTATTAGGAAGCTAAAATTCAGAGGAAATATAGGGCCTACCCCACATTTATGTGGAGAAATTACTATAACTCGAACAGGTACAAAGGTACGATGAAAAAAATAAGCTGAGTTAGAATGGAAAACTATTTAGAAAAAAACCTTCAGTACATTCATTCCAGATTCCCAAATCTACCACTTAAATTTAGTTGTACTAATATACGATTCTACCCACATTACTTACAAATACAGGGTTTTACATGAATTTAATCTTGTAACAGGTTTCTCTTGTGTTAAATTTGTAATTTGAATTTATCGCCAGTTCCAGTGAACTGGCTCCAATCCCATTTTGGGTTAAATGCATCTACCTTAGTTATAAAACCGTATATGTCATAGCATTTTAGTAAACATTTCAAAATTACTATACCCACTATCAAATAATTGAGCTAAACTCAATATCGTTGAATAGATTTGTGCCTTTAATATATATACTAGCTATACATAAGCTTATATTTATTTTGCAAAGTAAATACCTAAGGATTTATTTAAAACGCTTGCGCATTTCCTAGATATGAAATGAGACACATTGTCCACTTTTCTTCAAAACGTCGTATGTACCCATACGCTATCTGTGGTCTCATTAAGATGCCATAAACCCGAGCATTTCAATCTAATGGGTTGATATTAGAATAACTGCACGAACTAAAGTGTTCTAAGTATTCCTTATAAAATGTAATTATAGTTTATTATCCTGCACACTGTTTTAAATAAATCAAAATTAAAGCACATTCTCACTAAAACAATTTGGTTGATGCTATCCGCATATTTATTCTAATAGGGCAAGGTATACGTTAGGTATAATCGAGAGGAAATGTACCAAAATTGGTGTTGAGTGAGAGTAGTAATTCATTTAAGGAAAACTACTCTCAGTACCCTCAACCGGAATTCAAACACCGATATCCCCACAATCGGCAATCCAGTTTATTATGAGAGTGTAGCCTTAGATTATGCGACCGTCGAAGCATTTTTTTTCATTAGCTAATTTTTAAATTAGGTTTTTAAAGTGTATGTACTTTCTAAATAAACAAATGAAATCCATACATGACTTACAAAGTGACTGAACCTAGAATAGTACACCTATTATTAGACTTAAACAAGCCTTAGCACTTAGATGTTTACTAATTGGATAGGGGATAAAATCCGTCCGTCAGCACCATCCGAAGTCAAACATGACCTCGTAGACTTGTGTTTGACCTTTTTAACAACCAAACGTTGTTAACTTTGATTTTATTAGGTGAGAATAAACACATTAAAAACCTCGTGCTAGTCATATCAATAATAACATTAAACTACTGTGCTGATGCTTCTATGAACATAAATACCACGAGAAGAGATTTACAATAGTTTATAATCTCTCAACAAAATTATATTTAACGATGCTGCGCTAATTGTTTTATGTTTATGATAAAAGTAATCTTAGGCTTGAATACATGGAAGACTTCTCTAAAAAGCATGGCATTTCTAAGAGGAGAAAAACCGTAAGAACAAAAAATTCAGTTTTAGAAACGACGGCAGCGAATTTTATTACACGTGAAAATTTGATTTATGAAAGGGAGCTGAGGGGGTGGGTAGGATAAGGGAATAAGGGTAACAAAGCTCTTTAGGGATGGGGTTGGGTTTGGGGAGGCTGTCTGTAGGAAAGGAAGAGCAAAAAGAGAAATTGAAATTTTTCTTGATCTAGTTTTATAACTCCACTAATAAATGGAGCGCAAGGATAAGTAGAATGGCTCCTAAATAGTAAAGTCGACGAATGGAAAAAGATGGACGAAACCTGTCATTTTGTCTGACTTTATTTTTGTAGTTTTATATAGAATGGTGAGGATTATATTTGTTTCTTTTGGGAATTTTTTTTTTAAACTTCTCAAAACGTCTTAACTAAATTCTTTATTGAAAATATAAGACTATCGTCTTTTCTAATGTCTTCTAAGATTCTTTGAAATATGGAATGAACTAATATTTTCAACACAAGAAAATTCTTCCCACAACTTAAATCGTATTCCAGGATTGTATTTCTATTATTTTTCGTCTTATTTTAGGGTAAGTGATTCTATCTCAAATAAAAACTGTATTAAGTGAGGAAAGATTGAAATAGTATAGCCTTACAATAATACCATTTTGTAACCAAAATAACATTTGATATCAATCAGTACCGTAGCTTTCACGTAAAATATCCCTTTTTCTATTCAATTTTTTTTTGGTCCTACTGTACTATGAATATAATAAATGGGCAAGGAAGGGTGTACAGTTATATAGTATTATTCTAAAATATATTTAAGGAGAACATAAAAAAAGAAATGAAATTTAAATAATGTCGTAAAAGAAGGAAAACTTCTTAGCTAGCTAAAATGTATATCTAAGTAAAGCAATAAAAAATGTGGAAAAATGTGTAGGAAGAGACTTAGTCTCTATACTCCTATATGATAATTTTGAAGGAACGTGTAATTACATAATTTGCTTAACGTTTCAGATCAGTTAAAGTACAAAAGCTTAGCCCTACTATTTTTATTTGCTTAAATATATTTTACAAGTCAAATAGTTAAATTCAAATCATAAAGAAATGTAATACTAAAAAAAATAATTATTTGACACTGTATTTTAATAGTTTACAATTTAATATCAAATATGTAAATAGAATAAAGTATAGTTTATTAGTTATGAATAAAAGCAAAGTAAGTTTACCGTTTTTATCACATGTAATGTCCATCCTATCTGCATATTCACACTAATCGAATGGGCGTGAGTAAGGTGGAGTGTATTTAAATTTGCATATAAGTATAGTAGGATATATTTACGTAAAAACACCTTAATACATTCAGTCTGTATTCAAAACCTTATTATTCCTTTTCTGACGAATAATATCAGACAGAATTGATGCCCTACGTGACGACCGATGCGGGTGGTATTAGTGTACAGGCCTATTTTAAAATAGCTCTTATATGACGAAATGTAGCATTTAATCAATAAATAATTTTCTATTAAGTGCCTGATTTTTAAATTGTTAGCTTTGTTGCGATTTAAGATTGATTATTATTTTAAACGGTTTTATGTTCAATCAAACATGTTAACATTTACATTATATAAGTTACTAACTTAAATAATTTATTGACAACGTGATATTAAATTCTTGCTTTGCATAAAGTTCACTTTTATGACTCAGATAGCAAAAAGCAACTTCTTACCGGTACACTTTGAAAATGTGTATCTTTTAACTTCCTCTTTTGGAAGCGTTGGTTGGTAGAATGGCTACTTCGCAATAATTTACCATGGCAGGCTTGGGATTAAGCCACATTTATTAAAGGGTGATTGATTTTTTTTTTTAACTCTTGTCAAGGTTGGCTAAATTATTCTTACTTATATTCTCAAACATTTTACACTAGGACAGAATTGCTTTTAGATTTATTATAAACAAAGGTATAGTTCACAAAAGTTGCTCATATTAACATAATCATATCGTAAAAATGTGGACTGTTATTGATGAAAGAATATAATAAATTACATATAGGCCTACATAGTTCCTAATTATTTTTTATTTAGAACATTTTTATTAATTATAGCATTTATTTTCTAATACACAAATAGACACACACACACACACACACACAATTTTCTGTCTTTATTTGAACAAACTATAACCAAGGATACCTTATTTTGATTACTTTTGAAATATGTTGTAGAAATTCAAGACATGACTGCATGAATAAAAGACAGGAATCAAAACAAATTAATAAAATAAAATGCGAACAAGTTTAAAAAAGTGATCGAAAATATATGGACTGCACACACAACCTTTAGATTTAGTTTCAAAGTCGTATTTAAGAAGTTTCCTTGAGACGTTTCCTCGTCTGGTAAACAATATTGGGTCTCTTAAGGTGAGGATGTACGGACCGCGAGTTAAAGCCAGTGTTTTTGCAGTTTATATAGCAAAACCTTTTTTGGCCAAATAAAATAAAATATTGCTCCAGTATAAATATAGAGTTTAATTTTCTTCTCATGATGATATCAACAGTTGTTGAATATCTGTCATGATTATAGTGGCATTAGATGAGAAAAATTTTAAATGAAGAAGAGAAAAAGTTGTCATTAAATTCTAGGACACCCTTGACCGATATTCAAGAACTGTTGAGGTCGTCATGTGAAGAAAATTAAATATATGTTTGTACTGAAGAAATATTTAATTTATTTTGACCAAAAAAAGACTATATAAAAATTGCAAAAAACATGGCCCTTTTCTCGCGTTTCTACGTTGCCACCTTAAGATTTTTTAACTAAACTCTTAGCAAAGTCACGAACAGAAGAACTAAGTTCAAGATTTTTTTAATTGTAAGAGGGAATACTCAATGTCTGAAACGTTGCTATAGGAGGCTCTACTGTCTTATATTTTTATATTACTATAAACAAAAATGAACAATTTTTTTTATTATTATTATTATTATTATTATTATTATTAGCACCGCGTCTTACTACCCGTTCGGGTTATACGCACTTACGCTAATGTGTAATGGTAGGGTGATTGTGAGATGAAATGGAGGACCTACAGTTTAACGTGGAATCCGAACCACGGTGGAGGCCTGGCATTCCTCACATTCACAAGTTGTGATTAATACACATCTTGTCAGAGGTGAAGGAAGGGTTTGGCAATCAGATAAATCTGTACCGGGACCGAGGATTGAACCCCGAACCCCTAGCACAGAAGTCCGATACCTTACCCCTAGACCGCCAGGTCAATTTTTTTTTTTTTATTAACTTGTTAAAAAGTTTATCTATTGAGTTATTAACCTTTTTCAATCATATTTCCCATATAAATAAGTGATCAATTATTTCCTAGTCTAACTAAGGTGAAAAATTTAAGTTATTTGTTTGTTTATTTTTGTGCACGGCATCTCACTACCCATCCGGGAAATTCGCCTATTTACATTAGGTAGCAGGGTAATAATGATGATGTAGCTAAAGTTCAAAAAATTTGTACCCAAACTTTCGTAGAGAAAGAGTGAACAACCATTAAGGAAAAAAAAAACTTTATAATTTTTTTTTAAGATATGAGTCCCAATCTTCTCGTCACATGGAAAATGAGGCAATATGAGGTTCATTTCTTAGCCCGCGTGTTCACCGATGCGGAATATTTTAGGGGCTGGTCCTCAAAATAAAACTTGCCTCAAAATGCTATCCAATATTTACGTTGGGTAGGTATGTTAAAACACTGATGCACTATTTAGGCCTATGATAATCTTAGCTATGCCTACCTTCAATTGAACAATCACTGAAACCACTTCAGTGGTAGAATGGTCTAAGACGTCACTCTCGCAATAGACTAGACTGCCAACGCCAGCCAAATCAGGGTTTGGATCCCGATTGTGTGTATTGAAGGTGTGTTTTCTTCTAAAGGGTTTAAAACTCTCACTCCAAGCAAATGTGGGTAAATTTCCTCTAAATTCTACTTTACTCATATCTACCCCATTAGCATAGTTAAATGCATATAGCCCGGAAAGTTACCAAGATAGGTGCAATCTTTACTCGACCCCTCGGAGAGAGAAGTATTGTGAATGTCAAAAAATAGAACTCTAGTTTTTGATTGATGTAGTTCATTCTAAAGCTTTTATTTAAAATATGTACCTAGTAACTGTTTAGCATTACAAACAAAATGGCAGTTCTCATTTTCCCATGAAAATTACTTTGACAGTAATTCACGTAAGCAGAAATTTACAGTTTTGTTTATATCTCCGCAACTATCTGGGATACGAAATAACTTTAATGTAAAGTTGTAGTAGGCCTGCTACTAAATTAATTTTTGTTTGAAATAAATTTTTATGATATATATATATATATTGGTTTTTGAAAATAATGTTAAATTCTATGTTATTCTCTTTGCTGGAGAGAGATGATCCTCTTTTCTCGATGTTTCTGTAACAGTATGTATTATTTCATCTATGCTCATTAGTAAAGTGTTTGTGAAACAATATATATTATTTTGTTGCACAAATCTTAAAAAGTTTTTAGTAAATGTTTCTATTTTAAGATAGAAGAGAGTTAAAGTCTGTGTTGTGCACTACACCATTTATTTTTATTAGGAACTCAAACAATGGCTTAGGCTTTAATAAAAAGAAAGATTATGCATGGAATTAATATGTAAATATTAGGTTAAATGTTAAAAAATTAATAAAATAGTAAAAAATATTGGAACGGCTAAAGAATTAACACGTGTACATGGCAACCAACTAAAAATGTCAAGACTGGACTCAACATTTATCTGGTTTTATTATCTAGAGATAAATCACAATTTCTTTAAGCCAATAAGTAGTACTACTTAATATACGTCAACAAAGTTAGAAGAAAACCATTCAACAAAATTTTTTTTTTCCTTTTAGATTACTATATTTCATATTAAGCTGACTATTATATAAAAAAGAATAATATGTTGCATTTCTTGAGACCTTCGTTTAGTTGTCAAGTGTGCTAGATATGTGTGTGTGTATGAAAGGCGAGTTCTAGCCTCCCCGTGACGTGTGACACGTAGCTATGGCAGACACAGGACGTAAAGAACGTAACTAACGACGAGAACGTGCATTGGGTAGAGAGAAAGGGGAAGGATTGGTCGAGTGGGATTATACGTCGTCCTTGGGGGTAAAAAGCGTAAAAGTCCCAACGAGCAGGTGTGGCAGTGCATCAACTGTTCTGTGTACGAGAGTCGGAGAAAGGGACTGTTTTACAAGCTACGACAGGAGAAACACAGATTTACACTGCACAATTTTACTAAGGTAAAAATTTTAAGAAATTAATGGTACAAAACACAACATTTCTCATATTGTGTAAGTTATTATTGATTGGAAGAAAAGTAAAAAAAGTTTTCAGTAAATTACCCTTAAGTAAACGTTCCTCATAAAATAAAACACATCATCTTGTTAATCACAATAAACACTTCATATAGCCTACACATTTAAAAACAAATTGTTCAAATATTTTTAATAAGGTTCATATTTCAAAAATAAGTTGTGTCTGCTATCCTAAAGCTATTTTTAATTTGTAAAAATAAAAACATATTATTATTTAGCTTGAAAAACTATTCCCAGATACCCATTTTAAACTAAATCTTTAAGGTCAATTTCAAAAAATTGCAATTTTTTAAAAGATATTTTTTAAGTAAACTACCCTTAAATTAATTTATTTTAGATAAAGAAACATTCATTATTATTGATAGTATGAAATAGTTCTCCGATACCAATTTTGAACAAAATTCGAATTTGACAAAATTATCTCATCAGTTAACAACCATAAACAAATTGTTTTCTAGAAAAAAAAAATTATTTATAATGTAAAAAACTTAACAGGTAATCATTTTGAAACAAATGGCCAGAACAAATTTTAAAAATGTTTAGGTTAAAGAAAAAACCGTCATCAGTAAACTATCCTTAAACGAATTTTCCACCCAAAAAACAAGTAACTTACACACTTTTATTTGTCTTGTCAAACACTCAACAATATTTTAAACAAAATCTTTACAGCCATTTTCAAAATATTTCAAATTTTAAAAAATTACTCGAATCAGTAAATGATCCTTTAACGAATTTTTACCCAAAAACAAAGTATACAGTGTGATATGGGAAATAAAACATTCTCCTAGGCGTATTGTTTTAATATGTGCTACATTTGAATAAATAATTCATGTTGCGTTTAAAAAACTAACACATTTTTTAGATATACAATATTAAATGTTAGTATATAGGCCTGTTATAATACTTCGTGGATCTTTAGGTTTATTTGTGTGTTCTTTTGAGTCTTAGTGCCCAATTATGTCTTACTTGGATGGATGAACTCTCAAATATAACCATAAAAATTTATAAATAAATATATATATGCCTACATATATAGGCCTATATTTATTTATTTGATTATAAGGAAGGCCACATGGTCAATATAAAATATCAGCTTGCTCCTCAATTTTAAATGTTTCCCAAGTTGGTAAAAATGTCTCACACGATTCTTCCACGCAGGCTGCGGGCTGTATGTATGTATGTTATATGTATGTATGTATGTATATATGTATGTATATATGTATGTATTATGTATGTATGTATGTATGTATGTATGTATGTATGTATGTATGTATGTATGTATGTATGTATGTATGTATGTATGTATGTATGTATGTATGTATGTATGTATTATGTATGTATGTATGTATGTATGTATGTATGTACTGTATGTACTGTATGTATTATGTACTGTATTACTGTACTGTATTACTGTATGTATTATGTATGTATGTACTGTACTTACTTATGTATGTATTACTGTACTGTACTTATGTTGTACTGTACTGTACTGTACGTATTATTTGTACTGTATGTATGTAGTAGTAGTAGTAGAGGCAAGTGAATGATATTAGTTGAATGCTATGTAGAGATGTAAGCCTGTATAGTTACCGAAAACATCCATAAGTGTTATGTTGCCATGCGGATGCAGTGGCAGTAGATGCAGGTTGATGTACGTACTGTACTGTACTTACTGTACTGTACTGTACTGTACTGTACTTACTGTACTGTAATTACTGTACTGTACTTACTGTACTGTACTTACTGTACTGTACTTACTGTACTGTACTTACTGTACTGTACTTACTGTACTGTACTGTACTGTACTGTACTTTACTTTATTGTACTGTACTGTGCGTACTAGGGTAGAGGCAAGTGAATCGATTTAGTGAATCGCGTCGAGATGTAAGCCCGTATAGTTACCGAACCAACCATCCATAACCGTGTTAGGTTGCCATGCGGGCTGCAGTGGGCAGAAGAGCAGGGTGAGGGAGAGTTTCATGAAGCAAACATGGTCACCATTTATAACTCACAATGTTTCATTAGAGATATCATCCTCTTCCTCCCTCTCCCCATTCCTGATATGCCCTCATAAAGGAAGTTTTCAACTGGCTGTTTCGTAGCTTAAAGTTCAGTTTAAATCATCTTATATAAGCTGAAATGAGACATTTAAGAAAATGTACACAGTCAAGGGTTCAAATTCCCGACCTTGGGATAGACGCGTAGACTAATTGTGAACCAAGCGATTAGTCGAAGGTTTTCTTTAATCGCTATGCGGGATTATTTCTTTGAAAATAAAATAAAAAAGGAAATCCTATATGATACGTTTATAAGGAGGCCAGGAGCCCCAAATGACCACAAAAACTCAAGTAGGCCTATCGTATCAAGACCAACGATACAATGCTCTCTGTTCATAGCAAAGCTCCAAAAATGAGTCTGTATTAAAAACTTTAACTTAATAATGTGTATGTAATGCTTAGGTTAATCTATAAGATTAAATCCTGATGACGTTTTTGCATGAGTTCAAAGTCAAGCATTTTCAAGTAAAAATAATATATTTTTTTTCTTTCCATACTATGATTTTGAAGTTCCTGGTGAACGTCAAGTAAGAGATCTCTAAATAAATGGCTGACACTTTATACCAGTTGGTGGTTTTTTGCCTACTGAGCTATGAGCCTCAGGTTATATTCTAGTCATGACTGAAAAAAATATCATTGGTAAAATGTGGGTTTCTCCTTTAATAGATGTGAGTTAATGGCGCGGGATTTGATGTTGTTCATCTTCTAGAATTAAATTTAATTATTAGTCTATTTTATTCGGTTCAGAAATTACACTTTAAATACTTTATAAATAATTTAAAAAAAATTAATATGAAAGAAGTTAACCCAAATATACTTACACATTTGATATTTATTTAACCTATTTTTAATAACGTTTATTTGATTTATATATAGATGTATCTTGGTTCATTTCGATGGAAAAGCAAGTTGCTTTGGAACTAAAAATAAATAGCCCCGACTAAAGCAAGAAGGTAAAGATATAAAGATGCCCTTGAAGCAAAATTTGAAAAGGGTTCAAGCAGTTCAACATTTTATCCCTTGTCCCATGAAGGAGGTTGGAAGTGTTGGCTACTCAATGATGGTTTCCGAGATTGTGTGTCTCTGCCTGTTGTGTACGCAGGCGCAATCAGTCCATCGCGACATGAACCCTGCTATATTCTGTCCCCTACTCCCTCCCAACACTTGGTAAAGACAGCCCACCCTTCACTTTCTCGGGAAGGGAGTGTAAAAATAATAAGGGTGGATACGTTCCTTCTTTATATGAACATAAATTGTCTGTTATCAAACGAATCATATTTTGTTGTCAAATGAATATTACACTTTGTTGAGGTACAATTTTATCGGTTGTGTTGTATGTTTAAGAGAACTTCGTTAGTAAACTTAACGATACTTGTTAAAAATATTCCCACTAGACGTGCTGTAGGTTATACGTGATTTGAAAACTAAAATACAATTATTGCATTTAAGATGTTTATCTTACGAAAATAACTATGCTATGAAATTAATGTGTAATTATTAAACTTCACATAAAATAATTTAAATAGAACTGGATATTTAAATCAATTTTTATGTAAAAAATGAGATAGCGAATTAATGTTTTATCGATCATAAATTATATATTATTAATAAAGCTTGTGCATTTATGTGAAAATTTAAATACAAATAATCACACACACAAGTTGTAAATTGAAGTTAACATAGATTTTACCGTAGCTAGGTGAACTAGTGCCTTATGAGTTAAGAATGACACTAAGCATAGGGTGATACCTGGGTAGCTCAGTGGCAAAGCATTGGTAGTTAAGTCAAGGCTACCGATAGTAATTCCCGTATCCAGGTGTCATTTTTTAACTAATTCATTGAACCATAATTAGGTCCTAACTTATTTTAAACACCTATTTTTTTAGTCAAAACCACTATTTTAATGTTTAGGTATGTGCTATTAGAAGCCTATTCTTTAAATAACTTACGCTATAAATATTTTAGCCCGAGTCCTCAAAAAACTACCGTTAGCTTTAGATGAGTATTTTTAAGACGTTATACTCGCATTGTAATTGTTCGCCGTTGATGGGAAGTTCAAGGTTCGATGTCTGTGAGGTGTTTTTTTCTTCCAAATGTGGCTTTCCCATTCTTCTCTTCAAGCCATTTTGGGTACATTTCCTCTACGCTACCCTAATTATCTCTAACTCTTATAATAATTTAAAATATCTACAAAATAACATAAAACTATCTAGAGACGTAAGTTGTTAAAATAACTTTTTTTAGCACCACGTCTTACTACCCATTCGGGCTATACGCTTATGTTCTAATTACAATAATCGATTAGGGAGGAGTTAGGTCGATTTTAGAGGAAGTGTATCAACATTATGCGTGGATAGAGTAGGAAACCGTTTAGGAAAAACCACCCTCAGTACACCGTATCGGGATCAAACTACGATCTCCCCATCATCGGCAATCTAGTTTATTGTGAGAGTAACGCCTTAGACCATGTGGCCACCGAATTTGGTTTTCAAATTAATTGTATCTATTCCTCCTACCCATACCTGCAATAACGTGTAGTAGCAGCTTGCCGGTATTGTGTCCTGTACAAAATCCTGAGGTTCCAATAAAAATATTCTCTTGTACCCAAAATATAATATTTTACCCTCTTACTCCCCGACACACTCTTATCCGTAAAACATAAAATAGGGCGGGGCTAAGCCACGTTGTAATTTTTTTCTTTCGTTGCACTGCTGATATTACAAGTTTTTTCCTTCTTTCTTGTGTTTCTTAAAACTTATGAATAAGCACGTTTCAACTATAAAACACAAAACACACTTCATCCAAGGACAATATATTTTCCCAACTTAAGTTTTAAAATAGATTTTTCTTATTCCCCCCGCACCTCCCCCCCCCCCCCCCCCAAATGTTCTCCAGAAAAATGATTTGTTTGGAAAATAACAAATTTTAATTTTAAAAGTGCCTACCATAAAAATCTAATCTGGCAGATTTATTGTTAAAATTAAAAGTTTTGTTGACTAACGGTAGAATATATTAATATAATTTTTATATTTTAATGCTATGAAATTAAAAAACTTGACTTATAAAAAAATGTACTTGAGGAATTTAGTAGTCTCAAATAATTTTGGATGGAACATATAAAGATAATAGGTACATTTTGGGAGATGGAATATTATTGGCTTCAGAATTGTAGCCCAAACGAGGATACATTATTTTTAAAAATCATTATGTCGCCTTATATTATGTGTGAGCCATCCATGTATGATAGAAATTTTCTAGTTAGTTTTGAAACTAATAGGGAGGTAACCTACTGTCAAATTAGTAACAGCGTGTAGAAAAATATAGCCCTGTCATGTTTTTAGTTTTATCGTGTCGGAAACTCAAAATGTCTAATTAATTACAAATAAATACACCAGTAACCAAAGTAGAATTAAAACTAACTCACAAAAAGATTATAGATTAGTTATTTGTTTTTAATTACTAAAGCCGTTTGACTTAGGTCCAGTACTAACAATCTAAAAAACAACGTAATGGAGACTGTCGATTTATAAGAATATTAATACCATGTTTTTGGAGAGAGAATTTGAAACATTACTAAAATCCTCCTTAGTAGGGGAAACTAACCTAAAATGACTTAGCCTACTTAGGTAAAATAACACAGTGGCCTTTTATTACAATAATAGATGTTAACCTTTTTTTTACCGAATGAAGAATACTAAATTACCCCTTATTTATAATTATTGATACTTTATAAATGGACAAAGCGCACATAAGATTATTTCAGACGTTATTAAAGAAAAGGTGAACATTTTCTTGGTTAAATATAGGCCTATATGTATTGTGTTCTCCTTCATTGCCAACTATGAATAGTGTTATAAAGTGCATTAATCTGTTTTTTTAATGATTAATTGATTTTACATTATTCAATCATTTCAAAGGCTACGGTTTAAGGTAAAATGGCATAGTGATTTACTTTGTGGCCACATGGTCTAAGGCGTTATTCTTGCAATATTATAGACTGTCGATGACAGAAAGATCGAGGTTCAAATCCCGGTCAGGTCTACTAAGGGTAGTTTATCCAAAATGATTTTCCCAATCTCCTTCCGTGCAAATGCGGGTGCACTTAATCTAAATTCAACCTTAATTATCCATAACTCATTAGCCTGAACAGGTTGTTGGGTGTGGGGCTAACAAAACCAACTATGCTTATGAAGAAACAAACCTTCTTGGAAATTCTCAAAAACTAAGTATATTTAAACCCCTCTAGAAACAAACCCCACCAGCCCTTCAATAGATTCCGTTGAACCAAACTCTCCAATTCCTTCAGACAGACAAACTTATAAAAAGAAAACATACTCATGGATAGATTTCCTTAACAGCAGCCAAAACATATAACTCGAGGAAATAAATCATCTGAAGACATTAGCATCGATGATCGAGAGAAGCTTGTAAAATAATTAAGTTTTCAAGTTAAGAAATCTATAATTAAGACCCTTAGACCAAATATTATAATAATTAATCTGTTCTCTTTTAATTAAATGACACATTTTACCATTTAGACCAAAATAATCCTAGATAATATGTTCAATTTGTAAAATGTCAACTCATAATGAGTGTGCTGACCTTAGTGAGAGGGCAAAACATGTGTGATATTTTCAAGCCATAATAACGATATGTAGTACTGCATAATTCATTATAGAAGGTTCTGTGTTATTGAGTTTAATGTTTTTCTGTGTTATATTTAATGTAAGTCATTTTACACATCCCTATAGTGAGGATAAAACGACATAATGTACTATTTTCATTATTATATTTTTTACTAAATAAATACATTTATTATTTATATTTCTTAGGGTTTATTTAAATTATTTTATATGACAGTTTAAAAAGAGTTCAAACTATTCAATTTCACTTTTTTAGAAGATAGGCTATTTCAATACTTAAAAAGTCGTATGTCATTTTAGGATTGCTTACTCTACTTATTAATGTGAATATAAAGTTAACATTACTTTAATAATTAATTCACATTTTTTACGGAAAATATTTATTCAAGCTATTATTTTCTTCTCGGTTCAAAATTCATAAAATAAATAAATTATTTCAATTCATTATATATAGTTGGGTCACCAAATACGGCAAAAATACTGAACATTGCTTACGTCCTAAATCTAAGTGTTAAGTCAAAAGTCCCGGAAAGCCTGATCTGCCCTTGAGCCAACCCACAAACCGCCGCTTACTAGAACCATTATTAATATATTTGTGTAACTTTTGTAATTGTAACACTCTTTCACTAAGGTGGTGGGAAACTTGAAACAAAAGAATTCAAAAGGAAGCTGGTATTACAATACTTTTTTTTACCGCAACTTAATACTCGTTTGGACCACACGCATGTGTGGTAGGAATGAGCATAGTATAATTTAGAGGAAATGTATTTGCATACACTTAGAGGCAAAAGTGGTAAGCCATTAAGTAAAAATAGCCACCCCTTTTAGACCCGGCTTGTATACCCGCATCAGCGGCAAACCAGACTAAATGAGCTTGACATTTGGACCACTAGCCCGCCGGCGCGGGCTATTACAGTGTTAATTACTGTTACAACTCTGAAAATGCTGGTTTTTTATGTTTGAGTATTTACCATAGGATAAATTACTAACCGAACATGTTTAATATCTTAGATGACCTTTTGTATTTAACAGTCACGAACTTGATTGAGATACAGTTTGAACACATCCCCCCTTTCTAATTTCATAACTTGTTCTCCACAATCTTAATTAATAAAAAAGATATAAATCTTTTGTTTTCTTGAACACACGTTTCGTATCCTTTTAAAATTTTTTTTATTATTTTCAAAGCAAAAGAAACAGTGTTTTTACGATTTTCATATCTTATTCATTTAATGTGGAATGAAATAAGCTTTTGTTTCCTACCTCCTTCCGATTACAAATAAAAACAAAACAAAAGAATTGTTTTTTATAATGACGCTTAGTTAAATTTTTTTAACTGGTTTATTAGGCCTAACAATATTTTTTTAAATACACATTTTTGATGGTATAATTATAATAGGTGCTGTGGTCATAAACACTATGAAAATAAAACCATACATTTTAAATCATCTATTTTAATATGAAATCATTCAATAAACGGCTAAAAAAACAAGTTTTTTAAGATTATTCTATTCAATTACTGTAATAATTTTTTACAAGGAGCTATTAGTATATTATTATATATATTTATATAATATATTAATACACATATTTATATATATATATATTTATTTTGTTTTTGCGGCCAACATTGATATAATTTTATTATAGTATTAGTATTATTTTATAAACATTGGTATAACTTATCAAAAGTGACGACCATAGATTACAGGCGTATGCATTTATTAAAGTAGTTTTGGTAACTTATGTAACAGTCAAAAAAGCTCCTTCATTTGTGATTCTGACTGTATCACAGCTTAAAACAGGCTTTACTTCTTAGCCCAGTTTTATGTAGTCTCCATTAGAAAACAGTGATATTTGTACCAGTGTAAACATGTTATCATATTAAGGTGGGAGTGCAGGGGACGCAAAAAAATCTCACTGTCTCTCCAGTTTTATGGGAAAACCTTTTTGACCAAAATAAATCAAATATTACTTCAATACAAATATAGAGTTTAATTTTTTCCCAAAGTGAGATCAACAGTTCTTGATGATATGGGCATAGTGGCATTTGATGATAATATAAATGATATAGTATGATGAAAGACATTTCCCATGTTTTTTTGTTATAAAGGCTATATTTTAGTTTTCCTTTATTCACCCTCTATTTTTCCGTGTGTCCTCTTGCTTTATAAGGCAGTAAAATCCATTCCTCACCCAACTCCACACCCTGGTCTTCATATCCTGCAAAGGATCTCAACACATCTTAAAGGTATAGATATAGTCTACTTCTTAATTTGAAGAGAAGGGGAGAAGAGTTTTCGTCTTTCTTGTTTTTTTCCCCCTCAACCCATCCCTAGTAAGGCTTATGAATTTAATTAAGACGAAAGTCGTAAAGAAACTTTGGCTATTCGTTACACTCCCACTATATAGCCTACCCACCTACACAAGAGAAGCTTGCCAACGATTCCTGGCGGTGTTTTCAAATCGTAAAAAAAATTATTAAAATCGTGTCAAATTATTCATTAATATACAGTAATAAGAACATCTTAGTGATCATGCAGTCAGAAAGGTCAACCACAGGTTTATAGGGCCCACGTTCGTTCCGAGAAAGTGCCTGGTTTGAATTTATATTATCTTCATTGATAGGCACTCGGAATAAATGTCAAGCTCGTTTGGTCTGGTTTATTGGTGATGGGGAGCTCAGGGTTCGATTCCAGGCCAGTAATACAGAAGGCTGTTTTTCCTAAATGGTTTTCCAACCTATTCCAAGCAAATTCGAGTCTATTTACTCTAAATTCTATCTTCATCATATCCACTCCATTATATCGAATTAAAAAAAAGGCACACAGGCCGTGGAAGTAAGATGTTGAAAAAACAACTATTTATGCTTTGTATTTTAATTTGATAGAAAAGAATTTTCTTAGCAAGTGAATATCGGATCTAAGTCCTTTGATATGCATGTGTAAGCTCTAAAGAATAATTACCTTAATCGACAAGGTGAAAGTGGTCCTGAGCACGGAAATAAATAGGATAGTGGCGGGGTCAAATATCTCGTTCTAAATTCTCGAACAAAAGTGTTAATCTTCAATTTGAAATATTATTTATTGATCATACCATATAATTAATAATGCCATTTTACGGTAATTATGACATTTAATTACATTTTAAAATTCAGGCCTATTTAAAAACCGTTTCTTATTCATTCGGCTTACAAATATGCTTAATCCCTTTGACAAGTGATATAAAATAAATTTAGGAGAATAGGATTTTTTCAATTTGTTTTACTTGACTCTAATTCTAATTACTTGCGTTAGACGGATTTAAATTCACAAAAAGAATGAAGATATAGTGGAATTTAATGTTTGGAGGCCTATTCAACCAAGTTTATAGTTTCTGGATCTAAGTTTTATCCTTATTTAAATTTATCTCACGTTTGAGATTATACTGGTTTATATTTGAACAAGTGATGAGGTAGCAAACTTTAAAAATGAAGTTTTTACATCCTTTCCGGCAAACAAAGGAGAGGGAAAAAGTAATAAATAAATAAAAACAACGTAAAAAAAAAAAGGAATCATGGAAACTACCAGAGCAAGGAATGTTACTGATGCAGCAAGTATTTTCTTCTCTTCTTATTTCAACCCCCTACCCCATCATGGCAGCCCCCTAACACACAAAAACTTTGGAGGAAAGATATAAAACTTGGTGATGTAGGAGACGTAGCGAGGGATGTAGAGTGTGCAAGAGAAGGGGGGTTGGAAGATATACGAGGGCGGAGAAATGGCTTGGAAAGGAAAAGATCTGAGCACGAAGAAAGTTTCCCTTCCTCCACCTCCCCCTTTCACTCCGGGATCTCTCTACGGCCAGGGATACGTGAGCCAATTTCTGCTGACTCCAGGGCTCCGGGCTACTGAAGAGACGCGACAAGAAATAAGTGAGACTTTCTGGAGGAACACATTTGGGGAGAAAGCTACTTATCTCCTTTAGTTTTCTACATTTCTCAGTCCATCCCCATCTTTCTCTCTTTTAATATAATCTTATTTTAATTATTGTGTGAAACACATATTTTTTAATTCAAAGCAAGGATAGTTTTGGGGGATAGCACCCGCCTTAACTTGTAGAGAACAATGGTATGATGTGGGATGTCGTCAGGGTGGATCAGACCTTGATTGAACTGTACCCGTAACATTTTCTAACCCACCATCCCATTAGACCAGTCACACTTCGGCTTTTTTCGCACACAATTCACATGGGAATGTATGTGCATTGATATCTCATCAATGAGTGTACTAGCGAATGACGAGAGGAATTCACAGATACAGTACAAACTAATTTTACATACCGTGGAATAACTCCACGACACGCCACTGGGAGTGGGGTTAAGAAATACATTGTGAAACTAGCCAGGATTCTAGCCTCACCATAATCGTCACCATAAATCCAGTCTGTTGAGAGCCTGATGCTTTAGACCAAGCTACCACTGGTTTGAGTACTTTTTTAATTGAAAAGTTTATATTTTAATTAAGAACAAAATTTGCTTTGTTATTATTATTTATATTGTAGTTGTATAACACAGGTTGGTTTACCGCTACAAATATTTAAAGCTAGTCTTTAGTGAATTTTAAATAATTTATCACTCCCCTTTCTTTTTACGATGAAAATAGATCTGCTCAAACCACGATTCAAAATAAGTTCCCCCAGTTGTTGGTCAGTCTTTACGATTCATTAACACCCAAGGCTATCACTAATACAAGATAACACAAAACACCCACAATGTAGACTGCGTGGTCTAATGGAGTTATACTCGCGTTGTACAGTACTTGTCTGCTGTTGACGGAGAAGTGGTGTTCGAATCTCGGGCGGGTGCACTAGGCATGATTTATCAATCTAGTTTTCCTCTCCATGGTAATGAAGGTGCATTTTCTCTTGCTTATCCCTTTCAATAACTACATTTTTAAAATAAATTTTTAATAAACTTGGAATTGAAAGTTCTTTTTTTAAAACTATACAAACCTTAAAAAATCACAAAAGGCCTATGTATATAAAAATTAAGTATTGAGGGCGCATATGGTCTTGTAAAGCTAGAAATTATCGCAATAACTCCGTCAGATAACGTTGTATCCTAGTAGCGAGAAATTGAACTAAACTGAATTTCTTGAGACAGTTGAGTATCGCAATGAAATTGATGGCGTTTTCGTTGTAAAGGAAAGTACTACCACGAACAGAAAGGACCGTCTGGAAGACGCGAGCGGGGCCCCTTATAAGCCTTCCATTAAATTTATTGCTGTTATTGGGTAATAAATGCGTGATGTAATTCACCAAATGGTTCAACATGTATAAAATCAATTCATGTGTGAATGGTTCGTGAGGTTTATTTCTAATTTTTTTTATTCCTCTTTCAAATAGTTTTTGTTTTTGTTAGGAGAGTAAAGAACATATTGAACGGCAATTCTATAGCATTTAGGTTTGATGCACAACCCTTTTATTTTAAGTCCAAACCTCTGCGTCGTTTGAAAATAATATTTTTTATTTTAGCTCCGTATCTAAATGTCCTTTTAAATAGTACGCATATGAACTAGTTACCCTAATGTATTAGGAATTAGTAAGGATGAATTTAGATTAAGTGTACTTGCATTTGCATTGAGGCAGAGGGAAAACCATTTAAGAAAAACCCTCACCATACCCGACCAAGAATCGAACCCCAATCTCCCGTGGATTAGGTAATTGTTTCAGCACCGCGTTTTACTAGGTAATAATTAATTTGTAGGCATATTATTAGTTCAGGTATTATAATACCATATTTATAGTCGTATAACCCCCTCGGTGGCGTAGTTAGCTAACGCGCTAGTTTAGTGTTGAGCTAGACTGATAAGAAAGAGAAATCGAGTTTTGAGTCTCGGTCGGGTGAACAGGGGTGGTTTTTCATAAATGGCTTTCCACCCTACCTCCACGCAAATACGGGTTCACTTCCTCTAAATTCAACCTCCCCAATTCCTAATCCATTAGCGTAATTAGTACTCAACATATAAACCCGAACGGGTAGTAAGACGCAGTGCTAAATAGAATAAATAAATAAATATAGTCGTACAATAACTTATGGGATATTGTAAACTAGACTAGTGTTTCAGGTGTTTTAAAATTCACATCCAAGTAAGTCTTTAGGCTTAGGAAATTCTATAAAATTATAATGGTTTTACGGTGTTGAGATGTAATATCTAGATCTTATTTTATTTTTTTATTACATTTAATTTTTGTTTAATTTTAATAGTAGTATTTTTGAGGTTCTTCAATTGATAGTTTAAAAAAATCTTCATGTTCTATCAGACATTTATAAATATATTTTTAACATATTTTATACAATATCTTTATGCAGTCTTAAACAGGTTTATCTTGTATGGATAAATGTTGAGTATGCATAAATAATAATTTTGTAATTTTGGTTATAGTATTTTTGTTTGAATACTATTTATTTTTAGCATTGCATCTTATTACCGTTGGTGTACCTATGTGTATAAGTTAAAGGTTTTAGGATGAGGTGGTTATATTTAAAAGAAGTGTACCCACATTCACGTAGAGGGAGAGTTTAAACTATTTTGGAAAAAATCCAACCTCACTACACCCGAAAGAGATTCTAAGCTCAATTTCCCCGTCATCGGCAGTCTAGTGTACTATGAGACTGACGTCTTAGACCATGCCGCCATCGAAACGGATAAATAATTGTTTTAGCATCGCGTCTTCTCTCTGTTCAGGCTATACACCTAAATACTAATTAAACTATCTTTATTTACATTAATGGTGGTAACGTACATACCGTACCTATTAATATAGTGTAGCATTTTTGAGCGCCAAACAAACATCGGGTAGCAGTCTACATGCCCCCGTGACTAATCTGAAAGTGTTTACCCGTATCATGAAGCGTGCTGTATCTTCAAATTGAAGTGGACGCCGGGCGTCCATAAACTGGCATTGGCAGTGCTGGAGAAGGGACGCTCTGATAAAACCCACACTTCACCATACCAGACCCTTCACACTGTGAGCCTAGCAACGTGGTTCTCGTCTTTCAGATAAAATGGACGGTTTTTAACGTCCAAATACTATTATAAGGAAGGTGGGGTAGGGGAGGAGGGAGGACGGGGCCTGAAACGGAGTTCTGCCAAGACCCCATATTGAGGGTTACGTGGTCTAAGAAGTCAGTCTAGTGATAGAGCAGGTATGTTTTGACCGAGATGTCAGGGTCAATATTTTGGCCATATGCGCTGAGTATTTTTATATAGTATGATTAATCATTCTGATTTTACCATTCCCATCTTTGCACTAATGTGAGTGTGTAATTTAATCATTTTCGTTTTGTTCACCATGCCTTAAGCACCCGTTCATTTGTCCACATATTTACTTAATAGGGTTTGGATGGTGAAGGTCAAATTGATAGTAAATGTACTCGCTACGTAAATTGACTAGAGGGGAACTGTTCAGAAATAAATCAGTTTAATACATCTGGCTAATATATACTTTTTCGACGTGACTTGGTATCTCTTTGGATTGTATGAATACATAAATAACGCAGATGATTTAAGGATGGTAAAAGAAAGATATTTAGAGGAAAGGTACCAGCATTTTTGTGCAGGGAGGGGGAACCATTTAGGAAAAAACACCCTTAGTACACCATAGCGGCATTTGAACCTTGATCTCCCCATCAACTGGATGAAACTGATATTTTTTCGTGGTGTACCATGGTAAATAATAGTTACAAAGACTTATATGGTGTAGGGTGGCTTTAAATATATCTTCCTGACCATATCTTTAAAAACCCATCGGTGGGATGTGGTCAGTATCATATAGTTTGTTTGTTGTTGGAGAGGTCGGCGTTTAAATGACGGCCAGTTGTACTGAAGGTATTTTTTTATTCCTGGATAGTTTTCCACTCTCCAACCATGCAAATATTGGTACATTTTCTCATTATTACTACATGAGTGTAATTAAATGCGAATCGCCCTAATGCTTAGTAGGACTCATTGAACATTTTTTATTTTACCAACGATACATGACACAAAGTTAAACTATACTTTTAGGAATAAATCAAATGGCTCGGGTCCGTTGAGTGCATAGCAATGGTATGTTTTGTAGTGCTACCACATTAAAACTCTACCTGTAGTATATTTTCACCCAATCTGTCCCAATTTTACCAAACATATACACAGTAGGAATACTTTTACGTAGATACTTGGCCAATGAGCGTTTTACTGACAGATGATGATATTTTCCAGGCTCATTTTAAACCAACTCTGCCTACCTCAGCAATACTCCACGTTACACCACTGGGTGAATGGTAAACATTAAAACACGTGACCCTAGTCGAGTGATCAGGCAGATGTGTCGTGTTGAGATGCCCTCAATACTTCCCATGCCAGGATCTTAAAATAAATCCTCGGGCTCTTCAATTACGGTGAAGGTTTCGTTAGTTTCGTAGACCCCATTGCTTTCTTTCTGCGAATTAAATCATTTTGGAGGCCACTTGGGCAGGTTTTGGGGCTTGAAGCAGCTTCAAGTGGGGGGTTTAAGGAGTGCTATTAAGTTAAGAATGTTCGTAGTTTCCACATTGAAAAATATTTTTAGCCAAAATGAATCAAATATTGCTACAGTAGAACCATTTAGCTTTTTTCCCCCTACTCATAGCAATATTAACAGTTCTTGGATATTTGTCATAGATAACGCTACATTTAACTAGAAGAGTTTCATTTAATTAAAAGTCTTGTCAAATGCCATTTTGTTAAAGATTAATATTCAAGAACGGTTGAGATTAATCGATTTAGCAAATTAAAATGAATGTATCTACTGAAGCAGTATTTCATTTATTTCGGACAAAAACTTTTTATTCTACTACAAAAATACTACCTTAGTCCCATCCCATCTCATCTTAACCGTATGTTGAGCGAGTCCAACATAGTGTGTTAGGCTAAGGAAGGGATAGATTTTATACATATAATAATTATATATTTTATGTATATGTTAGGGTAAATACCACCACTAAGTCCTCCAGTCATTCATCAAACTTTTGGTTTCTTTAGTTGGTTTTAGGTATGAATTCCAATATTAATATTGTATAACGAAGTCTTTAGATTGGTAAATAAAGGTAATACATAACCTACGACTATATTATATCTTAAAGTAAATTATTCCAAATTCCGATGCATAGTTTATTTTAAAAGACAGGATTGTAGAAACGTTTTCAGTTTAGGAGGGGAGGGTTCCTAGGGTCAAAATGAACATGTGGGCTCCCTAAAAATAAAACCAACTTAGAGTGTTGCCAACAATGATCGAATACTGCTTTGATCTGAACTAAAGAATCAGCGGGTATCACTAAATATACACCTTCGGCGCCCACAAAAGGCTCCCATCTCAATTGTTTTGTTTAAAGGTATGTGTTATGTTATATCAATAGCAAAACTTTTTTACTTACCTCCAAAAATTAATCAAACTAATGATATTGGTAGCTTTTTTTTTTAACAGTAATTTTAGCATAATTTTATTTTTATAAATAACTAGTTATACAGTCAAATAGGATTTGTTTTCATTCATCCTATTAAATTTAGGTTTAATATTATAGTGAAAAAAAAATATTTTTAATAAGGCATGAAGCTGATGTATTCCAATATTAAATTAGTTTTATTATTTACAAGATAGATAATTCTATCTAATAACCCGCCTCGGTGGCGTAGTTGGCTAACGCGCTAGTCGTGTTGAGCTCAACCGCCGAGGACGGGAGATCGAGGTTCGAATCTCGGTCGGGTGAACTGGGGGTGGTTTTTCCTAAATGGTTTTCCACTCTCCTTCCACGCAAATGCGGGTTCACTTCCTATAAATTCAACCCTCCCAATTCCTAATCTATTAGCGTAATTAGTACTTAAGCGTATAACCCGAACGGGTAGTAAGACGCGGTGCTAAATATATAAATATTATCTATCTAATATTAGATCATTCATTCTTGTAGACCTAAATCTTCTAAGCTCATAATTCTTTGATTTCAGTCTAATTGGTAATTTCTATGTTAAATTTTACTTTGGAAGTAATTTGCATCCATTAAAACGTTGAATCGATTTTCTGATCTATAAATCAATTGTTATAGAAATAGGCCCCTATTGAACAAACATTTAATTTCAATATCCAAATACATATGTGGAGTAGGTACGGTAAAGGAATTTGTGATGTATCAATATTTAAAAAAGTTTACTTATAAGATACATCAGCCTATTTAACTAACGGCCCACCCACACATTGATACACCTCTCATACGCCACATAATTTGAGACCATAGGTGCGCGCATGCGCATAGCACCCACACAGCCACACAGCTGTGATTCTTGGACTGCTGGTAATTGACTTAAACACGCTAACTTACGACGAGTATAAAACACAGTTTTTACAACTTAACGGCCTGTCGTTATGATACACGCAGCCTATGTACCAAAAGTTTTCCTCTCTCTTGTATACAAGATGTTTTAGTGGGAGGCAACCACGTGACCATAAATTGTTTTGTCGATATAATTTCACCTTCATCACCAAGTTAGTCACTTGTTGAAGAAATCCTTTGATGGCTTTGTAATCTTCACATTTAGGCCTACTAAGGGAGATTATTGTTTTATAGAAATAACTATTTTTTGAATATTATTGGGTATACTCTAGAATTAATATATTCTTTATAATATTCCAAATATAAGCTGTTATCTACACATTTACATGAAGTATTTCCTTATTAAGTCAGTTCTTATTAAATATTTTATTTAATTAGACCATACTTTTTTTTGCAAATTGGAAAGGGTGGACTTTAGATTTAATTGGGGTCCTATTTTAATTCTAGTTTGGGCTTGTATAATGTATTCGCACTAGAATCAAGTAATTACAATAATTGGCGGTAAGACTGGACGTTAATCAATTAGTGATGTTTTGATTTATTTAGTTTCAAGTCGTATGCTGAAACACTTTATTAAAATACAATTATATGTATTTAAAAACATATCTAGTTTAATATATTTACTCTACGTTATTTAATTTTTATGCTTGGACCCTATTAGAGTTATCCGTCTTCAACAATTAATAGATGAAATAAATCATCACGCACGTTGTGGGGTATGCAGAGGAGACATGCTCCAAAAATAGTCTGTTCAATGGCACATTTCATTATGATCTTTCGTAAAATAACTATAAAATCCTTATTTAAAAAAAAAACTTTGAAGAGATGCATCCATAAATATTCGTGTGATTCAATTGGTAGCTCTACATTGTTTTTATTTATTTACAAATTGAATTGGGATTGTTTTACTCCTTCTTTTGATAATGAAGAGTGAAAACTCCTATGCACAACGTAAATATTGAAATTAGCTCACGGCATTGGTTCAGTTTCAAATTTTATTTTGGAAATATGTTTGTACATTCGTTTGAAGCAAATACATGTTAAACATAATCCTTTATTTATTTTGAATCCCGGTCCTATGTTTAAGTGCTATGGCATGCTTATGGCTAAACACAAGTAGAGGAAACACTGCTTTGAGTCCAGATGGAGGTGGAAAAGATATTTACTATTTGTACCCAATTAGTAAATGTCCAAGCGCTAAGACTAGTTGTGTATTAATAGTAGGTTTATTATAGTTTAAGGTAGTTTGTAAATCGTGTGTATAACTGTTATGTTTAGAAATCACACATCAGATATCCCGATCAAGTAAAAAATAAATTTCCTTTGAAGCTGTGGTTTAACTAAAATTATACATCAAAGGAGTGACTTCAGGAGGGAAGGGTGAATGTAGATCTGTGGCTCGGAATACCTCTCTGACATTTTAGACAGCCAACAGCAGATATTCCTCTCCCTGTGTGCTACGGTAAAGGAGGTATGCGAAACCTCTACCTCCCGTCGGGGCGAGTGGTAAGGGGGGTTCCGCGCCATGGGTCTATTTCCGTCTTGCGCGAGATACAGCTCGATATCTGGACCAGGGGAGTTTGGGGGACATCTTGACTAGGAAGATTCTTTTCTGGTCTCAGAGATACACGTCCGATTCAAAATACACATTGAGGTGAAATAGAAGGGGATGCGAGCTAATATCAATTTTTTTAAACAGTTTTTATAGCAAAAAACTATTTTGGACAAAACAAATAAAGTACTGCTTCAGTAGACACGTTTAGCTTAATTTGTTACAGTTCTTGAATATCTGTCATGGGCATCTCGGAATTTGAACAGGCATTTTTATTTAAAACATTTCTCATCAAACGCAACCATGGTCAGAGTCTTGACAAATATTTAATAAATGAATAAATGTTAAGATTACTGTGCATAGAAAATCAAAGGGAATGCATCTATTAAATCAATGTTTATTTATTTAGGCCCAAAACATTTTTTGTTATAAAAACTACGAGAAAACCCGTTCTCTCACTCACAAAAATCGATAAACTAAAACTCTGCTCTGTGTTCGTACTTTGATATAAATTGTTTTCAGTTGAGTCATTAAAAGAATAGTAAAATATTTACGGTGGAACAAAATATTCACATTTGAATGGAAATGCATAGCTAATAAAAGCCTTGGTTTTGTTTCAATTTTATTTAAATATTTGGTTAAAATTAGGTTGAACTGGAACAAAGAAGTTAAAAAGATCTCAATTACTAGATTATTTCTGCCTACCCCTAATAAATATGCCACTTACCACAGGTTAAAAATCACTGCTCTAGAATGACACCCACGTTCATTTGCATCAAAGGATAGTATTCCACAAGTTGACGAGTTCCATTGAGTCTTTTTTTTGTGTGTGATATTAAACGTTTAATTTTTGAAACTACTGATTATGTCAACACAAGAATTATACAGTAACTTAGTTTTGGAAGAGAAGAAGCGAAACAACTTTTGTCCACTGGCCAGCAATTCATCATTGTGAAAGTAAACAAACATTCATTTACAAAGCTGCGTAATTCTATTAGAAATTCTATAAAGAAAGGATCACTGGATTTAATTATGGGACTAGGCTTAAGAATGCAAGGGTTGTAACAGAACATTAAAATATTTAATGACGGATACATTTAAATGACGTGGTGCAAGGAAAGGAGTGGTAATTTAGTGGATGCAGTTAACCATGTTTTAATGACTCGACAAGAAACTGGAAGTGGCGACTAGTAATGTAGTCATTTTTAATTCTCAACATGACGTCACGTAATGCCACGTGTTGTGACACTTGGGGTACAAACAGTCGCGAGAGAAACTTAACGATACAGGTTTTTTAATCCCTATAGTTTTTTTTTACAGATATCATGAAACTCATTGAGAGCTTAGATTATTGTAATTACCTATAAAAGTTTATGTTTTCTCTCTGAACTTATTGTTCTCTTAACGTTGACATTCATTGTAATTCATTGGCATGTAGAGCTGTTTATTTTTAGCCACGTTAAAAAATTAATGTGTATAAAAACTATTATATTAAAAAAGTTGTAGATTTATAACGGTGTATGCATAGTTTTATGATGTACTATAAATTACGCCACACCCTAAATTCAAATTGATAAATCCAATTCAATCCAATGCAATCCAATCCAATGCAATTCTTATGCCTATTGTTAAAAATTATCCACATTGTCTATGTTTTTATTTTATTTTAAACACTACAGTGATTTATATTGCAATACTTTGGTTTTAAGGAATATACCGCACTTTTGATGGATATTTTATAGCAGCTATAATATATTGTTAACATTGTATTTTTACTGTTAATGTTAGTGACTATAGTTCAAAGAACTGTTGGACAATAAAACGAACGTATTAATTTTCTTTATTTTAATGCGCTCAATATGATTTCAATAATTTATTTGAAACAATAGGTCTTAGTACATTAATTTAGTTCACAGGATTCGTTAGTTGCTTTTAGATTTATCACTTATCCATTCCTTAGCCTAAATTTAAAAAAAATTATTGAAGAATGATCCTGTGCACGGGATGATTCCTGGATAGCTTAGTGGTTAGAGCATTGACATATTAAGCCAAAGGCCCGGGTTCGATTCCCGTGTCCAGGTGTGATTTTTCAATTTTCAGAATATGATATCTGATGCGAGTAAATACTCACTAAAACAAATATAATAGCTTTGGCTTTGTTGATGTTAAACAGGAAGAAAATTTTCGTTTGACATAATATATCTGTGACTTGAATATTAAAAAACTACAAACGCAGCTTATCCAAAGAAAATAAAACATGAAAAATAATTATTTTTTGTAGGCTATATAATTTATCCAATTTCATCTATTTTAGCAGTGTTGATACTAAGAACCAATTATTTATATCTTGGAATTCAAGGTAATACGAAAATAGCGTAAATATTTAAAATAGCGAGATCTATGATGATATTTAATAACATTACATTCTTTTTTTAAAGAGAGTGTTAGGTGGCTTAAGGGATTAAGCAGATTGAATATCAATTTAATTTAAAATTAATGCATGTTTCCTCACTTAAATTATTATAGTCTACTATTTAGTTACATGTTTATTTTTAGTCCTGTGTAAATATAACTAGCGTTTTAGTTTAAATGAAGACCGACTCTATTTCTGTCTAATCGACAAAGTTCTGCGGTGCTGCTTTAAAGAAAATTTCTTTTTCCTGGAATTAAACGGTAGCTACTAAGTTTGATGGCATAAACATAATACTAAGCATAGACAGTCAATAGGATAAGTATCAAAATACTGAGTAACTTATCGCCCCCTGCCCACCTAGCTCGAAATCTATTGATAGCTTCACAACATTTAGGTCTACAGGGGAATATCGGACGAATCACAGGACTTTTATTCTCTTTTATACCCGTCCTTAATCCTCGATACATCAATGTCCTTTTATCTCAGCAACCCCCACTATAAGGCAACCAAACTCCACCCTATTGTCATACAATAGAAAATTCCTCCTTTAAGGTGGAGGGGGGATAAAATGGGGGGAATGAGGCACGTTAAATGAGATTGTGAGGGATTTAAGAGAGAAAAAAAAGAGAAGAAAATTGCAATAAAAGGTCTGGCTATCGTGCAAGAATGAGGGTGATGAAAGAAATTAAGGGAGCTCTTCGATTTTTTTTATATCAAACCTTCTTTTCTGTGACAAAGCCTCTAAAAAGCAGTGATCAGTCATGTCGTGGCATCGTTGTGTTGTGGACGTCGAATGGTATGGTCTTAGGTAGAACATGAATCGCCGGTCCACAGGATTGTTGTAAAGATGGTTTACCCTCGTCGGCGATGCTGGGTTTTCTACTGCGGAGTTGTGGTTTCGGATTTAGGAACACTTCGAATAAATTGTGTTGTATTTGTGGAAGACGGACACCACCCAGTCAGGAAAATGTTTCTGGTATGAAAAGCGCAATCATTTTTCGTATTTCTGGTTATTATTATTTGTAATATAAGTTTACTCAAATACTTATATTTGAGCTGAGAGAATCTGAAATATTCTAATGTAGTGGCGTAGCGTGGCGTGGATTGTGGTCACGGTAATCAGAGCTTTTTAAAAATGTACCTGAGATATATTGTGCCCCACTGTGTCCCTTATTTTACTAATCACTCATAGGCTCTGCTATAATTACCTCGGAAATGTATGTTTGTTGATACTGGGCCAATGAGTGTTCCTCTGAGTGACGTAAACAGGTTGCAGGTTTACAGTTTAAACAAATTTCGCTTGGTTTCTCAACACACCACGCCACACCACTGCTATGATGCAAGTGGCTTAAGGGGTTAATACACTCTTAAAGTTAGGCTTACTCATTAGAGAACGATTTACAAACTAAACTAATCTCAAGTTTGTATCATTTATATCTTATTTTTATGTGCGGCACGTCTGAGTTATTCGCATATTTACACTGCTGAGGAAGGTAAAATATAGAGAAACCAGAATTGGCTTGGGAGGAGAATGAAAAAACATTTAAGGAAAAACCACCCCCAATCTACCCTGCCGGGATTCGAATATAAACTCTCCATTACTGTCAAACAAGATTTATCTTACATATTATAAAAGTCCAACCCGCCTCGGTGGCGTAGTTGGCTAACGCGCCAGTCTGTGTTGAGCCAGACCACCGAGGACGGGGAGATAGAGGTTCGAATCTCAGTCGGGTGATCTGGGGTGGTTTTTCCTAAATTGTTCTCCACTCTCCTCCACGCAAATGCGGGTTCACTTACTCTAAATTCAACCTTCCCATTTCCTAATCCATTAGTGTAATTATTACTTAAAGCGTATAACCCGAACGGGTAGTAAGACGCGGCGCTAAATAATAATAATATAAAAGTCCAAGACCACCGCAAGGCTTCGTAAGTTATCATAACAGAAAAACAGGAATTTTATTTTCATAATAAAGAATAGGCCTAGTAAATTTTTAACATATTCATGTTTGGGATTATAGATCGATAAAATAGTGGTCTTAAAATCAGGTAGTACGTATATCTTACTCTAACATTTTGTAGCGGTTCATTAATTCCCTTTTAATTTAATAAAATTTTAAATAATAAGAATGTATGGTTCGTAGATGGTTTTATATTTCACTGTAAACCGCGTTAGGACTTAATCTGTTCACTAGTCAGTATCAATAGTTATCTATTTCTATAGGACATATTAAATAGTTGCTATTTTTTTAAAACTAAATAATTTTTGAAAAATGTGTGTATAACTAATATAATCGAAGTAAAAATCATGTACGGATGTTTGCTCTATTACATACAAAAATAAAAGTTTATGTGGCATACACTGCTCACATTTAATGTAAGATTAATAAAATGTATGAATATATAAGAAATATTTTGCTAAACGCTTTAAACTGCGATACAGAATTTTACAAGTCATTGACCGATGGTGACCTAGCCGAATAGTTATGAGTGGTCTCTATGTCTTCGCATTGTGACTATACATGAAATAAGATGTTTCCAACTTGAATGAGAGGTTTTGTTACCTTCGAACAAAAGGTTTTGAGTATTCTTCTAACCATACATTCAGTAAAGAAACAATTTCTAAACACCATCGAAATTTTATTTTTCGAATTTCGTACCGTGTTGGGGTCTAACCTATTATAATAAAGATGTTAACCATGTTTTCAAAACTTCCTACATTATAATTTTCAACTATAATGTTATAGTAGAAAGCAGTTATAGAAAAAATCCGGTCGAACTAAGTTTTTTTTTTCTCTCGAGCAAATAAATAAAACAAGCTGAAACTAAAATCAAGATTTTTACCTCCTGGACTTGGTGCTTAATTCTCTTCCATACATCCTCTACTGTTTCGTTTTGCATTGGACGTCTTCTCTCTTGCCGCTCGCCTCTTTCTTGTACTCTCCCGCCCTTTCCAATGAATCATCACTCTATCTTGCTCTCACGCTTATGTTTTCTCACTTTAACTCAAAGAGAACCACTCACTCTCCGTCGCCGCCATTTGCCACAACTACCAACCCAAGCATATACCCCTTAAACCCTCTCCTCCTCAAAATGTTTGCGTCGTAATATTTTCTTTTCTAAATCATCACAATCATCATCACCTTCACCGTCATCATGATCATCACGTATATAATCATTGTCGTCATCGTCTGTTCCTTGTTGATCGGCACTTTGTTAAAATTCAAGATGGAGACCAGCCGCAACAACAGACTTATTATTATTCTCTAGCACGTTGCGTCTGGGTGTTTTTTTTTCTCTGTGTTGTTTAGGATCAAGACTGTTTTTTTTATTAATGTATAGACCTTTTCAAACTCACGTTGACCTGAAAACACTTTCAGTTGTTTTACAACATTAAGACGAGTGACTTTTAATTTTCCGTAAGCTACAAAAGTGACCCCCCCTCAAAACACACGACAAGAATGTCGGTGTTTTTCAATTACTTTTATTACTTTTGAGTGATTCGCATGAGTTAGTAAAATAAATGACACCGTTTATGTTCTAAAAGTTTTATACATAACTTTTTTCATTTAAAAATACTGTAAAGTACGTGTGCTTTGTGAAAGTTTTGTTTTTACTCACCCAACGTAATTATTAATTAATCAAGATGTTAAAAAGAACGTTAGATTTTAAACTAAGGTAAGATAAACTAATTTCCAAGAATAAAAATAATTCTCTAACACAAAACTAACAACTCTACCGCACTGGCACAGGTTTGACCAAAAACTAAATTGTGTCTCTGTAAATATTTTTGCTTAAATATAAACTCAAACAATTTTTTTGAAAAGAATAAAAATAAAAATAACTTCCTGGTTGACCATTCCTTAAGAAATTCTATCTTTGTAGATTTTGTTAGTCTTTTGTTGCATATGGTCAGTCCCAATTTATGTAAACCATAACAAATTCTTTTTTTTCCGAGCGCTTTATTTACTAGGTTTATTTTTTATTAAAAAACCCTCAAAGTTTAATATTCACCACTTTATTTCCTTCGTGCTTTTTTTTAGTAAAAAAAAAAGGTTTTACTATTCAAACTTTGCATGGTATGAAGTCGTGACATAAATTGGTTTCTCTTTACGTAGGCTTTTACTAAATTCAAATGAAAAGCTTTCCGTGAAGTTTTAAACTAGTCTCAGGATGGATAGTAACGTCAAATCAAACATAGGTGTCCTAAAACACAAAGTTTAGAATCGTAAATATTATCCTTTTTCCTGAAATTACTTTAAGGTAACTTATTGTCTAGCTATCGCAGATTTATTATTTATGTTATATCTTATATACTATGTTAATATATAAAATGAAACAGCTATTTTAACGATTTTACTAAAAAAATAAGGCCTATTTATTTTCTTTTTGTGAGGAAAAAAGTTAATTTTATTCCTGGACTACTACATTCTTATGTCCTTTTTCCTTAGAAAACTTTATTCTAAATGTAAAGAGAAGATTTAAATAGGTCTATACATATACCTACTTCCTTTATCACCATTTTGACTTCTTGTGTTAAAAACATTTCAAATGTTTATTTTTTATTGCTTTGTTTCTTTATAACCCCATCCTATGTATACAAAGTGAGACTGAAGGGGATGTTTTCTGTCCTTCTGAAAGGACATTTAGACCATTATTTTCGGGTTGAACAACCTTCCTCCCAACAACTATTGGCTGTCGTTTAGACATGCCGACGATGTATGCTCGGTCAGTTCAATGGTGTTGGTTGCCCTTTTGATTTCGTCGAAAAACCTTTTTTTTCTTGTTTATTATTTAGGAACTTCAAATATTTTTCATCCTTATTTACATACCTCGTACCTTTTTGTCAACGAAAGTATTTGTGGCTGTAATGCCGTCCGGGGTCAGTCCTTTTTAAATGTTTAATGTCCTTTTGGTGTTCGTCCTAATGTCTAACCATCTTCTTTGCGGCGTCTTCTTCAGTCTTGATGACACACAAACATGTGACCTCAAGTATTCCACATGAAACACACAAAGAGAAAAAATAATTGTTAATAGACACACATTCGATTATGAAAACTAATTATAATTATCTTGAATGATAAATACAGTTCTTGTTATTTACATTAAACTAAACATTTATCAACGGCTTGGTAAAATGATACAGGATGAGTATGTTATTTATAAAGGAATTACATCAACATTAGCGTGGAGAGAGGATATGGAAACCACAGTGATAAATACCATTTAAATAAAACATATTTAATAAACTCAGCTGATATTCAAACCTCAACCTCCCTTTCACAGGTAATAAAGTAAGTTCTTTACAGGTTTCACACCATTCATATCGTGACCTTCTATTTCGCTGAATGTCTTTGATAAATATAAGATAAATCAAACGATAATAATCTACATATAAAATTAGAATTCAAACACATATCAATAACATTTCTAATTGCATATTATTTGATTAGTAATTGATAATATTTATTTTAAATTATAGTCATCTAAAGATGGATGATATTACATTTTAAACAATTTGGAATGTTTTCTATCTATTACCTTAGATTATTACGAGTTATAGGCCTCTTTTTAATAGCAAATAAAATTAAACTTCAATCAGTATAAAATATTACATTTTATTAACAGATACATTTTCTTTGATTTCAATGTAATTGGAGTAGCACTACGTGCCAGAAAATTACAACACAGAAGGCCTAGATAAGCGAAAAGTGTTTCTCACGAGATTATTATTTTTATTTTAAAATTTTGGTAGCAAATGTGTAGCCGATGTTTTAAATACAGACAGTATGAGTATGGTCTTAAAACTAACTTGGCTTAAGGCAATACACTTGAAAATATACACCCAAACTTCATCCAATTTTCATAGGAAAAATACTGACACTTAGACAACTTAATATATCTGCTTTAACGTATTCATACATCAAACCATGTGATATGAAGCTACAGTATTTAATATATATGATCAATATCCATCAAATAGTTGAATTGGTAGTAATATATTATGTTGACTACGGAAAAGGTTTGTATTTTTTGAAAAGGCCCCTCCTATGAAAATTTGACTGTATTAACAGGATTTGATAAGTCTGGGTATCAGGTTGAGCCCATTGTAGAACATAAATACTAGATACAACTACTGCAACACATATTTTAGTCCCTGTGTAGGATCAACAGGGTCCTTGCTGTCATCCACCCTGAAATATAGGTAAGAGGGATGGGGATGGATATTCTAAAACATAAAACATTTTACTAAAACTAAATGTATATCGAAAAGTAGCTCTACCTTATTAAAACATATTACCATTTTTAAATAACGATTTAATTTTATAAACCATTCTAAGAAATACTTATCAGGCTTAATGAGATTTATTAGTATGTAAATAGGGCCTATAATGCTTAACAATATCATTTATAGAACCATACCGATAATTTATAATAATAATAATAATAATAATAATAATAATAATAATAATAATAATAATAATAATATAATAATAATAATAATAAGTTTAAAGAACAATTTCTGAGCACAGAGCTAATTATCCTTTCTGCACACAATTTACAAACTAGTTTGTGATAATGCCCGTATTTGTGTTGACAAGCCTTAAAACCTTAATAACTTATAAATAATGACAACACAAATCTAATTTAACCCAGGGGAAAACTAATAATTTCTTTCCAAATACCCAACCATATCGCATTGTGCTCAAACCAATATCTTTAGCATTTATATATTTTATTTTTAGCCCACAGCTTTAAAACTAGCCTACTCACTTTGGTGGCTGTATAATTTAAGGCAGTGTTTTTCAAATTTTTCTGACTGTGATCTGTAAGAAGTAGGCCTACATTTTACATCGCAGCCCAGTACACATATGACAAACTAAAAGCAAAGGAAATTCGTGTGCGTAAATAAAGGTAATATTATTCTTTCAATATTCAATAGTACAATTTTGGTAAAAAAAAATTCCAAAGTAAAGTGAACAAAAAATAAAATATGAAAGGTTTTATATAATGCGATAGATGTGCTTGCTTGTTGATGAGTTGGCCCCACTCCAGAACAAATGGTGAATTTTTAAATCAGTTTTGTACATTAGTTTTTAATCGAGTCAATATTTAAAATCATAGTTCACATACATAGGTCAGCGTGAATGATGTTAATGGTAATATAATTTTGTTTACTTAATAATGGAAATTATTCTCTAATCCTAATCCAAAATGATGACAAACTTAATTTCTTAAAATCGTTCTTCAGTATAAATTAACTATTAAGCTGCACCAATGCATTATATTCTTCAGGCACCAAGTTCAATTTATTCCTGAGCTCATACACCCTGTATAGTACATTCCCTCACGATAACCAAGGAACTTTTGATTGATACAATAAGCTGGCATACCAGCTTTGGTGGCAGATTGGTCTAACGCTCTACTCTCGCATTAGACTAGACTTCCGATGACGGGGAGATCTAGGTTCGAATCTCGGCCGGGTTTATTGAGATGGTTTTTCTACCCTCCCTTCATGCAAATGTGGGTACAATTCCTCTAAAATAACTTTCCTCATCCCTAAAACCATTAGCGTAATTATTAGTACATAAGCGTATAACCCGAACGATAGTAAGACGCGGGACTAAAAAAAAAAAAAGTGGGTATGTTCACCTTCAATCTCTAAACAAAATATTTAACAGGTTCTACCTACTATTCAGTGAGTTTCCTTTAGTAAAATGAACACTTTTAACTACATTTTTAATACACCCTTTAGATTCTGCAAAATTCTTTACCTAACCAACTATGCAGAGAATGTGTGCTGCTATACAACCATTTCTAAATCTATTTTACAATTTTAGCTACGTAATAATGGTATATGAATTATGAAATAACACAAAAGTTTACTGAAGGGGTTTCCCTAAGTGTTTTTCCACTTTACCTCCACGCAAATGTAGGTACATTTCTTCTAAATTAAAATTTAACAAACTAACGTAGCTAGTACATATGTGTAGCTATAATCCGAATGGGTTTTAAGACATGATGCTAAAAAAACAAAAAACATTACTAGCTTCTGGTATCAACATTAATAATGGAACGAACTCCGAATAAATCTTAGGCCTTACAGAGAATACCCAAGCTGATTTTGTACCACGCGAAGAATAACATTTGTTTCAGTCTGGGGTTTGAACCTAATATTTCATTATACATTAATATATTAGCTTACATTCATCAATATTAGTTAATTAAAACAATCAAATATGTCAAAAAATTTATATAGCAGGAAATAGTAGGTCTATGTAGGGCATATTGAAGAAAAAACAACACATCTTTAATATAAAAAAAGATTTACACAAAATGTTTCGCAGTCCTAAGGTGGAATTTGAGCTTGAATCTTGGGAATTATACTCTCAATTCTTGGATTTATATTTTATATCGCAAATCTGAGAAAATCTTAAATATTTAGTCAAGATCGGTGTGTGGTCTTTATCATAGTGATGGCAGGAAAATCAGTTTTGCACAAGTATATCCCCGCTAATGTAATTAAATATTGCAGTGCATTTTTTCTTACTAATAATGGATTTTCCTCCTTCCCTGAGAGCTGAAATTCAGTCAAAGTTGAAGTTAAGAAAATAATTCGTAGCGTTTCATACGTAGACATTTCAACTAACTCCTCCCTTTCTTTCAAATTTAATCTTGAGGAGGAGTTAATGTTAATATAAAATGGATCTCGAACACAGCCAATAAACTGAATAGATTTATTTTTGATGTGGTGGGGGTGGGGCTAATGATCCAGATCTCGGACATTTAACCTTATCTTACCTCTGCTTTCCTGGCGTGTGGAGGAATTCTTTTCTGAGGTTTATTTTTGATGTTGCTATTATGATTTAACAAATGTTCAACAACAACAGTTTTAATTAGTCCAACTTCATTATAGTTCTATTTAAGAAACTGTGGCAGGCATGGAAAAATGTAGATGTATTTATTTTCAACTCCATTCCCCTACAATTGAAGACGACATTATTTTATTCACCGAGTATAATAATGTGTGTTCCTCGTCCTTGAAAAGATAAATTCATATGGTTCATACTTTCAAAAATATATCTAAGACAACTGAGAATATCAAGCCACTTCTCATCCATGAAGAGTTTCGAAAGAATGGAGATTTATTTCTATGATAACTATTACTATCGCACTTGTAAATCAAAGATGCGACGCAGCACTTTTACACGTGAAAGTAATCGTAGTTCTGTATGTAATAACATTTTAATATAATCTAAGCCCATTTCATTGCACATAATTTTAAAAAAAACCTGTGATTCAACGACCTTGCCTTGATAACATTTACAACCCAGATATCATCTTGTAACATTTTATTGACCTATGGGTGCTAGGGCTTTCCCTCCAAGTCTTCTCTATGTATCATACAGTGTGTGGTTGAGCTTTACATGAGGAGTAATCTCTAATACTCTACTTTTTAAACTTTCCAAAAAAATCCTCTTAGGGCTGCTGCTACATCATTACAAATAAATACATAATTAGCCCAAGAAAGATAGTTTTCATTGAAAAATTTATCAATCTGGGTGAAACTAGATTTTATAACCGTTCTTATTATAAGTGGCTCACACATAAAAAAAAGTCCTCCACAAGCAAATTTCATAGCAATAAGATACATGAAGCATACGTTGGGCTACATTCGCATCATCCGTGCAGCAATCCAGCTGAAATACCAAGGATGGACTTTGCTTCACACAGTACAAAAACAGCAGTTTTATATTGCTGTTTGAAATATCTCTTTGAACTGTGTATCTTGATAAATGTACTTTAATAATTTTTAAATCAACTTAACATTATTTATTTTCATGTATTTCTTAAAGAATTTCTACTGCCGCAAGTAACACAATGGTTCCACTGATATTATGGGGTTTCATTGTCTCTGAAATTAAATAAGAAACTTCTTATGATTACTTCAAGGCTTAAGTTTAGTTCTCTCCTACTTACGCGAGTCCTCATTTTACGCCTTATGGTGTATTTTTGGGGCCCTATAAATATTTATAATGTTGTCAAAGTTAAAAGCCAAAGTCATTTTATTTAACATAACATTTGCTTAAAGGTTTAAAGAATCTGCATCTTAACTAATCAGGTTATTAATTTCGTTTCTGTCATGCCCGTGAACCCTTAATTGCCCCTGAAGACCCCAAATGTGGTTGCGCACCACTGGTCTAAGTAAGGTGTCAGGATCTTATGGTTTGATTTGCTGGTGACGGGTAATTTGGAGCTGGAATTCTGGCATGATTTTTTTATAAATAGTTTCCCACTTAATTCACGCAAATGTGGTTAAATTTACTTTAATACTCATTTTCCTTGTCTCTAAGTGTAAATATAACCCGGGTGGGTATAAAGACCGATGTGAGTACCTTACCAAACAAAACATATCTTTATCAAAGGGATACAAATTATTAATAATAAGAAGCCATTAACACAATATAAAATATACCACCCTACTGTGCCTAAAACAAAATACACTCAACGTTAACGTTCTCTAAGACCGCTCAAAATATAATGACCTTCATATCTCTCATTTAGAGTAGCCCCTAACGTATAACTAACACAAATTCTGTTACTTGATCGGTTTGACACACAAACCCGGTTCAGGACACACATTTCAAAAATAAATGATTTTGATTATTGCTATTAATATTTTTATTTTTATTTTGAAAGTATATCACACTTGGAGGGTATTTTTACTATCTTTGAAACTTAAAAATAGTTCTATAAAAGAGAAATGATTAGTTCCTACGTAAGATACCTAAACATTTATACATATCCTGGCTTCCATTTTTTTCAAAACTAATTTTACTGATTCTGGTCTCTTATATTACATCTTATATAGAGCTGTGAGATAACCAGCGTTGTATCTTGGGCCAGTAAGGCAAATCTAATGTAAATATAAACATATTTCAAAACAAAGTTAAAAACTATGAGTCTACCTCTTGACGTATTTTAAAACTTTTCTTTCTAATTATATGTAATTTATTTTTAGATAACTTATGGAAATATTAAAAGATATAATCTTTAGTAGATCATATTTACCAATTTCCAAAAATACCAAGCAAATAATCATCAGCTAAACCAATCCAGCTCGAATGGGTAGTAAAACGCGGTGCTAAAAAATGTACAAGAATAAAATGGGTAAATTAAGTGAGACCCACATTTTATCAAGTTACTTGATTCAAGTTCATGTTATTTAAATTATTTGAAGGTTCTTAACACATATAAACATTAGTTAAAGTGACATTTTAACTAAAGTTTTAAGTTAATTCCAGGTTCAAGTAGAATTGGTAGATTTTTACTTGGAACTTGAATCGATATGAAAAGTATTAAAATCGACTCGGAAAGGGCTTGAAAAATGTAAACGATGATCAGTAATTATTAGTTAATTCAAATTGCAATATGGTAAAAGTAATGTGACTGTGTATTTTTTACTTGGTTGAATAACTTCAGTTGTTTATGTGTGCTTGATTTAAACTTATCAATAAAGGTGGTGGTCTTATTGTATAAACATAGTTAAGTGGGGTAATAAAGATATGTTTTTCTTAGAAACTTATAAGAAGTTTGACATTTTGTGGTACACAAAACTATAAAAACTCGCTATGATAAAAATATGAGGTACAGTTCATTTAAAAACTTGATCTAAAAGTAAAGTTGGAAAATACAACTATTTAAATGATTGGATTAAAATTAATTAATTAATCGATATCTCACTATTATATTAATTTGGTATTAAGTTACTAAACGCATAACAATTTCTACCTCCTCAATTGAAGCTATTTTTGGTATTTCGGGCTTGAATGTTGAGTTTCTACTTGATATGATGTAAACACGACTACCTTTCTCTAGTGGGCATAGTTCTTGGCTACAGGCTCCCAGGTTCAATCCCTGGTTCTTCCAGATTGTTTTGTTAAATAGTGGGTCTGGAACAGGGTTTGACTGAGCTTAGTGAGGACTAATACTAAGCTACTTGAATTACAAAGTAGAGCCTCCGGTATAGAAATTTGAGATTAACAGCCGTAGGGTTCATGGTGCTGACACTCTCCATCCGCAGAAGGTGGCACCTCTTCGCCAACAAACGGCGGCCGCTTCTTTGGTATGGCTATTGTGAACTGATCCCATTGGGTTTATTTTATGTTAACACAAACACCATGTTCACGTTTTTTGGAATATATTTGTTAAATGTGTTGTTTTTAGCACCGCGTCCTACCCTACTACCCGTTTGTGCTGTAATAATATAAACTAATTAGGGATGTAGAAGGTGGAATGTAAAGGAAATGAACCCGCATTTTCTTAAATAGATAAAGATAGAATGGGAAATAATTCAAGTAAAAACACCCTCAGCACATTTGACTGAGGTTCAAACTTCGATTTCCCCGTCATCAGCAGTCCAGTCTATTGCGAAGGTGACACCTTAGATCATATGACCATCAATGTGGGTTTGATAAATGTAAACCCTTCTAAGAGTAGACTGTAAGCCTGAAGAAACTGTATTTGAACAAACGAGGGTATAAACGGACTAATCAACTTCGATGATGCGTGTATCCACCGACCCGTGGAAAAGGTAACACGTGTCTAGTGATATGGATGACTCGTTATATCACTCAGGAGCTGACGTCCTATTATAGAAAACCATCACAAGCGAGAAAGAGACGGTTAACCCATACCAAATCTCCTGCATATGTTGGCAGGCGTGCTGAAAGAAATATGAAACACGCCCTTGATCCGAAACGATATAAACCAAAACCTTCAAGACATAAAAATAAAGGAAAAAGAAAATACCACCGACCAAAACCTAAAGAATGCGTATAAACACATCTGAGGCATGTCTGGTGAATCGCTTCTTAGCCATGTTTAAACTTTTTTTATGTCTCGGTTTTCATACACGTGTGAAATCGATCCGAGAATTTGTTGTATTTTTCATGGGAGGTTAGAACTTTTTTTTTAAGTTAAATTTTTGTGGGTGTTAGTTTAAATAGGGAATTTCACTTAAATATTGCTACATACATCACTAGATTATCACACAACTTATAAACTAGCTTGAATTAACACAACACTCAACTATCAAACTACTGTCATCGGTAGGCACGCGGATCAAATGTTAAGATCGTCTAGTCTGATTTTCTGGTGACGTGGAGGTCAGGGTTGGAATCCTAGACGAAATTAAAAAAGGTAGTTTTAACCTAAATTTATTGACACTTGATCTTGAAGGTAGTGCGGGTACATTTCTTCTAAATTTTAAGTTATTAAATGCTATAAAATTAGTGTTAAATGGGAATAGCCCAGGTGAATATTAAAAAGCGGTGAGGTACATCATAATAAGGCCTACCGTATTAGCAAATATACAAAACAATTAAACTTAAAGCTACTGCTTTAGCCAATTCCTATTGCCAGTGTTCGTTTAGTAGTTAGCACTCCTGACTTTGACTCGGTAGGTTAGAATTTAATCCCAACCATTTAGACAATAACTTTTTTCCATGAGTAGTTTTTTCTCTCTCTCTAAATGTTAATGAAATGCAAATTCTTTGAAATTTACCACCTTTATTATGTTTCCTTGGAATTTAATATCTTAAGTTTTACTGTTTGGAAATATTTAATCTATTTATATCTTATGTAATCATATTTTTTAACACCACTTCTTACTACCCGTTCGGGTTACACGCTTATCTACGCTAATGGTTTCAGGGATGAGGAAGGCTATATATTTTAAACGAAGTATAACCAAATTTGCGGGAGGGAAAGGGGGAAATCATTTTGGAAAATTACTCTCAGTACACCCGATCAAGGTTCAAACTTCGATCTCCCCGTCATTGGAAGTCTAGACTACTTTGAGAGTAGTGCCTTAGACCATGCGGCCACCGAAGCGGGTCTTTGTTTGGTTATTTCGTTCACTTTATCTAAAATATCTTTGTTTGTAAGTAAATAAAAATGAATCTATATTGAGTCAAGACTCTATGGACAATTTTTGATACTTTTTTATTGATAAAAACTAGCATTAGTACTAGCAATGATATAACATATTTGCTACATTTGTTCTGTGCTTTATTTAGGTTAAAAAAAGGGACAAACTAGTTGATTTATAGCTTTGTTATAGTACTGGATGAAAAAATAAATTCATATAATATTTTCCTTACTGAAATAAAACGGCTATTAAAACACTTTGATAGCATTCTATTTTTAGAAGAATAATGGTTCTATTCAGTATAAAAAAACCTTGACTGGATAACACGACATATGTTTTCATTCTAAGATAAACAAATCTATAGTGGGTAAATGAACTCTTCCAGAATATTATATGAAATATATTTTACTATCTTTATAAAATGTGGTTTCCTTTTCTTGACAAGCAGTCATCAGCCACGTAACATTCTTGTCAAAACTTCTCAGATTAATGGATGGACCCCTTAGTTAATAGTTAAAAGTTGGGTTGGATGTATTTTTAAATTAATTTTTTGGATAATAGCATTAGTCTATTTTTAAACAATATGTTAATAGTCATCTTTGATAATATTTCGTAAACATTCAGATTGAAAAATTATAGTTTTTTTTAAATGTGTATGAGCTGCTAGAGTGATGCAACATTTACTCGTATAGCTAATTATTTTTAAAAAAACTTTAAAGTTTTTATTCAAATAGGCCTAAATCACAATTTTTTTAAACAGTTAAGTAATTCATGGAAAATGTATTTCAAGTTTAAAATTATTGCTAGCTTCACTAAAAATATTATTATTACTATTGGCATTTTGAGGCAAGTTGACACAATAAGATCATCAGCGCATTTACAAGTAAAAACATAGTAAAATCCTCAAAGGGGAAGGTAAATAAACATAATACATCCGTTTAAAACAGCATAGATGTAAAACCTAAATGGACAGTACAAATATATTAAAATATACTAAAATAATTCAAACTAATCTCAATATGAGATAATATCCAAGTGAGCCACTCTGTGAAAATGAGACTCAAATGGAATTTAAGAGATTCGCCTGAAATGTAAAACGGAGTAAACATTTGACTCCATCTGCGCTGTCGCGTAAAAAATAATGAAGGTCCCCATTAAAATATAGATCCAGGTGAATAGGGGCATACCTGTGACACTCCACCAAAATAGCCTATGGTGCATGCTAAGGGGAGCATGGTAAAGCTCACACACTGGAAATGGATCCACTCTAAATAAAAATCTACGGATCAGAAATGTATGGCCGACGGGAGGTATTGTCACTGATTCGTATAGAAGAGAGCCATCGTGACACACAGTCCCTAATGGACCGCAGCTTTTTCTGAGCAGGGGTCAAAACCAACACTGCTCGTGCAAGGTGCGTGAGAACCCACGCCGAACATAACCCACTAAAACAAAATCCTCTGACTAACATTAATTTTTAATTTAATATTTAAAAAAATAGAATAACGTATTTCTTAATTTTATATTAACGTGCGTTAAAATATTGTAAGTGATTTTTGGACTTTTTCCATCGTCTAAAAACAATTAATAATTAATAAAAGAAATATACAAAATGTTAGTGATTAAAATCAATGCTATATTACTTTTATATTTTATTCATTTCTTTTAACAAAATAGGTCAATCTTTGTCATCATTGATTGGATATAGACTAGTATTATTGTATGTATTGTACATTTTTACCAGTAGATTTTTATTAGTATAATTTTTTTTCAGGCAAGCGATTGTTCTCCATCTTGGCAGGGTTCAACCGAACTTAGTTCAAGGTAAGTTTGAAATTTCCTCCTATTACTATATTATTATTATTATTATTATTATTATTATTATTATTATTATTATTATTAAAAGCACCGCGTCTTTCTACCCGTTCGGGTTATACGCACTTACACTAATGTGTAATGGTAGGGTGATTGTGAAATGAAATGGAGGACCTACAGTTTAACGTGGAATCCGAACCACGGTGGAGGCCTGGCATTCCTCACATTCACATGTTGTGACTATCCTCTTATTAATTATTGGTAAACATACCCGCCAAACAATTAATATTAAAATAACCGCTTCGGTGGTCGAATGGTCTGAGACGTCACTCTTACAATAGGAAGGACTTTCGATGACGGAAAGAATGGAGATCGAATTCTGGCCAGGTGTACTGATAGTTGTTTTTCCTAAATGGTTTCTACGTAAATGTGGGTACACACTTTAAATTCAGCCTTACTAATCCCTACCACATTAGAGTAATCATTTCATATGCGTATAACCCGAAAGGGTGTTGAGATGGGATTGAAAAAAGGGACAATATTACTTAAGATAAATTCTATTATGTAAAGCTAGTTTTTTTTATAAATATATTACATGTAATATAGTATTTAGAATGTGGTTTGACAAAATATTAAAAAAATTAAAAAATGACACCTGGACACGGGAATCGAACCGTGTCCAGGTGTCATTTTTCAATTTTCAGAATATGATATCTAGATGGAGTAATCCTCACTAAAAGCATAAATAATAGCTTTGGCTATTTGATTTTTAAAAAATTTCAATTTAAATCATCGGGGAAATTAACACACTCACAAGGACAAAAACCTAGCAACAAAATTTAGGAAACATTTGATTTATTTGCCAAAATAATATTGGTTTTGTTTTAAATTTTTTTCCCTTTCAACAATAGTGAAATTTTACTATACCAGTCACATTACTTTTTTTTTATAGATAGGCCTATTGATTATATCTGTTTAAAGTTACGGATAAAAATTACATAACTTTGAGTATTAATACGTGGATATTTCTGTCCCCCACTTCACCCCCTTCTCCTATTGCACTGACCCTTGTATTTAAATTATAAATGTTCAGACTCGTATATTTATTTAAGATTGTCCCCTATGTATAAAAAGATTATATACATAAATATATATTTGGGTTCCTATATTTATTTATTATTTATCTTATATTTAAATAAATATAGGAGTCTGAACATTTATAATAATATTATATATATATATATATATATATGTTTCAATTTTCTATCATATTAGAAGTGTTTTATTTTGTTAGCTAAGGAATTTTTTTGGTGGGGGGGGCATTTCTCCTCCACACCCAAGACCGTAATCAAGGGGGGTTTTGGGGGTTCAAACCCCCCAAAATTTTATGAACAAATTATATATTATGGCTTTATTCATGGTTCAAAAAATATTAAAATTAAGGTACAAGTACAAATTAGGGGGCTGTGTTACCATAAAAAGCACTTCAGAGAGCTTCTAGAGGTGTTTATATTCATAATTTTTCCTTGTCTTCAGCAATTAGGGGGTTATTCTACTATCAAAATCACTTTAGATAGCTTCTAGAGGTGTTTAATATTTTGAATTTGTCTCATAGCCTCCAGCAGTTCGGGGATTATGTTGCCATAATAAACACTTCAGAAATATTCTAGAAGTGCTTACATATATAGATATTTTCTCTAGCCTTCGGCAGCTAGGAGGTTATGTTGCAATTAAAAAACATTTCAGATAGCTTCTAGAAGTGTTTATAGTTTAGAATTTTTTCTAGCCTCCGGCAATTGAGGTATGTGCCCACCAGACCCCCCCCCCCCTCCGCCCCCGAAATTATTGGCTGGCTACGGCCTTGCCCACACCCAATACGAATAAAAATTCAACTGATCATGTAGTTTAAGACACAATATTGGGAAAACCATCCATTTTATTCAATTTTGATAGAACAATTATAGCCTATATTTTAACCGAAAGTCAAAGTTATATCCATCCTAAATTTTTGCACAATCGGCCCAATGGTTTGGGTGTGATTGAGCAATAAATAAACATAAAAATAGGCAGACAACATTTAATATTATATTAGTAGGATGTTTGTTTCCATCCTAAAACAATCGTTGCAATGGGAATGTATAGCTAGTTGTTTTGATCTTTCCAAGACCCTCGTTGCGTAAGAGACTTACAAAAATATATGTGTGAAGGCCTGTCTTTATCTCACGATGTAGAGCATAAAAACCCCACTCGGACACCAAGATGTGATGGCTGGACTTTTAATTTTAGAGGAATGTATAAAAATCCCGCTGCTGATACTAAGATATGAGGGCGCTCGTGTTTATCAATCACCAATCTGTAAATACACGGCCCACACTCGCTCCTGAGGCCACAGTGTGATGGGGTCAGTCACGGTAGGTTGAATTAATGGGCGTCGATTAATATTATTGGGTTTATTTAATTAGAATTAATTAATACATGGTCATCATAGTGACGACGGTTGTGACCAACCGTCCTCCGGTCGTCTGTGAGATCCCATCCCAAATATATCTCGGTCTAAGTCCGCAATCTCTTTAAAAGAGTGTCACATAAAAACACGCACAGGGCCAGAGCTTAAGACACTTCATAACACTTATTCACACTTGGAAAACTGCCCACAATCGACTGTTTGGCAAATGTCTTAACCATGTCTTAACCTATGTCTTAACCATTATCGTAATCATGGTGATAACGACAATTCATCACTAAACGGACTCATCTTAAATGGCACACTCTGACAACTATCCAAAGCCAACTGTTTACAAATCACTGTATACAGAAACTGCCTGGAACCAACTGCCCAGAGCTCTGCCCTAGGATACACAAACTAGTTTCTGCTAACTACAGAAGATTACTACAATGAAGGCATGGAATACAAATCAACAGGCTTCTATCCACGTCTTAAAATCACGCGATATCTTAGACAGCGACTCCCACAGATCATTGCTTTCTCAAATAGACTAAACGTTCATGGGCCTACGTGAGGATTTAACAGGAAATGGCTATTTAAAATTCCTGACTTACATTCACAAGATGACTGGTGATGGATGTCCCTATAATATATCCCAAACTCTTTGAGGATAAAATCATTAAGTTGAGACCTTCAATTATGGATTAAAAGCTAATATTTGAATTCATACAAATTTAAGACGCAAATGTAACCACACTAAAATTCAGTTTTTTCAACATTGCATTGCTCGCTGATAACATGGCTTGTATTGTTCCCTGAAAAGTAAGGAGTACCACATAAGAAGTTCCATCTCGATTCGATTAGTATTTTTTGGGTTTACTGTCAACAAACAACAAACAAACAAACAAACAAACAAACATATACAAAATAGAATTAATATACAGTTTTATTTTATGTATATAAAGAAATATCTAAACTAATCAATTCTGACACATTTTAAAATTTAATTATTTTGGTTTAGTAATTACACTTTTTTGTTGATTATTGCCTCGATAAAGTTTGTTGTGTTAATATTCCTACGTGATATAATTTACAATTATAGAAGTGACACGCACCCATGGTAGAATGGTCTAGATCAGAGGTAGCCAAACATTAGAACGTGGCCGCTAAAAACTATTGAGAAAGACAAAATGAAAGTGAGATCGGGTTTGCAGATGTTCCTCAAAATAAGATGATTGTAAAACCTAAATATCTAAACTGTCTGACTGATGAATATTTACAATCCTGCCTTTGTTGGTGTTTGAGTAACAAGGAACCTTCATTCAAAAAACTACCCTGAGATTATTCAGTTTCATGCATCAACTTCAAAGTCAAGTGTCTAGTCAGAAAATACTTTTTTCAGTAAAATTATATAATGTAGTAGTGTAGTTTAATGAAAATATCAGTTTCAGCCAGTGAAAGGATTCTAAGTTTTTATATGTAGGCTAATATAATTTTACTATTAAAACACAAAATGTGTTATTTTTTTACCAATGAAACAAACAATATCAGCCTATGGTTCCGTAGTAGATCGAAAAGGAGTTTCCTTCTCTGGAGTAGATCACTAGATCTGAAAGCTTGGCCACGCCTTGTCTAAGGCAAGTGGTTACCAACCTTTTCCATATAGTGGTCCCCATGAAGCCAAAGATAGCTCTCCGTGGACCCCATATGTCCCCCGCTATACAAGGTTAAATTAAAAACCTACGCACACATTTCTAGTATTCTACGTAACTCATTTCTTATTAATAAAATAAAAAATAGCTTTAAACAAATGAGGAATAGAGAATATTTTTTATATAATGTGAAAATACAAATAAAAAATAAATTAAAAATTTAGATTTGTTTCGTGGAACACCACAGGACTTTTTGTGAACATCTAATTGCCGGTGTCTCTCTTGCATAGCTGTTGACAGTGTGGTTCAAATTTCAACCACTTTTACTGATAGTGTTTTTGTTCCTTGGTGGTTTACCACTTTCCTTCTTTTTGAATGAGGGTACATTTTCTATCAATTTTACTTACTTATCCAATAGCCCATTAGTGCAAATATAAGGATAGTCCAATGGGTCGTAAGACGCAGAAATTCTTTTTCTATAGAATTGTGGTGACACACTAAGCTTAATTTGATACAAATTGTGTCCTTATCAGGGATAAAGTACATTGGTTCAAGACAATTATTATTGATAAAATTGAAAGACCCTTAGAATTTTTTTAGAAATATGTGTATCTGGGCAGAATATTCTGTAAAAATGGAAGGATGGATGTTGAAATCAACAGACGGGTGAATGCATCTCAGAGAATAGTTGGATGTAGGCCTATGTTGACTATTGCAAAGAATAAGGTAAATATGGCAGTATATAAAAGTGTTCTAAAGCCAACATTGTTTTTTGGATATTAAGCGTGGGATCGTCAAGAGAAACACAAGAGCAAGGCGAATGAGTTTGGAATAAGATATCTAAGAAATGTATGAGGAAAAACTCGTATGAACAGAGTAAGTAATGAATGGGTGCTGAAGGAATGCGATTTGAAAGGGAATCCAATAGGTCAATGTGAAAGAATCGTCTTACGTTGATTTTGGCATGTTGAGAGGATGTGTGTATGTGTGTGTGTGTGTAGATATATGTGTGTGTGTATGGAAGCAACTTGTAAATTCAACCAAGAAGGAAGGCTTGCATAAACTACCCAAAACTTCAAAGGTAAACAAACTCAAGGCAAACAATAAACTTATGGCATATAATTAAAGTAACATTTTTAAGATCAAAGTAATTATTTATAGCCCTATCATAAATAGTTATTCTACCATAATAGTTCATTCAGAGATGTTTAATACTCTATAAACGTTTTAATGTGCAAGTAAATGCAATGCTTCAACCTATTAACTGACTAATATACTTAACTTAGTGTTTTAACTTTTATTGACTATTATTTATTTAATTTAGTAACCAATCCTCTATTATACGTTCAACCTCCATAAGTAATAATTCAACAATTCTTAGCCCTGAATGGTAAATTACTTTCACTCAACAAATTAAAGTGAACGATAATAGTTTTTTTTTAAAATTATCACCGTGTATTACTATCTGTTCGGGTTCTACGCAAATAATGATAATTACTATAGTGGAATAAGGAAGATGAAGGTTGAATATAAAGTAAATGTGCCCATATTTGCTTGGAGAGAGAGTGAGAGATCATTTAGGGAGAACTACCCTCAATACTCGCGACCGGGATCGAACCACGATCTCCCCGTCATCGGCAGTCTAGTCTATCGCAAGAATAGCGCCTAATACATGTGGCCACCGAAACGGGTTACTAATAACTGATTTTTATAGTATTGACACAAATTATAATAGATTATTTAAGAATGTATGTACGATTGTGTCTTACCGTTTATTTTACAAGTATTTCTATATTGAATAGGACAACATTCTCAAATATAAAGTTCTATAGCTAATTCATTCAGTCTTTTAAAACTGCTCGTACTATAATAGGGCCTCATATAACCTAACAATCGGTAACATTTATTGGTGGAACTATGGTCTAAAGGTAAGCATACTCTGGCCCGATTGGACAGACCGCACGCAAAGGATTTTTGTATTCTTTACATTATTTTAAATGAGACTACGTTCACCTATCCTCATAATAGGCCGAGGACGTCGGTAATGTTGATAAGAATTCCAGAAGACAGATTAAAATCCGATCCATGCGGTGTGTGTGTGGATGACGTAATCTGGAATGCTGCGTAGAGCACGCACTCCCCACCATTCGCATTCGGAATTCCCAGCTTTATTCTATCTATTTATTTTAGAGATGGGCAGTACATTTCATTTTTGGGACCAGTTCAGAGTGATCTAGTTCACTGAAATGAGCAGTCCATATATCTAGTTCAATAGTTCGTGAACTACTTGAACTACTTCTTGTGGTTCAATCGTTCGTGACCAATAAAAATACAGCCTGTAGTTCAGTCTTTCGCGATCGACTTACATCTTTTATTTTAGTCCTCCACCAGTTTGAGAACTAATGCGTGTGAGTGAGTTATTATATCTCCCTCATATCACTCACTAGCTACTAGCATTAGTGCTCACGAACCAAATCTAGAAATTGTTATTTCTGTAAAAATAACTGTGATAAATTTAAAACAAATAAAAAATACTTATATAATATAAAAAACAAATTTCTGATCAGAAAAATAATAGCTTACTTTAAAGTCAAATTGTATTAGTAACAAAGCACCAGCCATTAGATTAGTGGGGTGTAGTAGTGATGCCATTATAGTTAATAGGACACACAAAAGGCGACACGATAGAACTGAAGGATACATGTTGGGAACCGCCTCCTTCAGAGATACGAATGCAGTGGACGCAGTACATTAAAGACATCCTATTTTGTGCGATGCGTTCGTTCCGTCCGATACGGGCCAGTGAACGCTTACCTTACTGCTTCACTCTCGATTTAAACTGGATTGCCGGTGACGATCAGTGATTCAAATACCTGTCTAGTGTACTAAGGGTGCTTTTTCATCAATGTTTTCTCACTCTAACCTCCAATCAAATGCGGACTCATTTCCTTTAAATTCTACCTTCCTTATTTATATTCTATTAGCTTGGTTAATTTATGCGTATAAACGGAACGTTAACCAAAATGCAGTGAAAAATAAAAATCTAGTGTTTTGTCATACCATATTACTGAGGTTCGGCAACCTTTTTAAAATCGCTGGCCATATGGGTTTAAAAAAAATTATACGGCCGGTTTGATAAAAATATCGATCAAAATATTTTCACTTTATATTTCTCATCTAGAAATAGCTATTATATTTTTATGAACACAATTGTTTGTTTTTAAAAAAACCGGTCCAGATACCCACTATAATTCAGGATCTACTCCGGGGCAAAAATATAGCTCTTGATTGTCAAAGGCTCGTAGAGCATTCTGGGCCGAGTTCCAACAACCCGGGGAGCTGTCGCTCGAGGAGCTCTGAGCTGGTAGTCAGCGGGTTGCCTGTATCACTCTCTAACATAACTTAATTATATGATTGTATCATATGATTAATTACAATCCCTGAAAATTGTAAATATACAACCCCGGCTAAATTTAATACATTGGGTATCACAGAATCAACCCGAAATAGTTATAAACATTATAAAACCATTACAACGAAACTATTAAAAACCCTTAAAACCCTTAGCTCCATCCATTCTTAGACATGGCCACCAGACATTTTTTACGACAAATCTCCTTCCTCCAAACCTCCCCCACCCCCTTAACATGGAAACATTATCGTGCAAGGGGCATGGGGTGCAGATCTGTACACGCAATGTGTCTGACTAGATTCTTGAAGACGACGAATGGATATACACAACGTCGTTGACTTGCGACGCCCGAAAATACGTTTTGTCATAAATCAGGTTTTTAAGTAGTGAGATTGTAGCGGTAGCTAGAAAAGTGTTCCAAAGAGTGAAAGAAAGAAAGGGGGGAAGAGAATGAGGAATAGAAGTGTGTGTAAGAGCGGGAAAGACTGCTCGGTAATAATATTTAACTTTTAATGGCCGATGTATAAAAGGTAATGGTTTTATGATAGCCATTTCGATGGTCATTGATGGTTTGCGGTAGGTGTGTGTGTGTGCCTGAGAAGGGTGAGAGAATTAAATTTTATGTACTATTTAATATTATTGCTACGTCATATACGTGCAGTTATAGTAGAATTCAAGGTTAGACGTATAATACATTCTATTTAAAATGTATCACTTCTGTAGATACACCTCAAACTTATTTTTGTAGGCTTCACGTGCATTCGTATCCATGCCGTAATTATATTTAAAAAAATGAACCGCTTTAACGCTATGTCGCACGCGCAAGCTAACATTGGGTAATTATATGGTCACCTAACTTGGAAACTATTAATTAGCATACCTTTAACTTTATCTTTTTGTTTAGCGAGCTATTAACTGCATTTTTGTTAAATTTGACGTATGTCTTGGATAACTTTAGGTCAAGTACAATGGGTCACGCATAAAAGTTATAATTTATTCGTTAGAAATAATTATAGAAAAAGAATTGTGTAAGTTGCCTATAGTTTCATGTTTTGCTATTGTAAATATGTCATGCAGGTAAAAAGTTTATGTGATGAGTTTAACACACTTTTTTATCATTATCTATTCGTCGGGCTCGTATCTCTCAAGGTTATAGATCTAGTATTGACAAAGTGTTAAAGAAATCGTGGTTCTAGAAGCCGGGGCTTACTATTCCAAACCCTTACATTATATACTTGTAAAAATAAAAACTACGATGCTCTTTGTTAGAGACTCCATAGATATTGCACTAAAATATAGCCATACTTCTGTTTAAATTAAAACAAAATACATCGACAGGCAGCGAAATGTATAGCATAGTATTGATTTAAATTTATTATTATTCAATCATATTCTTTCAACAGATTAATGTTTGTGTAAATATTTCTTAGATATTATTGACATATATTTGTAATTTTTTATTTAGCACCGCGTCCTACTACCGTTCAGGTTATACGCTTAAGTACCAATTACTCTAATGGGTTAGGAATTGGGAAGATTGAATATAAAGGAAGTGAACCCGTATTTTCGTGGAGGGAGAGTGGAAAACCCAATTTAGGGGAAACCACCCCAGTTCACCTGAGCGAGATTCGAACTTTGATCTCCCCGTCCTCGGCAGTCTATATTAACACGAAACTAGCGCGCTAGCTAACTACTCCACCGAGGTGGGTGCTATATTGGTTCACCTTCTATATTACCTACCACCCCAAGATATCCGCTTATTTACACCACTAGGATAATTATGAATAAGATATATTTTTAGAGAGAGAGGAAAACCATTTAAAGTCAAAATCACCCTCAGTAGAGCGGGGAAACACGAATTAGGCCCCACCATTCCTCTAGCAGTACTATTTTGGCCCCAGTAATAATACTAATTCGACCCCATAGACCATATAATTCAGGCTCATGAACCAAACAAACCATTCCTACTCATTTTATACATACTAGGCCTACTTAGGTTTGTGTTATGTCATAGGTGTGTGGGGCTAGGATAGTGTTGTCTCACAATCCATCATTTTATGTCTTTCTTTGGCATTGAGAAAATATTTACATTCCATCCTTAATGTAACGTCACAACAGCCGGGGCTGAGCTAGTACACAACAACCTGCAATCCAGACTAGTCTTAACGACTGACCTAGTAACATGCAATCAAGACCACTGTTAGTGGGATAAGTTAGTACAACAACAATAACATACAATCAAGACCACTCTTAACGGGATGAGTTAGTACATCAACAAACTGCAATCAAGACCACCCTAATGGACCGAGCTAGGACACCAACAGGGGGCAAAACTCCGACAAACTGCCTTCGCAACCGCTCTTAACGGGGCCAATATAGTACAACAACCGGGGGCTGAACTCCGACCACCTGCCTTCCCAACCACTCTTAATGGGATCGAGTTTGTACTGAGCCAGTACAACCAGTCGGGATTTGAATCCTGAACTTCCTGTCACTTGCACACTATACCGAAAAAGGTTGTCACCTTATGCCACGTGATCATTAGTGCAGGTGAATTCTATTTTTATTGTATTCAAGGGAAAAAAATATATGTGTGAAACTTGATAAATCTTGATTGGGGTTACTAAATTAGTTGAAACATTTTTTTTATCATAGCATGCTTTACTTTAATTAATTTGATTATACTAGATTAAGTAATATCACGTTTATTACGGATTAAGAACTCGTGAAACCTAACTAGCTGAAGGACTCCTAGAACATCATAGACAAGGGATACTGGTATAGGGATTACATAGACTAGGTCTAGACATTTGATAAGCATATCACATGTTTATGTTATATTTGAAAGATATGAAAAAACAGGATATTTTATATTTCCACCTATGCTTCTTCACATTAAAGCCTAACTTGTGACCAATTTAAATTGACCTTTATAGTACAGTACATTTTTGTAGTTCATTTTGAAACTTGTGGATTATGGGCACACGCAGAAACTATGACTTGTAAGAGTAAAAAAACTCTCTCTAAATAAAATCGATGTATATAATTATTTTAAGTGCTCAGTAAATTTAAGGAACTGTTCGAACTATAAACTTTACGGCAGTTAGTTTGCATAAATACTACTCTCTCTTATACAAACTTATATATAATTCTTTCAAGGCAATGGTAGTGTAGACCTATATTTTATAAATATCATAACTTATTTAAAATAGCTCGCCTTGGTTATATTTTTTACCAATTTAATTTAAATAATTTTGTATGTGTGTTTGAATAGATAGTCATAAAATAGTGATCAAAATGGTACGTGTTTATTAACATTTTATAGTTGCTAGTAAAGGTACTTGTTGATTTTATTTACAAGTGCATAGTGTGTGGGGGTTGGGAGCAATAGGAATATTATTATTAGGTGTTCTGTCTTTCAACAGGCCCGTTGCCTTATCCAAATCGAGTCCTACAGCATGCAGGATCAGCAGGTTTTTTTTTAGATGTTGAAACTTCATCGTCTTTCCTTCTTTGATGTCATCAATCAGTTTAATTAGTTGTCTTCCCGGTCCCTTTCTCACTTACACTTTGCCATCTATGACAAAGTGTAAGCCATTTATTCACATGTGACCCATAGTGATAGTGAAATCCCTATTCAATAGTACCGCAATTTCTTTCACACGTCTTCAATATTAGATCTTTAACATACCGTAATACAAACCCCTCGACCAGCGATGATAACTAAGTAGGCCTATTTGACGGTATTGCTACCCTGCACTTGCACCAATGTCCAAATGGACAAATACGTCACTCTCGTCTTATCCGGTTTAATTATGGAAAGGTTGGGGTTCGAATCACAATCAGCTGCACTGTTTATTTTACTAAATGTTTTTCCACTTTTCCTTCACGAAGATGAAAATATAACAAACCTAAAACTTCCTCATCCCTACCTTATTATAGTATATATAATATATATTGTGGATATCCCGGATGGATAGTAAGACGTGGAACATGGTTACAAAAGAACACTAACCCTGCACAACTCAGATCCAGGTTGGTTCTTCTCCTTGCTTGACTGAGAATTATATAGGCTATATATGCCAACCCTTCTAGTACGATCAATGTTTCATCTTAATGTACAGCTACCTGGCCATTAAGTGCCAGTATCGATGTGAGGGAGGGAGGAGGAAGGGGGCTCTTACCCCGATCCATCAAACGACCAAATGAGCGTGTTATGAGCATCAAGCAGCTCATAAACATGATAGAATCGCTTACTGACAGCTTGTTGAGCGCTTGTTCGAGAGCTACGAGATACAGCTATCAAAACCCATGCTTCGATGGAGTTTCGAGCCCACAGAGACCTATTAAAGGAGGGCTGAACACCCTTTCTATACATTACCTGGACCCTTACTATTACAACATTTTTATTTGATTTTTTTAAAACAGGGTTTATGGTCATGATAGACCGTTAAAATTCTTAAAAGTTGCCTTGTAATTCGAGACTTGGCTCCCACTACACTTTGTTGCTTTTGTTTTGGATAAAATAATCAACTTGCACTTTCTGAATCGACTGATTATATCAGCACGCTATTTATAAACTAACTTAAATCTAGAACATACACAACACCCAGCCCTCGGCCGTAAATTATCACTGTGGAAGCGGAAACCACATTTGTTGCTGTTAATAGAGAGCTTAGGGTTTGAATCTTGGCGGCCGAATACACTTGGATGTGAGTTTTCAAATGTGATTTTAAAGGGGGATTTATCATACTCTCTCCATCCACATAATATATGAACGTATTTACTTTATGCTACCTCCCTCGGCTCTAAACCCTAGCCTATATTCAAATCATTAATGCCCCTTGGGTGACCTGGTGGTCTAGGGGTAAGGTGTCGGATTTCTGTACTGGCAGTCCGGGGTTCAATCCTAGGTCCCGGCACAGATTTATCTGATTGCCAAATCCTTCCTTCACCTCTGACAATACGTGTATTAATTACAACTTGGGAATGTATGGAATGCCAGGCTTCCACAGTGGTTCGGATCCCACGTTAAACCGTAGTTCCTCCATTTCATCTCACTATTACCCTACCATTACACATTAGCGTAAGTGCGTACAACCCAAACGGGTAGTAAGACGCGGTGATAATAATAATATTAATAATAATTAATGCCCCTTGTGTTAAGTGAGGATGCTACACTGTAAAACATGCTTTAGTTTAGAATCCAATTCATAGGTTACCAGAATTCGGCAATCTTCTCAATTATTTCATTAATCGTGTTGACCATAAGTGGTCAGGTCCTGTTTTAAGTCGACCATTTGGCATTTAGTCTATCTACTTATACCACGATTACTGCCAAAAGTGTGGACTAATTTTAACGGAAATTAGCAACAGGAACATTCTTTGAACCTAGGCCGAATGACGTATGTAGGCCTATATATTTTTGTTCTTTTTAATTTTTAACATCGCTTGCAAAACTGACATCTTAAGTCATGCAGACAATGTATATTCTATATAAACATAATGATTTATTAAATACAATATTGATTTTTTTTGCTGTATAAATTAATCATCAAGGTATTATTTCAACTTTAAATTCAAAGATACATCTTAAAACTGTAGTAACGATAAGAACGGGATGTAGGCTAATTCTTAACATTATATAGGCCTACAATACTTAACATTTGAATGGAGGAAACGAGGCTTATTGTTAACAGAACTATATATTTAAGATTAATATTAGTTTTCCTTGGCCTATTCTCTAGCACCATTAGTTGATGCCAAACACTTGTTTCAATTATGAAAAAATAGGTGAGATAAATATTTAATAAATTATTAGGACATTTATCTGGAGCAGAATGAGGTAATTCTTTGAGTCTTATTAGCCTTTATCTCTCTCCATAAAATAGCTGATTAAATGTTTCGAATTCACTTTCCTTATTCTGTGCTCTTATTTTAGAATAGTTTTATAATCATTAAATAAGAGGAAAAGTAAGATGGCAATCATATAATATAATTATAACCAAGCCTGAAGGTTAATATATTATTTATCATTAAATTCAATTTTAAGATTGAAAAACTAGAAAATTTAGTATAACCATTCCCTTATAGTTGAAATATTTACATTTTCAAATCCACCCCAAAGCAACACAATAGAAAAATGTTGTTTTAAAAATAGAAATAAATTATTGTTTTTACCATGGCGTCTTACCACCATTTTAACTTTACTGATTGGGTAGGGGTAAGGAAAGTAGAAATTAGAGTAAATGCAACTGAATGAGCGTAGAAAGAGAGTGACAAATCATTTAGGAAGTTAAATTTTAAATATAGCTACCCAGACAGGATTTGAACCCCGGCATCCTCATCACTGGCAAAATATACTAGATGATTCTGAAATTGTGCTTACCGATTTTGAAATATAAGGCTTTTTTTTCCAAATATGTTTTTGATTCTATCCTTGTTTTTTTGTAAAACAGAAGAAGAAAATCCCACTTGGTACAATATATTTTAACATCTTATTTGACGACTATTAAACCTCATATTCAAAATATATTCAATAATAAATTACTTAGGCGTGGATTATAAAAATCTCTGACTTCAGCATACATTCAGTATAGTCACATTTCGCAACTTCTTTATAAATCCTCACCCTACAGTGTAAACGTTCTATAATAGACATACTTCCAAAATCCGGCCCAAGACAAAATACACTTAGAATTGTTAATACTAGACCAAACTTCACACATATCAAAGTTTAAGTTGCAAAATTATGTTCAAGCCACTTTGACATTCATTGCGCGCGTGCACACACACGCGCACACACACAATCAAACACACATGTACACACATATACTAACATACAAACGTGCCTACTTTCAATACTCATTCATAAAATGAAACCAAAAACATGTTTCAAGATATCCATTTTAATATTTTTTTCTTTTATACTACTAAAGTAGCCTAAATTTATGATAAATAGGCCTAGTACATTTTTAAAATAAGTTTGTTAAAAGTTTTTTAAGTACTAGTGTGGAACTAAATAGTTCTTCTAAAGTTGTTTTGTTATTTGATGTGTTAAATCAAGTGGTGTTTGAGATTTATAGTCTTACTTATTAACATAAACTTCTCTTTTCATGGTTTTAGTGTCGGATGAAAAAGGAAGGTTTATTTTGTAATTTTTCGTTTGTGGTGAAATGTTTTTCTGTCATATATTTTAGACAAAATATTTTAACATTGAAAGGAGTACCACTTTGAATACTTAGATTATTTACATATATATTTTTTCTGGTTGGATGAATAATATATCTATTGTTCACTGTGCAGATAATAATGTTTTAATTTTTAATTTATGAATATTATATCTATGTTCATTGTGCAGATAATAATTTTTATAATATAATATATTGTTACTATAGATCTATTATTTACTAGGAAATGAATTTTCTCTTTTTAAAAATATTTTAATCCAAAATTAGAATGTGGTGTCAAGGAGTATTATAATAATTGTATTAACTTCGTCAAAATAATTTTAAAATAAGACCAATCCTACTACACTAGTTACATTGTAATATTGGGATTTTTTTCCCCCTTATGCTCCAAGCCGTCTTTCTTGCCGCAATTCTATTAGGCCCTACATCTTCCTTACCTTATTTAGCAGCACGTGAAAACTGCCACTTAGCCTAATCAAGATTAAAAATAACTCTTTCTGAAGGAATAACTAAGCGCTTTAAACTCTATGTTCTAATGAGGCTCTTTGTGTTGGTTCACGCAGTCAATGCTGAAAATACGAGAAAAAACTTAGCTTTAAGTTGGTGGGGCTCAGTTCAATTAAGTTATCTGGGATTAAATATTCTAGAACCCTATTACGGCGTAAAAAAAACGTTATTAATATGTTTATTTATTGTATGTAGTGTTTTCAAAGATATATATATATATGATATAATATATATTCATTTAAGCACCAATCAATGTTAAATTTTATTTTATAAGCCCCTTGATAATATTTTTTTTATTTATTTAATTCATTAACCTAACTCGTTAGCAAACATAGGTTTGTTTGTGGTTATTTATAAATATAGAAAAGTTTCCTTACAAAATAACTAATGAATTCAAATGGGCTATAATAAATTTCTACATTTATTCTCTCCCCTCCAATCTTCATTAATTAACTTATTTAAGAAGTTGATACATTTTCCAGGTTTTTATCTAATGAACTTCAGTCTTTAATATCTTTTCTGTTTTCTATGCTTACACACTACAGTGAGTGGCTAGAAACCAGTTTGGACATCATGAAAATCCATTGCTTCCATAGTTAAAAAAAATACAAAGTGAAATAGCATATTTCATCGTAGGTGATCACCTCAAACGAGAATCAATCTCGACCTCACAAAACTCTAATGTACAACATAGTTAACCACAGGCATCGCTAGTGATTGGTAAAGTTGTTGCTAATAAACTGCACGTTTGATAGTGACACATGAATGTTATCTACCTGAGTTTATTCTTATCCGATGTCTCGGCGGTTCATAAAAACCTTGAGTTTATGAGGAAAGGTTTTGGATATCACACCCAAGTCAAAAGTATTTGAGCGCTTTCTGCTTTTGAAACAGTAATTCCCTCTTAATGTTCTACGTTGTCAGACTGATTTGAATTTATATTTCTCATTATCTGAGTCTGCTTTTTATTTTAATGAATACATACACCGTATATATAAAACAACACTCCCCTATTCCCTATTTTATTTTTTTAGAGATGTCTAAATTTTCTTGTGATCATCATTATTTAACATTAAGATGTTTGGTAAGGGCAGAAATATAGGGAAATAAATATGTAAATATTTTATATGTTGCTTCACAAACACATACTTTTGACCACCATGTTATTTTTTTTTTGTCCTTATGACAAACACTGTCATATTTTCCCGCTGTGAGAAAAAAGGCTCATCACTTTATTTTATTTTTTAGTTGAAAATTAATAAAGGATTGGAGCTAGTATGATGCATGTTACCTTACATAAACTAGGTCTCTTGTCCAGAAATATCTCATAGAAATAATTATTTAATTTTTCTTGCTTATGTTTTTTAGAAAACTATCATTTAAATATGAGAGAGAGAGAGGGAAAACTAACTTTAAGTTATCTACCTGTAGACTACAGTTTGATTTTGTTTTAATAACCCATCTTCCCCAAAGATGATTATGGACCTTACTTAAGTAGTTAGTATAGCTAGAGACAGACATGCGGTAGCCCAGAGACTTCATTTGAAAACAGTGGAATTGAGAACGGTTAAATCATTTGACTTTATTTTAATAACACTTTTTTTTTTACTAAAAATATCTATTTGATTTCGTAGTTGTTGATTCGAAAATTCTGGAAACCGCACTTCAATGCGATATCTGGCTAAAGAGTAGGCCTAATCTTTTATTTAATATGTCGGCTAATCAGCCATGAGATGGACTCATCGGTTAATAAAAAGTTTTCCAAGCCTAGTAGATATTGGTTTGTTTGGAGGCTGTTTAAAATGGTTACAAATATATTAACCGTTTTATTAACTTTTGGTGCTGAGTTTGGGTGTTTGATAGGAATTGATAATTAAACTACAAGTTTGAAAGCAAAGTGTTAATAAAATCTTATGTTTACATAAAACCGCCAAAAATTATTAAAAAAACGCTAAAGATAAAATACATTTTATTTTATGTAGTTTTTCAAATGTAGTCTAATTTTTAATGTGGTTTTGCCATCTTCTCTCCAAGTTAATGCAGGTACAAGTTCAATACATTACCCTACTCATCTTTATCATTTGATTGAGTCGTTGATAGCAATAGTATTAAACGCACGAATAAAATAAATACTCAAACGGTTTGGTAAAATTAGACTAATAGTGTTCCATTAGTTTTAATTTAATATCTCTTAAATTCTCAAAGCTTCAAAAAAGGAATATCAAAAGATCAATAAATCTACATGTCTCAATTTTACTCATGCTCAATTACCACTTCAACCTAAATGAATCTAACCTTTTCTCGTGTAAACGCATGCTACATAACAAAAAGTTGTACTTCTTACGATTATAAAAGATATGTTAGAGTTGAAATTCTGCTATAACTAGAGAGAAGTTGTTTCATGATTGCTATCGCGGTTTTAAGTTATAGTTCTGCTCCAACAAGTTTTATTGTGATTTTCTTTCGCGAAGGTTGGTACAACCTAGGGTAATATATGACCCGGGCGTTTCTCCCTCTCTTCCCCCACCCCTCCTTTTTTTTTATTCTGTTAACAATGTTTCAATAGCCTGTAGCTGTAGCAGACATTGCCTGTATACGCGCGAGACGAAACTTTAGGTTGGATGCTTTGTTTTACCTTGTTTCTTAACATTTGTAGCTTTTAGTTTTATTTCTCGTTTCAATCGCGTGTATTTCTATTTTATTGGTTCGTTTTGGTTTTTGTTTTTCCTTTTAATGTCTGATGAACATAAAGCCCTTAAGTAAAGTAATAAACTGGTTTGCCGTGAACAAGATTTATAAAGGAATGATAAGAGAAGGTTGGCAGAACTGACTTTTTCTTGAGACTCTAGCTAAGCCCACCTGATTATTTTTAAATTATGATTAGCTCAATTTTTTATAGTAATTATTCTTTTTAATATTATTATTATTACGTAGTCTCATAACCACTTTAGCAATCCGAATATATTTATTTACATTCTTTTTCTATATTTTAAATAGTAAACCATTTTCTCTTCCAGATTAGACCCACTGTCCACTGATGGACACTGAATATATTATTTATAGTAATTATTTAAAATTATTTAATTAATATAAGCTACCTCTCGTTCATTGAAATGAACATGGGTAAAGCGCTTGACACAATTAACTGATTAACTGATTAAAATATTTAACTTATTTAAATTAATTTCAAACACATCTCGTTAAGATAAAACAAAACAAATTAACTAATGTTCTGAAATTGATGGGCATTTCAGTGTAACCGTTTGATTAATATAACAAAAACAAGAGATTTTCATTAATGTTTGTTTAAAATTAATCAAAATGAGCGTAGAGGCTATATTTAATTCTTACTTAAGATCTGATATTGGCTTGAACTATTGTTAGGCCTACTGTTAGACATAAGTAGGTCAATATCATATTAAAAAAGCATAGTCTTTTAAATTAGTTCATTGAATTTCAAAACGGTCACTATTGTTCATTCCGAGAAAAACCACATCAATGCTTTGCCAACCATTAAAAAGTAATATATTCCTCAGCACAATAAAAGCTTCAATATTAAAATTATACTAGAAGTCATTAGGGTATAGATAGGAACCAACAAATAAATTATTCTCGATATAATCAAGTTTCAAGGAAAGACAAGTAGCCATAATCCTGATGAGGAAGGCTGTCGATCGTAGTTTTAGTTTTGTCAAGTTAGGCCTACCCCACATAATAATTTAATGGTGTAGTAAGTCTCCCTCCAGGTTTGTTTGATCAGATTACAGTAGACCAGTGTTAGGCAAACATTTTGGTGCCCGATCGACTTGTAATCTTATTAAAGGTCTCGCGATCATCCATTTTTACTCCACTATAATTTTGCTTTTTTTCGTCTATAGGCCTACATCTTATATTTATTCCATAAATTCAACATTTCCAAAAATAGGCCTAATTATGTACCCCACTTTTTTGAAAAAATATAGACTAAACAGAATATACATTTTCATAATCAACTAATTAATTTTTCTATAATATTAGCGATTATGACCGATTAAGTTTATTTTGGTCAAAATCAAATATTATTTCTAAATAGGGGGGCCTACTTTATACACTTGTGAGCTTAGAAGACTCAAAGATCGCCTTTTAATGACGATGTAATTTTCTTATGCGATCGACTAAAAATTGCCGCTAGATCGACCGGTCGCGACTGCTGCTGTGGACTTAATTTGGATTTATTCTCTTGTTTGACTTCTGCCCTTCTGTGTATTCTCACTAATGGTGCAGGAATAAGTAATATTGAATATTATACGGAATGTATCAGAATTTGATGAAGAAAGAGAGAGAAAGTGAGTGGAAAACCATTTGGGTAAGATCACACACTCTCAATACACCCGGATGTGATTCGATCACTAACCTTTTTTTGATCAGGAAACCAGACAGCCTAGAATTCGCGCCCGGCGCCGAAGGTAATATTTACTGTTATAAAGTCTGATGATGTAATAGTGACTATAATAAACTAAAATAATTTGTTAACTAAACGGAACCTGAGGGTAATTTAATATAGTAAATTATTCTAACATGTCCATTAGAATAGGTCTAGTGATCACAAATGATAACCTATCTTTTAATGAAGTGTTGATAAGAACAAACCACGCTTTTATAGGTTATTAATTTGAACAGATAATCTTCTTCGTCTATGAATTTGAGTTATATTACTTATAAACAATTTTTTTAAATATAACGTCCGAAGAACCTTGACCTCCGTTAGACCAATTAAATTAATTTGTAACCCTAATTAGGCTATGCAAATTATAAAGCTTCTTAAAATTACAAGTTGTATTTAATCATTTTAAAATGCTTTAACTCACATAATAATTATAAGAGGAACAAAAAGAGTAGGTTTTTTTTTTGCGCATTAAGTCTCGGATTATGTAATTAGGCCTACTTTATTTTTAAGTTTCAAACTCTCCAATGATTCTCATGGATGTATAATATTTACTTTTTTAACTTGTATGCCTATAACTTAAGATTCAATTAATAACCTACATTTAAGTGCACACGGAGTTTATTGAATATGAAAAGCCATAATATCCCTATTTATTGTTTCTAAACTTCCTCTAACCATTCTTTTTAATAAAATTAAAAATCAAATGGCGATTGAAACTAATGTGTAACCAATTCTTTGCGCGACCAGCCATTTTCTCTACTCGGATACTGGACTCTTCTTCTCGTAATTGGCATCCCAAAGAGTCGGCCATGTTTGTGGTGGCTACTGCGCATGCCCGAACGTCCGTTATCGATCTCGCCGACCCGGGGAACACAGAGTCACGAGATTGGCGGGAAGTGAGCTAGGCGTGGCCGAGGAAACATTAGCGTCAAGTCTCGGCGGATAAGTTATGGCCATTCTCTATTGTTGGGAAGTTTCTTTTTACCTCCCCTTTCCCCAACAAATATGGTCGCTTGTGAACACACCATAGGGGGATGAAGGCCTGAGGGGGTTTAAGGAGGTATTGAGCAGGGCGAGGGGGTTGAATTCTAATGGAGTTTAAGCCCTAGGCCATAGAAAGAGCTTTAAGGGCGAAATAGCGTCGGTGGTGTTGGGAGGTTTTTTGGATTACAAAATCAATATTTAAACAATGGCTCTTCTCTAAACTTTAGGGAGGAGACGCGGGGTGCGTTTACTGCAAAACAAAAACCAACACCGCCAACACGCAGGGCTAAAATGAGCTAATTTAAAGTCTGAGCTATGGAAAGGGGCTAGGAAAACGAGAAGTGTAAACAGTTTTTTTTTCTCGCAGAATATATCTGTTTGTGTGTGTATTTCTAAGCGTGTAAAAAAAAAGTCCTTACAAGGCTACATGGGGTGTTAAAATTTTATGGTTTTAATTTGAATCTCAGTCGATTGAACTTGAAGCGGGGGTGGGTGGACTGGTGTGAATAATATAATGGAAGAAGATTGAACCCACTATAAATACACTCCACAGTGTAATGTGAAAATGGAAATTGTCTACATTACGATGGCGAAGTAAATGGTTTATTTTAGTTTTAGTTAAAAAAAAAGTTACCGTATAGGCCTATTTTGATTTAATTTAAATCCGCTTGTGGCCTATTGATCTAAAGGCGTCACACTCATGTTATACTGGCCTGCTGATGACTGTGAAGTCAGGGTTTGTATCCCTGTCGGGTTTACTGAGGGTTGTTTTCCCTAGTTGGTTTCCCACTCTCCTTCCATACAAATGCAAGTAGATTACCTTTAAAATGCTTCTTTTCTCATCCCTACCCCATTATTGTAATGTATTTATCATTATGTGTATACCTCATCTGAACAGGTAATAAAACGCAGTGATAAAAAATGTCAAAATAGGCTTAATATTTAAATATTTTTTCCTTATCGAATGACAGCAAAATCAAAGGGGCCCTATTTTTGAATCAAATGTTATGTTAGGGCTATATGATACAGGGCCCCGTATCATACATGAATATTTTAACAAGTTGATAAACTCTTAATCCAGTCAAGTCTAATACTCGCATAGCATTATACTCAGTATATTATTTTTTAATTTGACGGATAGTATGTAACTTACAATATTTAAAAAAACATTTAGGCCTGCATATTTTGGATTTATATTCCAGATCAAGTTAAAATATATTAGGACCTACTATTTTGTATGATGCAAAGTGGTCTTGGGTATAACTTATAAATAGGCCCCATAGGTTGATTTAAAGCAAATATTTATCATAAAGCTTATTAAACCTATTTTCAGAAAATTATTACAGGAAAACACTGGTAATAGAGCTTAATATTTTGTTTTATAAATAAAATAATACCAATAAATACACTCACTGGCTTCGGTGGCTGCATGGTCTAAGGCGCTATTATCGCAGTAGACTACACTGCCGATGACGGGAAGATCGAGGTTCAAATTTCAGTCGGGTGTACTAACAATGTTTTTCCCAAAATGGTTTTCCACTCTTCCCGCATGCAAATGCGGGTACACCTCCTCTAAATATAAACTAACCTTCCTAATCCCTAAGACCATTAGCATAAACTTACTTATCAGTACATAAGCTTATAATCCGAATGGGTAGTCATATTCGGTGCTAAATACAATACTCATATTTGTTTAAGTAATTAGAAATGTATTATTAATGGAACATCTACAAAAAAATAAAAGTCTTTGTGATCCTAATAGAAATAGTAGCTTACATAAACATAAAATTAGGTATAGATTAATTAAACGCAAGCAAGAAGTGGTAGACGTTTAGATGATCAATTTCAAAATAAGTTGTTTGGATAAATAAATGAATGAATGTCTATGCCTCCCCAATCTTTTAGAACCACGACCCCATATTTATAAAGGTAAACTTTTGTGACCCACTTTTGCCTTAAATTTACTTTTTTTTATTGCTTAGTAACATTATTTTAACATTTATTACTGAATTTAGATTTACAAAAAGACTTAGCCTATCTATTTTTCATGATGAGGTGTGAAAAGGGTGCATTTTTTTTAGGTTTATATTAACGATTTTCACATAAAAATTTTTTTCGTGACCCACCAAAAATCGGCTCACGACCCACCGGTAGTTCATGATCCAAAGCTATGGATCCACTTGTCTAGAGATCTTAAAAGTTCAATTTAACTGAAAGTTAATACAACTGTAGTAATTTAATCGAATATAAACTATGTATCAACTAAAACATCAACATACTTTAAATTAAAAGTTGATGCTTACATCTTATCTAATATTTATCATACTAATGATAGGGTCTATTTACCTGTCTATTATCAGTTGGCTCTACAGGCAATCAATGACGTAAACTACCCTACCTAAAGATCAAATATGTTATATACTATATTAGTTTCAAGAAATTGTTTTAATATTTGCTATTATGAAGGATGGAAAACAGTTTAGAAAAAGTGCATAAACCAAACGGGTAGTAAGACACGATGCTAAAAAAAGTAAAAAAAAACAACAGAACTGATGGCTGCAATTAAGCCTCAGCCCCCATAATCCATATTAGTCATTAGCTACACTCACCCAACACAGCCAGTAAACTATACAAAGACAAATTCGAGCAAGTCACAGAACACACATTTAAATTATAGATCTATTAATTATTTAACTAAAAAAAATTCACAAACAATATCAAAGTGCCAGCCAAGATTAACAAAACCAGAGATTATTTTTCTAAATAACTTCCATTCGTACCTGTAGGTTCCACTTATCTTGGAAATGTTTCTTCACTATTCGAAGTTTTCCCCATAACTGCCACATAGTCCCAAAAAATACCTAACTGTATCCTCACATGTGGTGACCTTGCCAAGACACCCTTCCCACTCCCCCTCAGTCCCTTTCTTGCGAAGACAAAAACTATCCCTCTAATATTTCCAGCTTGACCCTGACTTCTGGGAGGCTTTCTCTTTTAGAAGGACGCGATGACATTTTACAAAAAAATTTCTTCATCCCCGTAGCTGGGCAATTAGGAATGCCTACGACATTTCTAGAGAGACCCTGGATCTATCCCAGCTGCTGACTAAAATAATCTGGTAGGTGATTTCTTTATAGCATCAAGTGTATATGATTTGGTACTGATGTTTTATGCCAAGTCTGTATGTAGGCCTAAGTCTTGTAATGATCAAATCGTAAGCGAAGGATGGGAAAGTTTAATAGCCAATCAAGGTAAAATAACTATACATGAGTCTTTTATAAATTAAATGCCAATTAATGTTTCTTGAATAACTATTTTCGATCTACTTTGGTTAAAGAAAACATATTAATTTAGATACAAAAACTATACAGAATATATTAATAATGAGCACATATTTCTTATTTGAGTGGTACATGTTCTATACACCTTTTTATTTTTTTAGGTAGCCTACAGGATGGCTGTAGTATAGATAGCTTTTTTTTGTTGTTCAGCTGTTGAGTGGTGAAAGTGGTTTCAAAGTGACCCTTTTTCCTTCTTGGCTTGCTACAAAAAAAAAGCTAAACTAGATCCCTTTTTTGGTTATGATCAAACCCTTTTAATTGCTCTAAGAAATCTGGACTAGATTACTTCTTTTACTACTATAATATAACTAATTTAAAAGTTTTTATTTTTGAGTATTTGATGTGTAGGACTTACGTACTATCTTAAAACATAAATTCAACATCCAACCTAGTGTCTGAGCTTGGGCAATACTAACAGAGATAAGACATTTTCTTGTTTCAATTCTAGTTTCATTCGATTTTATACCACTGAACTCATTCATAGACAGCGAAATGGCAAAATTAATGCAAAATCACAGGAATAAAAAAAATAAAAAAATAAAAAGTGTTGTAAAAGATATATATACATTTTTATAACCCGCATAAAAATATACGTGGGGTGACCTGCAAAGACTTAAGGCACCGACACAGACTCCATATCCGTAGGTCCGTGGTCCGTAGTCTGTAGTCCGTAAGAAATCGATGCCACGGTATCAGATTGCTCTGGCTACAAAGTCCTTATCCGTAAGTCCGTACTCCATAGAAGTTGATCAACCTTAACTTTCTAAGGACTAGTTTGCACAGGCTACCAATCACAGCCGAGTAAGTATGCGCATGCGCGTTGGGAACTATCTTAAACACCAAAATAAATGGTTTATAATTAGATTTTATTTTGTGATTGGCTATATTATTGTTAAAGGTCAAAACCCATATATACATAAAGGAAGCACGAAAATATTATTAATAGTGCTTGCTTTGTTTACATTCAGAATACTAGTAGGCTAGATACATTTGTTTTGCATTTTCAGGCTAATTTATTTTAAGTTTTCGATTGGACCAATTTTCTGACCATCTCATTGGTTGGAACGATCACGTGAATACGGATATGGCCTGTGTAATCGAGAATAGAATTTCTTGAGGACCATGACCACGGAGTACGGACTACGGACCTACGGATACGGAGTCTGTATCAGGATCTTAACTCATTCTCACCTTCAATGGCAATGCCTTAAACCGTGAGACTAAAGGTGTGGGTAGAAAAAAACATGCAACATTATTAGTCAAGCGTTTGATACCAAAAACCACCAAAATATTCACAACATGTGTGACTATTTGTATTGCATTATAGAGAGTAGTTCGTTTTAAGAATATGATGTAAACCCGCTTAGTTGGGCAAAAGACCTAAGACAGAGGTTCCCAACCTGGGGCCCGAGAGACAAATATAAATATTTAAGTTAACTTTTATTTGTATTTTCACATCATATAAAATATATTCACAATTTGCTTAAACATTTGTTTTTCCGTTACTGCCCAGCTAGACATATTTTGTTCTCTTATTAATAGGCTATGAAATGGGTTACATAGTAAAGGTCTACTAGGAATGTGCGCGTAGGTTGTTAATTTCACCTCATAAGGAAGGGGAGATTAGGAGGCCTGCGGCAAATTATCACTCGCTTCAGGGGGTTTGCGATATGGAAAAGGCTGGTAGTCACTGATCTAAGACGTCACTCTATCACTGTAGATAACGTGGAGATCTGAGTTCAAATCCCAGTCGGGTGTACTGAAGGTGTTTTTCCTAAATTGTTTCCCCACCCTTTCTCCGTGTAAATGCAGGTACATTTCCTCTAAGTACTACCTTACTCATTTCAACACATGAATGTAAGTATTACATTTTCGTATAACTCGAACGTGTAGTAAGACGTGGGAACAAACATATATAGGCCTAGTATGTATATAAAATATAATCGTCTTTCTAGACGCTATTGCATGCATAAAATATTTAAAATAGTACCCTGCTCTCTTATAATTTAGTCTTAATTTTTACTAATTAATATTTATATATCTGAATTTGCTTGAAAGCGTTTATTTTTAATTAAAATCTTAAACTGTCCTGTCAATGGTAATCCCTAAAACGCTTTAAAGCAACCATTCAAAAATTCAACTGACGAGAACCTATGGGATCAGGTGCCACGGCGTCCCCGTGACGATGATCTGGCAACATTGCAAAGGTTTAGGAGGGGTGGGGGAGTTACGTGACAAAGACAGCAACACCTCATAAAGCTTCGTGTCTCCGCAGTTAAAACCACCAGGAGTGAAGGAGTGTATAAACAAAGAGTCAAGGACGATGTAAACAAACAATCGTTTTCAATCTAACAGCGAGCAGGTTCACCGGAACCTGCTGGAAGATTTTTCATGGCGTGAGGTTGGTTCCCTGGCTGGGACTCTCCAGTAAATGAGAGTGGCTTGGTTTTTAGTATTAATTTTAAGGGTAACCCCTACTGGTGGTGTGTTGAGATGCGTTGCAGAGTTTCAGAAATCCCATGTTATCCAAGAAGAAGATTTGGTTTGTTAATTCAAAAGATGACTCACAACAAAATGGAGGTGAAAGGTATCAACAAATCTCTATAGAATTAAAAACCTTATATTTTAGGTTTATAATTTAATTATTGTTAGTGGAGGGTGCAGTTGGTAAAAGGCAAAGAGTAGAGTATATGAAGCAGATAATTGTGGATGTGTACTGTAATGAGTATGTAGAGATGAAGAGATTGCAACAAGATAAGAAGAATTTGAGGATTGCATAAAACTAGGCGAGAGACAGATGACATGAAAAAAATAAAAATAAAAAAAGGTTGTGAAAATATGAAACCAACTCATTTCAACGACATTTAAGAAGGATGTTCACAATTAAGAAATAAACGTAAATGATATTAGACTATATATAGCCTAATCCAAACAAATGAAATCTATTAGTTGAATGTTTAAATTTACTAATAACATATTCTATTCACTGAAATAGTTTATATATTTTATCTAATTACGTAGATAAAAATCTAAAAAGCGGCATTTAAAAATTGATTTAGTCAACGCTCTTTTATCCTAAGACTAATCTTTCAATTAAAAAAAACTAGTTCAGTCCAATGATATGAGTTGAGTAGTTTTTCAATTCGTTGAAATGATACTGCAGTGAAGGAGTGCCAATAACACCTGCTGTGGCCTTTACAGTTGATACCTCTTCACCCCAAATACAAATAAAACAGCCTATTACGTGGTATTTTTTAAACATAGTTTAGAGCTCTCCTTTATTTTTTTCAACTCTTTATCATAAATATTTATCTCAACGATGTTAATACATTGTATGATAAAGTAACATTAGATCAACAAGTCTATGTTTATAATCCAATATTCATATGAGTTGGTTTTCTCTAAACAAGATACAGTAGACTACCAACACACTATAATATTTCTAGTATAAAAGAATCCATATATAATTCGGAAATGAAAATGCGCATCATGTTAAAACTATGTTCAATTCAGCAAACTAGACCCAAGCCATGCTTTTACAGGTTCAAGGTCGAATTCTAATATGACCATTATTATTTTTCTAAATTTGACAATTTGCTCGTTTAAATTTGAAAATATAAGATTATAGAAAATATATGTTTTTTGTGATCTACGCGAATTTGCCTTTATGACAAACTATTGAAACGTTAAATAAAGGCAGATGTTTTCATTTATTTGGTCAACCTAATTTTTCACAAAGTAAATAATATAACTAACTATATTTCAGTGTCAATTTTCAAATTGAACCAATTTATCTAGAAGCATCCATATCTACATACTTTATGACCTTTAATTTAAAATACATTTGAAAATTTAAAACATATTGGACAAAGTTTCAAACTTTTTTTTAGGACGTGAATACTTGATAACGCTGTGAAAAGACAATCCCTTGATAAAACAATATTATATTAAACCAAGTTCTATCTAACTATCACTGTCCTTGATCTACTCTCTCGTGTCTTAAGGATGTCCTTCAATGGCATGGCTTGGAGTTTTTCCAGGGCAAGCATAGTGCTACTTAATTTAAAATATACTGTACTTGTGAATGTTCTCATAAGCATAACTCATTATTAACCCGCCTCGGTGGCGTAGTTGGCTAACGCGCTAGTCGTGTTGAGCTCAACCACCGAGGACGGGGAGATCGAGGTTCGAATCTCGGTCGGGTGAACTGGGGGTGGTTTTTCCTAAATGATTTTCCACTCTCCTTCCACGCAAATACGGGTTCACTTCCTCTAAATTCAACCCCCCAATTCCTAATCCATTAGCGTAGTTAGTACTTAAGCGTATAACCCGAACGGGTAGTAAGACGCGGTGCTAAATATTATTATTATTATCATAACTCATTATTATTTTCATTGGCCAGATATAAAAGAAAATACGGAAGTAGGTGAATTGGACCCTGCTTTTGAACTCGGGCTACCACCAACATTTTCCCCCAAAGGTGGATTGGGCAATGGTACCTGACAGTACGATTTCCCTCCCAAGGTGGAATGGACACTGCTAACTTAGTGTATGATTTCCTTCCTTAAGTAGAGCGGCCAGTACTATTCTAACATAACTATTTGTTCTTGCCCTTTCTTTAAGCACTATGCGTATAACCCGAACGGTAGTAAGACGCGGCTAATAATATAAATAATAATTTAGCACTACTTTTACTCGCCATACTGTGCATGGTAGCTAAATTTCAGCTGAATGGCCTTTTCTGCTGGTGATTAATTGTATTAATTGTTAATTAATATTGCACTATAAAGTACCCAATACACCTATTTACCATTTCTTCTAATTAATCTGACTGTGCCAAATCCAACTGTTTAAAATCCCTTTAGTCGTATCGAAGGTGCCCAATCCAACAACAATCTCTCATAAAAAAGTTCCCAATCCACCACCACCCGAAAATACATTTCCATATGAGGTGTGTACAGTAGAGTATAACATATGTATGATTTATCAAATAGGAACAAAATGGGTGATAATATAACAGGTACAGTTATAACCAGCTATGCTTACCCTGGAAACACTCCACGACACAACACTGACATAGTATTGAATTAGTTTTAAAACTACTACAATATATTTGCTTTTAAAACAATGTAGTTACACATTATGTAGATAAAGACTTGCGATCATTAATCTGCACATTTGTAAACATATATATTTCTTTAGTCGTGTCAACTACTTTTCAGCACGATAAAAACAGGTTGAATAAAACTAAGCAGCTCTTTTGTTTCTTTCACACAGATTCTGCTTACATCGTCAAAATGGAATAGGAGTCAAAAGCGCTTCGAGTTTATTCTTGTAAGCTGTTCGGGTAAGAATAACATTTATTATTTACATATTATTTTTGATAATAATACTCTCTTAATATTTTAAGGGCTATTAAATTTTCATCATATTATTATTTAACAGGTTATTTAAATATAGGTCTACGTAAGCCTTTATATAATCATAATATACAATATACATTCTATACAATATAGGCTAGTTTTAAAATTATTTCTAGAAACGTAGACCTATTTTGAAATAATTTCTCCAGTAAATTAATATTTTCTCACAAATATGTTTTAAATTCAATACATTATACATTAATATTTATTTTATTTGAATATTTAATATCCACATTCTCAACACTTAAAACACAACTTACTTATTGAATTAAATAAGAACATCACTATTAATCAATCAATAAATAAATCAATCAATAAACTGGGATCAAGGTCCCTTTATATCATGTACCTTGCCATCTGCCTCCAGCTTTTCCTTTCATTGACCACATACTTCCATCTATTCTCATCGCTCCCAGTTCTTTCAGATCTTTCCTAGGTTCGTCTCAGCATATGGTGGTTCTTTATCACAATTAATAAATGTAAACAAAAATAATGAAATATATAGCTTTGATTGAGTAGTCAGAGTAATCAATATCTAAATACTAGATCCAGTGGCGTGACGTGGAGCGTTGCAAGGGAGAGCAGATCTTTTTAAAGATGTACTTGTGATGTTTCTCACTCCCTCTGTACCCATTTGACCAATCACACATAGGATCTTTAGGTAGCCACGCACCTGTAAAACCTGGAGTAAACGAGATAACACAGATACATTTTTGTGTTTGGATAGCACCGGGAAAACACAGGGAATAATGCAATATCTAGTAAAAATACTGGAATATTTGTTAATTTGGAACATATATCTGAAAGCTTAGAACAATAGGTCTTTGCATGGATGAAAAGTTAACTAAAGAACTAAACACGCTGATTCAAACATGTCTTAATACCACTTAAACAAGGGCTGTGAAGTGACAGGAGATGTATTTCCTTATCAATCTTTAATCATCCTGTTTTAAACATACATTACATGACGTCACACCATTCAGTTTGATGAGAAAATAAAATTTCACTTCTCTTTTCTTCAAGCTAAGCTCTCCAGAAAAATGGGTATTCTTTCTATAAAACCTGAAAAAACCCAGGGAATTCAGTAGTATGAAAATAATGGCTGCCCTACATAACTCACATGAGAAAATATTTCCCTTTAAACCTGGCCAATGATTGTGCTACCGAGTGATAGTAACAATTCACTGGTACCCTTTAAGCTAACACTGCTCACTCTGGCAACAATCCAAACGACACGTAACTGACTATCGTATTTTATTGACTGCCCGTGATGAAACTTTGGTCGTCTAGACCTTTAAAAGCACTCGATGATGAGTGCAGGCAATGGTGTCTGCTCTTATATTTTCTAAACCTTTTAATTTAGAACAAGAAAGTTGATTCAAAGAAAAGCAAGGCCACATATCGCTCATAAAATCCAAGTGACTGTTGAAGTCAAACAGGCCTCGTTACAGATAACAACTCCTCCTCCCCTCTCTTCTTCCTAGGGCACCGCCACAGTCAGTGACATGTGCCTTGATTGGAGCCCAAATTAATGCCTGTCATATGTTTGGGTTAGCGTGCGTGTTATTTATGTGGCCAGCGCCTGAAACGCATGAAGATAGAGTTCTTAGGTATAGTCTGATTAAATATAGTATAGGTCGAGAAAATAGCAGGAAAAACAGTATCCAACAGTTTTGAAAGTTTTTAATAATAATTTCATATATTCATACGCCAGCTCACGTGATCAGAAGCTGTCACTTTTGATCTATAGTATCAAGAGGTAAAATAAATAATAAAAATAATATTTTTTATCACTGTAGGACTAAAAAAATATGTGTTTATTTTCTAAACTCACTATCCTACCATTTTATTAATGTAGAATGGTAAGAAATGTGCTTGGCACTCACTCGAGGATTTAAAGAAAGTTTAAAACTGGCTCCTTGAGTTGAAAGGGAGGGGGAACGAGGGAGTAGAGCATATTTATACTATGTACAATACACGAGCACTTCTTTGGTTTTACATGACAGCATGAAGCTATCAGATGGTATCAGTAGTGCCAACATTATCTGAAAGTAACTTTTGTCAACATATTTATAAGTAGTTATTATTTGCTAAGTATTACTATTATTATCATTAAAAATATTATCAATCACTTTTAACAATACTTCCCTGAGGATTACAGAGAATTGTATTTTCCATAATCAAATTTAAGAAAAAAAATCCAATAAATTCATTCTAGTTTTTCTTTTAACTCTTGTAGCAATTACAGGTTAAATAGAGCGTAAAATTTTACATTTAATGTTATTATATTCAGTTATTTATATTTTTATAACTGGCCTCGCATATCTTTAACGTAAATAAATGGTTTGTGGTAATAAAGAGGAAAAGACATACAACATATTTGTGAAATAATATAAAGTTTACATTTTGTAAATACGAGTATTAATACTATTCGCCGTCCAACCGGCAACAAAGTCGTCGACGTCACACAACTGGCAGCATAGCTTATATTCAGTGGCCATATTTTTTTTTTACATCTAAGGCCACTTTGAAGGTTCTCTTGCTTTTAATAATTAATTTGAATTAAACAGCAAACGCAAACTTCAAAACCATACAAACACCAAACGGTTACTCTCATAACCAAAATCCAACAATTTTAAATAACATTATAACAGTGAATTATCGTACAAAATACAGTTAATAAAACCACGTGCGTGTGCCCATAAGTTTAAGCGAGCAACATATTTTATAGTTGAGTATTTAGGCGTGTATATGCTACTTTTAATAATTTTATTACAACTTTTAATAATACAGTGTCATTTTTGAATATTAATTCGTTTACTTAATAATCCGTGTGTTCTTTTGTAAATATTATTTCGGCGTGTGAGTGTGTTATCCTTGGAAAATAAATGGTTTTTAGTGATAGTTGAATAATTATTTATCTAATATAACATTGAAGCGTGTGATAAAAAAAAAGTGAGTGTTTCTCAGTGATCAATATACATTATTCGAAAATTCAAGTCTGTGTAACAAGACTATAAAATATATCTTTTAACCCCACGATTTTGTTGTGTTGCATTCTAGGGTAAACCTCAAGTTATAGGATTTTTACAGGATTTAAAAAAAAATTTGTGAGGTCTGATAAAAAATACTAGCTAGTCTTTCTCCAGTGTTGACTAAATAAATACCAGGCTAAGACTTCAAGCTATAAGTTATTGTTATTGTAGTTTTATTAGAGACTTTATAACTGTTTAAGAGTAGTGAATCTGAAATAGATTTTTTAAATCAAGATAGCTTTTTATTTGTCAGTAGGCCCTACAGTGTATTTTTTATTTTATCCCACCCACCTATCATTATTAACCTGACTGAAGACGATGAAGAGGACGACGACGAATATGATGACGTAGAAGAAGTTCTTGTGACCCCGTTGGAAAACACTCAAAAGGTACAAGCCAATTCATAACGAATATGACGTATTTGTTGTAATAGTATTAAAAAGGCTTATGGCAGTGGTTTTTCTCTCTATGAATAATACTACACATTCAGATTTTTCACATTTATAATGTTAATAATAATAGTAAATATAATTTAATAATAATAATAAAACTAATATGGGATTAAATACTAAAATTTTTTAAATGTCTAATATCGTAGAAAAATTACTAATAAATACTAGGCCTAACATCAATATATCTAGGTCAACAATAAATAAAAAATAAATAAAACTTTCATTTTATATGTTTCTTGTATAGACCTAAATTTGGACTGTCAAAAGTGGCAGTTGCTAAACACATGTTTTTGCAAATCATATGGTTCGGCGTAGGGATACATGATTTGGTCTGGTAACTTTTCACAGCTATCAGTCAACACCAAAGAAGTCATAAGGCTACTGTATGTATGTAAATATATCCTTTACTAATCTCATTTCAAAGCAGCAACTTTCTTATCCTGCCTGTTATATTAAGTTATATTTTTTAATAGCTAGTATTGTATTCGGAAGATAAGCCTTCTAAGTTAATAAAAATCTCTACTCGGCAGGGATAGTGTGCCTGTCTCTGACTCAGGAATAAAGAGATTTATCTGGATATTCTTAACTATTTTGATTTATTTACACAACGCAGTTTATACGTCTATATCCGCTCTTTTTTTGAAATTCATCGCATTTATCCTGATCCCTTAGATTAGATAGTTTCAATCATTTACATACAATTTCAAGGACAGCATTCTCAAAGTAAAAATAAAAATAAAATAACATCTGGAATATTTTGTACCTAAGAGATTCTCCGCATTTTTTTAGTATCATATATCATGCACAGTATATGTAGCCTGGAGTAGTAAATCCTACTTCAAGTTTACTAATTATGTAACGACGAAGGATTTTGCTACCTTGATTCTGTCCCATTTTGTTTGATTTTATAAGGGTTTTATGAGTTGTTAAAACTGACTGTACCATACAATCGGCTTGAAAAGGTATACTATGTTCTTACTATGTTATTACATTTGGAACTGATTACCGATTTGTTGCAAACTAAATTTTTTTATTACCTTTATTAACTGCTAAAATATGTCAGTAAAGAAATCAAGGAAAAATACAGCACAAAAACAAATTTGATCTTAGTTATAATTTATAATTATAGTTTAAGTAAATAGTACTAAATTATTTCAATAATGAAATAATTTATGTGTGTGCATTTCAATCGAAACATCACATATGTTCAATGCAATAATACATATGAAAAATATATATATAAAACAAATAAAACTATTAACGTTCGGTATTTTGTTCCTAAATTAAACTCCACGTTATGTGGTACTATTAAATAAACTACTATTTTAAGAATAACCACCGAACTATAAATTAATGTTTTCTCATGGGGCATGAAATAGTTTATTTCAATAAAAATATCATTCTTACCAAGAGATCTTATTTTTAAATTATTTGCCATCTTATTTATTTATACTAGCACAATCTTGTCCATTCAATTATTGGGATATTGTGTTCGTGATTCTAATAGGCTGACACACCATGAGCTAGTTATCCAAATAGCACTTTAAAAAAGGTTTAATATATTGTTCTACGTGTTCCATGTGTTCCATCTGTCTGGGCTCTTCATGGATTTACACTTATTAGTTAATGATGAGGTATTTATAATTATATAAAGTGTAATCACATTTGCGTTTAGGGAGAGTGGGAATAAAACTCAGCGAAAGTCACCTTATATATTCCAGCGGGTATTGGAAATCCGTCCTCTCCATCAACGGTAGATCAAAGTTAAGCTTACGCCTCTATTCGTGTGGAAAGCTATTTTTCATAAAGTATTACAGTTTAAATCAACCAAAAGTGATTTAATTATAATTTTAAACACATCAGAAGGTACCTGGACTAAACGTCAAGATCATCTCGTTCATGTCAATGATGGGGAGGTCTTGGTTACAAATCTTGGTTATGTAGCAAGTAAACCGCCAGTTTAACATGTACAAAAAAATACCATAAATATATTAGCACTTGTAATCATTGTATTAATTATATTTATGGTTTTTTACATGTTAAACCGGTGGTTTTACATGATACATTTTGGTGTACCGAATCTGGCTTATCCTAAAAGGGTTTTGTACTCTTATCCACGGAAATGCTGGTATATTTCCTTTCAATTATATATTAAACATCCATACCCCATTGGTAGCTCATAGTTAAATACGGAATGTCTGTGTGGCTATTGAATTACGATACTAAAAAACTAAAAACACCAACACTATATTACTCCCACATTACATCCATCCCAAATTTAAAAAAATAATAATAAGATTAAAAACAAACTCTTTAACCAATAGCAAGACTGGTTTTAACCAACGATAACAGACCAACCCCCACAAAACCAATAACAGTGACTCTGTTCACCAAACCACCCTAAAATCCTTAAGCTCTGGGTTTTATTTGGAACACTTTAACTTCAACGGCCATCACTTAAATTCTGCTTAATCTTCCCCCTATAAAACTGTTGCCTTTTAGCCTTATTTATATGACGGCCTTCAAGTAGCTGGTTGAGAGATAGAGCAGCTGTAAAATACTCCTTTTCATTAGCATCACCGGAGGGCTTGAAGATATCCAGACTTTTCAAAAGAATAATTAAAGGTGGTTTTGTTGAGATTCGAGAATCATATCTTTTGTAAGTTGCATGACCTTTATTCTATCTTTGATGGTATTTCCAGGTGTTTTATTTTATTGATGGTGACCTGGTGGTCTAGGGGTAAGGTGTCAGACTTCTATACTGGGGGTCCGGATTCAATCCTCGGTCCCAGCACAGATCTATCTGGTTGCCAAACCCTTCCTTCACCGTCTGACAAGACGTGTATTAATCACAACTTGTGAATGTGTGGAATACCAGGCCTCCACAGTGGTTCGGATCCCACGTTAAACTGCAGGTCCTCCATTTCATCTCACAATTACCCTACCATTACACATTAGCGTAAGTGCGTGTAACCCGAACGGGTAGTAAGACGTTGTGCTAATAATAATAATATAACAATAATAATAAATAAAAATTTTAATTTTTTATTCTCAAAGTATACTCTACAAACACAGATTGCATTAGCTTACAAACTAACCCAGTTCTATATAATAGTTTTAATATCACAAGCACTTCTATGTTTGGACATATTTAAAGAAGGCCTATGGGAGTGCAAACCGGTAAACAAATTATGGCTAGCTTTGTCAAAACTACCCACAATCGAGCCAGTTATTCTCATAAAGTCTTGACCACTATAACCACCTAAAATGTTTTGTAATCTTAGAAATATATTTAGTTTACATTTTTTACATGTAAACTTACATTTGTATTATATTTAAACAGAAAAAAAAAGGAAGTGTCGATTTAAAGTAAGGGTACCAATATTATTTTGAAAAAAATCTCACATAATAATTTGAATAACTATAGGCCTAACAGGCTTGAATTTATTATGCGTGCATCTAACATGGTCTGATAAACCATTAGATTAAAAATATTAGGTATATAACTCTATGTAAAAAAATTAAGATGGTTTAAATTTTCATAGTTTACTAAGTTTGGTAAAAATCAATGGGTGGTTAATTCATCCCCCCCCCACCCCAATTTTTTTAACATACCTTAGACACCTCTGAATCATAATCTAGTTCTATTCAAAGCTTTAATTTTGTGTTATTTCTATTTTAAGTTTGAGAAATTAAGCTATATAAATTTAAACCATTGCTAAAGGTATAGATCAACCGTTTGCACGTGAATTAGCAATATCTGACAAAATAGTGCGAGCTAATGATATCACAATATTATGGTGGTGTCTATATAAATAATTACATATTTACAAATTCAAGTAAATATTGATTGAAACGAATTTCTTAAACTTTTTGCTCCAATTGGTTTAAACATATTTTACTTCAGTATTAAACATTGGCTTTAATGGAAGCGAAATAACTCAACATAAATAAATCTTAAGTTTTGTAAACAATAGCTGAACAGTCGGATAACTTATTTCAGTTGGTATAGCTTCTGCTTACTGAATTAAAGATATCATGCTTGATTCCAGGGTTGAAATAAACGTTATTACGTATAATCCGAAAGTTGTTTTTTAAACTAAACGCGTTTGTAAAAAAAAATCCTACGTTTTGATTGCTAAATGTAACCAAAATAGCTTTATTTTTTATTTCCGACACGTCTACATTCAAAGAGGTAATGAAAGTTAAAAATTATAAATAAAATTATTTCTGATGATATTATTATATATTTACCAAATTTGATTAGGTTCTGTCAATTAGTAATTTTTGATTGAGGATTTGCAACCTGAAGTTTGCTCTAATGTGATTTCTCATAACACACTCATAATAGCTCGAATAGCTCGAGGTTGATATTTATGTTCTTAGTTATGTCCTGTTAGAAACTTTGGTTTGAAACTAGGAGCATTTGACATTTAATTTTCAATGGTATCAATGCAGGCAAGATATAACGAGTGAAGTTTACTAAAATAACCAAGGCCACAAACATATTAATTTTTGTTTAACCCCCGCGTAACGTCTTAAAAAAAGCTTAAATTCTAAGGACCACTTTTGTGATTGGGTTGGAATGTTTTTTTTTTTGTTACAGTTTCACTTTAAATATTTTCCCCTATGTTTTGAATATTACTGACCACTGAAACATACTTTTTTTTGCTCCAGTTAGCTAGGTAAAAACCCTTTTATTGTTCAAAAATCTGTGACGGTCACATACACAACTTCTGAGAACAAGGTCAGTGATGGGTGAACAATATTATAAGAGGAAATAACAGGGAAAGTAGGTAGAATTTATTGACGGTTGTTTCAGTTTGGTCAACAGAAGGATTTGAAGGTTTCCAGCATAAAAAAAAGAAGGTCTAAGGAAATAAAGAGACAAAGTTTGAAATTTGTTAATAGTACTACATTCGTAGCTCTTATTTGTAAAACAAAATAATAATATAATTTTAAATTTAAATAGTTCATTTTTAAATAGTATAATTTTGTTCTATTTGTCTTAAAATTAATCACAATGAAAATAAAATTGAAGTATTATAATGATAACATTTTAATATAATAAGCCTTGCCTAAAATATTTGTAAGGTTTACAATATTTTCAAGGTGTTATTTAATTTAAAACACCAGCTCTACGTGCTGTAAATATCAGGAAAAAATCTTAAGCCTGTGTGAGCCTTAGTAATTACGAATCCAAATGCGAGTCTTATTAAGTATCGGATTCGATTCGAAATTTTGAATTTTGATACTGAAAGATTCAGTTTCAATTCAAATTTCGAATCTCAATAAATCTTAAATTTGGACTCGGTGGGCCTAGTTCAAAATTCGAATTTATAATTCGTACTTAAAAAATTAATCTAATCCGACTGGAAACCAGTTGCGTGATAGAGTGAAGAGAGAAATTAACATGAGTTCTAGATCGTAAAGGAATTAAGTGGGGGACAATTGTTTGTGACAGTGGATATCTTGTACTAGGCCTATGATTATTAAAAATGTTGTGTTATCTTTAATTTATTCTTCACTTTTTAAGATTGGTGCTATTTTTTCTTTATAAATCTAAAATGAGTCTAAAATATTTATCATCATTTTTTGAAATATTTTATTATTGGATTGGATTCGGAAACTTAGCACAGATTCGATTTGAAACATTATTACAGTAAGCCTAAACTAAATTAACACATTTGAAACTATTTTTAAAATAAAATATTTGATCCAATTTTTATTTTTAAATATATGATTTGATTCGATAGAAATTAATTTAACATGAGATTCAATTCGGATTCAACTCGAATTTATTTTAGACAGGAATTTCGATTTGGATTCGATTCGAGTAAATTAGCGAAGATTCGGATTCGATTAGTAATTGAAATTAATGTATTCACACAACTTAAAAAATCTTAAAACTTAAATAATGTTTTAAAACATGGTTTGCTATCAAATATATCTATTTATCCTAAAATCAATATATATTTAGTTTTAATAAACTGTTAATGTATTTACAATAAATACCTAGTTTAAACTGGACACTAGTGATATATTTGATAAAAAATGAATTGCTAGTAAACATTTCTATAATGTTTTTTTTTACAAATAAAACATTTAGGTAGTTTGTATTTAATAGTGAATAAGTTTTTTAAAATGTTTAGAAAATAGTTAAGGCGTTGGTCCTATCTTGATTTTGAACTAAAATGCTTTTTATTTAATGTGATCCACTATAAATAGCCTATATTATTTAAAAATGTTTATTATAGGCTACAACAACATCCAATTTTATTTCAATAATAAATGTTGTAGAGTAAGTAAAAAAACTACCTTTTTATTAGTTGTTTCCTAAAATTATACATGTATTATGATCATAGTTATATTTTTCAATCCCCGTATAAATCATTTACTAAATTCATCCTTTTTTTTTGTTGGCTTCCTGATATGTTCCAAATATAAACATACTTGTAACTATAGATTTGCATTACTAAAATGTCAAAGTACTGAGAACCCCCCATCCCCTGACTCATAAACTATTATTCTATTTTTGTTTTGATATAAAGTTGACATTTGTGCTAGGTGTTACTTATGAGTCGTTAGTAAAAACTATATTTCGAGAGTTCCCCAAGGGGGTAGAAGGGCATTTAAAGTTTTCAGAGTATCCCAATTTTACCTGTTGTTATATCCCAGTCTTGCCTGCCTTAAAGAAAAGGGAAACTTTCCTTTACTAATGTCCATGGATTATTAAAAATAATATAAATCTTCTTGGTAAAAGAGTTTGATTAATATCAACAAGAATTGGAAAATATAAACATAATTTTCCTGTAAAATGAAGTACAAACTTAAGTATGAAAGTAAAAACACTAGATGTTTATTTAGTAAAATAATATGTTGAATTGAAACGATTTCTTCCATATCCAATTTAGATAAATATCTAAAACTTGGAATAGTTTTTTTGAGAAACTAATAAAAACTACGTTGTGAAAACTTTCATCAAGCACAGCTTTTTAAGGTTAAAAGTGGGCTTAAAATACTCAAGAGTATCCCAGTTTTACCTATCGTAACAACCCAGTCATTTCAGCCATGAAGATAAAGTAAAACTTTTCATTGAATTTCTTTTCTCCATTATTGTTAAATAGAATAAACATGGAGTGAACAATTTAATATTTTTTATCACCCTTCAGATGAACAGGGTAAAATAGTAAAGGTATTTTACCAAAAAACGTAATGAATAATCATTTCCAATAATCAGATATTTGTTTATTACTTTAATCCATTCACAGAACGGGTACTTCAGCTACTTATCTATAGCCTTGCATTTATTGTACATTATCTTGTCATTGGGGGTTGCCAGGCTAATAAAGCTGGTTAAAATTTTACTTGTCATATGTTATATATCATATTGTCCCATTTGACCAATATTAGCTTACATAGATTCTGAATGACGTAGCTAACATTTTAAATATATTTTCGTTGATGCCTGCCTGACCAATGGGTGATTTACTTAGAAATACGGACATTAACAGTTTAAACTATCTGTGCCTGTCCTGTCAACATTTAACGACAGGACAATTCTACTACATATACTGTACCTATATCATGATCCCTATGGCCTTTTTTTTTGGTCAAAATATACACGGTTAAATGTGTATTCTTATACTATTACTCGAATTATTACTAAACAATTCTTTGGCTTGACATAATTCAATATTAGGTTATAAATTGACCTAAGTTATAATGATAATGAATCTCCTTTGTGACTTAAATATACCCTATGCTATAACATAATTATAATGAGCTGAAATTTCCTTGAAACTATTAATTCGGCTAGAAGATTCTGCGGGAACATTAACTTAAAAGAAGCCCACCATCTTTTTGTTTCGGTGTGTTTTTTAATTCTAAATAATATATAAACTAATACTTACACAAACTTTTATTAGTAAGAATTTATTCAATTCCCATTTTAAACATACATTTACACTATTACTTAATAATTAATAGCACATCCAAACAAAATTTATCCCGTCCCAGCTTATATAGGCTCTCGTGGTATATTCAATAAATTTATAGTATAGTAGTCATATTTATAAGCATCCCATATAGGTATATAGGTATCGAGTGTAGTAGTGAAGGGGGTGGAGGGATAGGCGGATAAATTAAATCCCTCCTCACAGTCCATGTTAGCCAACTCCCCGTCTTCTTAGTCACAGTTTAGCGAAACAAATTAAATAAAGATCGTATATAATAATATCTGCAGGCCCTACATCCCGTTTACCCTGAAAAGCTTACCTTGACGGGTTACACTGTGGTGCAGCTTAAAAAAATAGGGTCACACTGTAATATAGTTCAGAGCAAGACTGTTATATGTCAGGGCAAACGGAGTGTACAACACTTATTAATTGAACTAAAGGAACAGCACTTAACCTGTAAACATAAATGACTAAAGATAGGAAAGTAAGTTAATAAATCTCTACTCTTGCAGTAGACTAGACTGACAATGACGGGTAAATTGAGGTTAGAATCTCGGTCGGGTGTACTGAGGGTGGTTTTACCAAACTGGTTTTCTACTCTCCTTCTGCGCAAAAGGGGTACACTTCCTATAAAAATAACCTTTCTCATCCCTAAAACTATTAGCATAATTAGTACATAGGTGTATTACCCGAACGAGTAGTAAAACGTGGTGCCAAAAAATAAAATAAACATATACATTATTGTATACAAGTTTATACAAGTGAGTAGAACGACTTTCCAACAGGAATAATTATGAAAAAATAATCACTAATTTGAGAGAATGAAGTAATTCAACATTCTTATATACCCGTGGTTGATAATCAATATGAACCCTCCCTCATGCCCATGCAAGTGAACGTGCGTCATGGAGGCTATGTTGCTTGTCCTGGGAGAGTCACCTTAAGGAAACTTGTTTTAGTGTAGGACTAAACCTATTTAGGTATCCTCAACCCTTGTCTCCTAGCCGTAACTCCACAACGCGGTGGCTGTAACTTTGGTGCGATTTACAGCGCCATCTATTAGCTACATTGTATATTAACTACAATACTGGCTATAAGGACAGCCATTGTACGAAGGCCATGAAAGAGGTAGAAAAACATGTTTCTTGGAGAATATGGCAGTTATAAACTATTGTGAAGGGGATGGAGAAGGAAGAAAAGAAGACGATATTCGTAGCGGCATTAAAGAAAAGTAAAAGACGCATCCAGATTTAGAATATCGTAAAGGAATAATGTAATATGTGTAGGGTCTGCTATAATGTGATTTTATAATAGGTCGCATATAGGTACTATGGCCTATACATAGGCGTATACATATAGGACGCATCTAAAGTTAATTAAATGGTTCCATGTTGTCTAATTACCTTTGTTTTCCTAGACTAGCTGCGCCTCAAATATAACCAACTAAAATGTAAGGCACAGGAGTCTTTTTGTTTATGAGCTGGATTGTGTGTTTGACAAAATAATGTTATATTTCCATGAACATGTCATGAAGACATCTACAATTCAAAACTAAACATAACGTATGAGACAGTTAAATAAATAGCCTATTTCATATAGAGCCCAATCGTTTGTTAGTTCTTTAGATTCTACAGTAGAATATTAAGAAAAAAAGGCTTGAAACCAAATGGATATTACCTTTTTTAAATACTCGTTTTATTGAGATGTTTTTCTTTAATTAAATGAAATTTTTGATTTGCTCAACATGACTGCATCCCTCTTGAAATTTGATGAAATTGAAAATATGATCTAAATAAGGTTAAATTAAACAAATGTTTGAAGTATTTTCTAATTACTAGGATTATAAGACCTATAAATTACTATTTTAAGTAAAAATGCTAGAAATTCTATGGTTCCATTAATATTTAGACATTTAGAGCTTAGAATTTCTGCTAGTTAAAATATACTTGAATTTATTTAAATTGTTAGCCTCAAATACCTCTAATATATTTTTAAATAACTGATTATTTTGTCTAAAAATGTTTTACAGTAAGTAAAATTGATGGACAATACGTTTTTTAAATGTTAAATTTTTATTCTTATTTCTTTTATTAATCTCAATTTCAGTATGAATTCAAAAATAAAGTTGAAAATATTATAAATTGTTTGTTTTAAAACAGGGACCCCAAATAATATAGATCCTACAGTGTTTGTTTTTTACTGATTGCTAGTTTAAAACTATATTATGTAAAACTTATTTTCTACTTCCAACATTAAAAGAATTTATATTGGTGACCTGCATGTAGGCCCTGGCATACAATAAAATATTGTATTTACATTAGTATTTTTCTTGGTGAAATTTAAAAATTTTAATTATCTTACTTTGATAGTTTAAAATTCGTTCATTTTACTTCAAAATCTTACCATGCTACATTTGAGTAAGTTTAATAAGATAAATTATTGCATTTTTTTAGACAAATACATATATTAGAATAAAAGTTCGTGTCATTGATGTCATATAATATTTTATTTCTCAGTAATACGCTTTAAATATGATTTGTATAATGTTTCTAACAATTTAAGAAGATATGTGGCCCTAGACATTTTGCACGACTAAATTATCTTAAAATATTAAAACTTAAATAATAAAGTAATTGTAAATTTTTTTTATTCAAGTTTCAATTGTATGTTAAAGATATCATTATTATTTCAAATTAATGTGTATATAATTTAATTAAAGCTAGCTACAATAAAATATAAAATTAGACAATGCAATAAAGACACATCTCAAATACTGTACATGGTAAAGCAAAAAAACACACAGATTTGGTGTTTAGTTTTGTATAGAACTAAGATTTATACAATTTATAAACAATAGCTATATTAATTTAATACATAATTTGATATTATACTTATTTTAGACCTTCTAGTTTGACCAGAAATGGATTTTTTATCATCCGTTGACAAGAAAACAAAGTAAAATTTAAGGAAAATAAATTTAAACTAAAAATAATTCCAAAAATGCAGCTTATTTGACTTAAAATTTTATGAAACAATTTTGAACCAATCGAAAGATGTCAAAATCAACAAAAAATAAAGTCTTTTAAAGCATTGATTGTACTGCACATACAAGTTTTATGAATATTTTTATGTAAATTTTAACAAAAAATTATACTATAATGATTTTATTGTTTAAAAAAAAGGTTTTTAACTTTAAAATGACTGGAATGACAATTAATGAATTTCAATATGGCTCTATTCTTAGACAAGATGAAGAGAATACAAAAAATATGGGGGTTAGTTATTTGCAATTAAATTGGTGACGTGTGGATGTTACGTAAATTAATACAACCAAATTGTACATGAATTTTTTACTTTTTGAATTAAAATTAAATTCATTCGAATCCAAACATATATTCTTCTCTTTCAAAATATAGCCTACACCCCTTTATGTGGGGCTCAAGATACATTTGAACAGTTGAGCTCATTTAACTGACGCAAATCAACGAGAATGCATCGAGTGAGGAATAGATTTATACTCAGATAAACGCCAGGGTTTCCACGCACCTGGAAAACCGAGAAAACATGTTTTTTTTTTGGTCTGAAAAACCGGGAAAACACTGGGAATTTTGCAAAGTATAGTAAAAATACAGGAATTATTGTTAATTTAGGGACATTCACTGAAAGTTTAAAAAAAGATGGAGAAAAAGTGTAATGAAGCAACTAGTTAAAACATGGGTTATTTACCCCTTAAAAAAGTTGTGAAATGACATAAGAGTATTTTCACATAAATCTTAAACAATACTGTTTTAAAACATAAGTTATATAGTTCACACTCGTCAGTTTAAGAGAAATGAAATTTTACTACTCTTTTCTCAATTTAAGCTGCCTGAAAAAATAGGAATTCCTTCTGAAAAACCTGGAAAACTCAGGAAATTTGTTAGTAAGAAAATAGTGGCAACCCTGACTACCAGCTTATAGTGTTAGTGGTGTGCAATATTTAAAGGATGACAGTGGCGTTCGTGTGTTGTTGCTATGGAGAGCCAGGTTGGATGGGACTTTACCAATGTTTTACTTTCTCCCATTGAGTATCAAACTCAAATCTTAAACATTCGCCCACTACCTTATTGTGTGTGTGTGTGTTGGTCATATTGATAGTGAAAGGAGGAAGCAGTTCACTTGTTCAATCCCGTCAGCTCTGGCTTTCCGTGAGCCATCCCTGGTGGATTTAATCTTAAATTATAGGTTTTTGTATTATATGTAAATTAAGTGTATAAGAAGCCATTCTTTGATTTATTAAATTGAGTGAATACATCAAACACAGTTTTCATATCATTGTCAGTGCTAAAAGCACTAACCAAAACTATCTAAATATTCAATAGAATGTTAAAAATGCATGCTAATAAAGCTAAGCCAGGGTAAGCAGAGCTTGACACTGTGAAAATGTTCTCACCACTAGGTCCCCATTTGACTTATCTTTAAAGGGCTCTTCGCTACATACCTAACGTGAGAATGTATTATGTGTATACATGGCTATTAAATGTTCTACTGAGTGATGAGAATATTGCACAGGTACAGTTTGAACTAATCTTACACTTTAGTGTATATTATTGTGATTGAATGTTTGTTTTTAGTGTCAATGTGGAGGACACATTCTGTTTGTGGGTATTAATGTTGGCAAACATTATAATATACCTGAAGGAGATAGGGTATAGGTACTGGATAGAAATAGCTCAAGATAGGGATAGGGGCATGACCATTCCATAGAGTAAGTAGCCTAAATACACTTTGAACTAACTTTGCTTATTCTGGCAACAAGCCACGCTACGTCACTGACGGTTTCATTAAACTACGGTAAGAAAACTAATAACCAAAGAGACAGTTTATTTTAAGGACCGAATATAGTAGCAGTGTACAGAGGTGGGGATATTATATTTTTTGTGGTGGGGTCATCGTAAAAAATATATATTTATATGAGGATGACATTTTCTTAAAGTTAATTTTTAAGTGAATACAAAATATATAATCTAGTCTTAGGCTGATAATCTTGTTGAATTTTATTTACTAAAATACTCTTTTTTTGTGCGTGTCCTCAACTTCTGTCTGGGACAATTACTTGCAATTGCAAACAATCCCCTAAAATCACAAGATGGAAGCAAGCCGGTTTTAGAGGACAGAGGGCCTCGCCTGGTGAATGGTCACACTACCCACTATCAGTTCTGTTATTTACCACGTGACGTACCATTGTTTTAAATTGTTTATCTCAACGCCACAAAGAGCACATGATATTGAACTGCTAAATAAATTGACAGTTTATTATGGTAGAATCGTAAATGCATTCAGCTACCGTATATTGTGTATATATTATTATAGTTTCAAAAACGATATAAAAATAATTAAAATAAATTTAGTTAACTAAATTAACACATTAAATCCATTATTTCTAGCATCTGGATGTGGTGTGTATGTGTGTACGTAGATTCAAACATCTCCGCTCCTTTCCACCAGCACCACAAAACTACACCATTTCAATCCTCGGTCCCGGCACAGATTTATCTGAATGCCAAACCCTTCCTTCACCTCTGATAAGACGTGTATTAATCACAACTTGTGAATGTGAGAATGCCAGACCTCCACCGTGGTTCGGATTCCACGTTAAACTGTAGGTCCTCCATTTCATCTCGCAATCACCCTACCATTACACATTAGCGTAAGTGCGTATAACCCGAACGGGTAGTAAGACGCGGTGCTAATAATAATAAATAATAATAAACTACACCATTGCCTGTCCAACTACAATTCTTGTTCAAAATTATCAGAAGGGTTGAAATTAACGCCATACATTCCGTGTTAACTAATATAACTAAAAGCAACTTTATAAAACGGCTTGACTGATAAATACTAAATTCATTAAACTTTTGTAGTTCACGTTACAGCAATCGAAATTAAATTGATAGATAAATAAGTAATCTACACGAGAATAATTTGTTATCTGTGTACACATATGAGGATATACTTCAATTGAATTATTTGTCTTGAGAAATATGATGTTTAATTTTTACTATCTGTCATAAACTTTCACAAGATTTAACCAAATTATTATTTCTCAAGCTATTCTAATATAGTATAGTTTTATTTGAATGTGTTTTCTAAACTAATACATACTTATTTAAAATGAAATAATTTATTTAAATTTACTTATCTAGAAATTAAATAAATATTTTCTGTGGACTAGTATATAGTCTAGCTAACTTGAGGTATGTTTACAAATAATTATAACATAGCTAGAAATACAAACAGTAATATACACTTACATAATATATTATTTAAGTTAAACAGTGATATATTTTGAAAGATGTGGCTTGTATGCTGTTACCAGGGCAAGTTAGGCTTGACGGGACTGTACTAAACAAAGTGTCCTCCCAATCTTTTACAAACATGTTCTTTAAAGCCAATATACAAACATTCGCCTGATACCTTATTGTGTGTGTGGTTTGTCAACTTTATATAGAGGGGAGGGAACAGTTTGCAACTAGTATAGTCATATCGAGCCTGCTTTGCCCTGGCAACAACCCACAAAAAGCCACTGTATTTTGATATATTATGTATACTGTCTTTCCTTAAGATATACAATTTTAAAAATGTTCATAATTTGCTATTTTTATATAGTCGATAAAGCTGAGAAGTCCAATACACCCATTCATCTTACTTCAAGTATTCTCAGACCTATGAAAATGCTATAAAACGTTCTAAGTCGGTTCGAAAATATTAAGAGAGAAATATTCAGCGGCATGTCATGGAGTTTTGCCAGGGCAATCAGAGCTTGTTAAAACTGCACCTGTGATTTGTTTTCACCCACTTTGCCTCCACTTGACCATTCACACGTAGGCTCTGATATTTATCTTATATGGGAGTTTATGTTCGTTGATCCCTGACCAATCTTAGGGATATGCCAATTCACAGGTGCCAACCATTTAAACAAGTTCTGTTTACCCTGGCAACACTCAACGTTACGTCATTGGAATTATTATTAGTTCTTCTGACAGTTCTCTTGTTTATCTTATATCAACATTTAGTGTTTTGAGTTGTAAAAAAAAAGTTACTAAATGAAAAGTTTAATTTAATGTATTTTAAAGTGGTTGAAACTCTTAGTTGATTTTTAAACGTTCTAGATGAATGCTTAAACTTTAACAGTGTTTTACAAAAGATGTCTCTATTTTACTAAGAATAATTTTTCTAAAGTTTCACTGATAATTTATAAAATAAAAAATAATTTATTAAAAGTATCCTTACATTTTTGCTAAACATATTAGGCCCTATTGCAAAATAAAGCCACAATGAATCTCAATATACCCTTATTATTTATTATAAGAAAAATATAACAATCTGTTACCGATTATTGTATAAGTGCATAATTTTTGTTAAATTTGATATTTGTCTTTATTAAGCAAAACTCAATTTTTCTTAAAGTTAGTATATAGTGCCAGGGTTAAGTGTAATTAATAATTATATTAAACATAGCTGATATAAATAATTAATACTGTCTTCACCTAACCTATATACTAATTACCAACATAATGTTTAGAAAGAAAATAAACTAACTTAATAACAATTTAACAGCATATTTTATTTGATAACTAAACTAATTAGACCCCCTACCAGACTCGTAACTTTATTTTTTTATTCTCAATACTCAAGTACACTAATTTTATTATGAAATATGTTGTATTTTTGGTGTGTTAATATTTTGAGTACTTAGGTAGGCTATATGAAATACAAAGTTAATCTATTAATTAATAAGGTAGTTTTAAAGAAAATAATAAATTTTAATAACTTGATTGTTAGCATTTAAATCTTTAATGATGTTTTTTATTCAAATCATTCATACTGCACTATGCAAATAAAGTAACTTAACCACCAAATTATAAATAATGTTATTATAAACCTAATGCTATATATAGTAAATTAATTATAAAATTATAAACACATTATAAATCAATACTAACAGGGATAGTATTTATATAGTTAAATTCAATTTATAAATTAATGTCTATATATGAACTATTATCTTGGATACAGTATTACGTTATTAAATATCTAGAAACTTATAAAACACATTTAAAAATAAACATAATTAAATTTAGCTTGAATTTTGATTATTTACTTCTCGTTCATTCTTGACTAAAAACAGCTTGGCATTTATGATCCATCACATATCTTAAGAACAGGTCTTCTTTGAATGATCTGAAATAATAATTAAACATTGTTTTAATTATTAATCATAAAATCAAACAATATATTAATTTTATAAATCATATTATTAAAGAAACCCTTTAGTATTATTTATTATATTCAAATTATTTATTTTCTACAAAGAATTTTATACAATGTTAATTTTATTTATTATTTATAATTAAATACGCACTTTTTAATTTTGAAGTTGATAATTTTAATTAAATGAAAATACATTCAAATAATATACAATATTTTTCATCAAATCTTATATTTCAAGAGTGTAAAAAAGGCTAGACATGCTTATTATTTATAATAATAAACTCTTATTTCACATTACCTTCAATCTAGTATTTATTAAAATAGACCATAACTCCCAGATTAAATTATTTTATCATTTTTGAGTTAATGTGCACCAAATTTAATACAGATTAGGCATAAAATTACTTGAAGCCTTCAAAATATTTTCCATTTTAGTTTTTCTCCTAGTTTGTCCTATTAAACCCCCAAGCTATACACATTCTGACTAAAATAGTGATATAGATACGATAAAGGTAGAATTGAAAGGAAATGCTTCTGTACTGAGAGAGAGAGAGAGAGAGAGAGAGAGAGAGAGAGAGAGAATGGTAAACTATTAAAAAAACTTAGTTCACTCATTTGGAATATGAACCCTGACTTCTTACTCATTGTAAAGCCAGACTATAGAAGCCTAACATTTAGTATGCGTGACCACCGATTCAATTTTAATTCATTTTAAAAGATCACAATAATTGATTATTAGTTAATACTAATCTTATTCTTTAATAAATCAAATTTAATTGATGTTTAGATAGGAATAAGATAACAGTTTATAATAATTAGTAATTAATATAATATGATAATTATCATATAATAGTTCTGTGAACCGCAGACCTCTTTCTATTCAAAAAATTCTTAGTACATCAAGTTAAGAATTATGTCTTGTTTTTATCTTTATCGTGGTCTTAATATTTCTCTTTGGAATTCAAGTTAATATTTTTCCTAGGTGATCAAGCTGGACAGAAAACAAATTAAAATTATACAAAACATTACATTATATTTCTAAATAAAAACTGTTGGTCACGTGGTTTAAAACGTAAGTTTCGCAATAAATGTCAAAATTAAAAAACAACAATAAAACCGTATTCATACACACGATGCAACGATCTACCTAAGCTCAAAAAATATCCCTGTCAAATTTACTTAAAATGGATCCACATATTTGGCAGTAATCGTGGATCAAACACATAGACAGACAGGCAGACAGATTAAATCTTTAGCGGTCGAGTTAAAACAGGACCTTCCTCAACTCAGTCAATAAATGCATACTTTAATCATTAATGTTATAATGTTCTAAAGAGTAGGCAAAACACAGATATTCTTTTACAAAATACGATAGTTGCTTTGTTTGGGGAAAGGCTTTTACCTGTTATCAAAACTAAAGCCAGAGCCTACTATAAATCACGATGATACTCTTTGAAAGTATATGGAAGCTATCAGTGGCTTTAAATTAACTACATGTTGTGTTTTTTGTTTCGTTTTTCTTATAGACTAAACCATGTAAAAGAGATGGCGACTGAATTCTATAACACGTTTCCATCGTGTTTGCTTCAAGCAAGCAAAGTATTAAAGTAAACAGTTGTCTACGCCTTTTGTTTATGTCAGTATTCACTGACTCAACAGAAGACTTTTTTTGAAAGAGGGTTGAATGAGAGGGGGGTAAGAAGTGAGATAAATATTTTCCAAGTTTTTTTATTTTACTCTCTGTTGAATGTTTAGATTTAGGTCTTGTTGTAACGGCAAGTTTTAAACATTATTTAATGTTTACATGAACTGAAAGCTTATTTTGAAGTACCTAAAAAAAATCTTATATTTTGGTCTTAGAGAGCCAAAGATTATAGATTTTCAATGAAAAAATGCAGCAAATATGAGTCTTGTAGACTTTTATAATATTTTTTCCATTACCTTCTAGTCATAATAATGAATTTTGATAGTGCTGTGTATGTAAAATAACATAATAATAGTAATACTATGCGTTCAAAGTCATTAATGAAATATATCAAAGGAGGGGACCTGGCAGTCTAGGGGTAAGGTGTCGGACCTGTGTTAGGGGTCCGGGGCTCAAATCCCGGTCCCGGCACAAATTTATCTGATTACCAAACCCTTCCTTCACCTCTGGAAAAGTGTGTGCTTTCACGCTTTGTGAAATGTGGACTGCCAGGCCACCACTGTAGTTCGGATCCCACGTAAAACTTTAGGTCCCCTTTGCTTTCCCCCATCATCATTCTCACGTATCATAGTATCATCTGGGGATGATGGAATTCACCTTTTAATGGTGCCCCCCACCTCAGAATTGAATTCCTCCATACGTCAGGAAAGCAGAGGCAAGATAAGGTTGAATGCCCAATATCAAGAGCATTAGCCCCCCCCCCCCTCTATATCAAAGTCAAATGCAAATTATTAGATTAAAAATTGTAACAACTAATTTACATTCGAATTAATTCATCAAGTTTATAAATATAATATAGGATCAGTAACTAAACAGCAAGCACAGTATTATGTATGAAAGTTACTTGTTTCATATTTACATTAAGATATGAAAATTGTTTTAAAATGTATAAATTCTACATACTTACAGTTTGTCCTTGCTTAAACTGCAAATACAGTGTATTGTGGATAATTGGGGCAATGTTTAAATGGGTTAGCCATTTATTTGGGACAACATTTGTAAAACAGAGACAAAACAATTATTTAGCTTGAATTTATCCCGATTATTTGGGCCAACTTGCCACTTGATTGGGGAATTGAAGGTCGTGATTGACAACAAACTGTGTGTAGGTGGCACGTACGTTCAAAATATAAAGATAATTAAATAAATCGCTGAATTGAGATGTTATTTCATGCAGAAAGGTAATGACTTTGGTCAGTTGCAGTCCATAAAAAAGAACAAGTCATGTTACACCCCGTATATATTTTTCTAAGTAATAACTTTTATTAATGTATAAACTTTGCTTTACACGGTCATTATTTTGATTATCTTCATTTTACATAAGCATTATATGTTTGTTTGAGCTTTATTTGTTTTTAAATACATGTTTGTACCAATATAAATTAAATACAGTGTGATTTCTTTAGATGCTACATTAATCTATTTTATTCATACTTTTTTGCTCTGTTAGAAAGTGTTTTTCAGATCATTGCTTAAAATTTCATTTAATTGGGGCCGCTGCTTAGTTGGTTGATAGAGTCCCAATATGTCTAAATTAACAGGAACCCACTGTATTATAATCATTTACTAATGTTCTGTTAAACTAATACTGTAATACTGAAAACTGGTGAAACCAATATTTTTTTAACCTAGGCACATTTGGTGGACGACACACACACACACACACACACACACACACACACACACACACACACACACGTGCGCACGCACGCACGCACACCCACACATATATACAGGTTGTCTCAAAGTTTACTGTGCAGTTAAGCACTAGGTGTCTCGTAGCAGTTCTTCCTATAACAGATGTTGGCAACCAACCCACTTCGATGACCACATGTTCTAAGGAGCTACTCTCACAATATACTTGACTTTTGGTGATGGGGAGATCATGGTTCGATACTGGTCGGGTGTACTGAGGGTGTTTTTTTCATAAATGGTACATTTCCTCTAAATTCAACCTTTTATGTCTAACCCATTAGCATAATTAGTACATAAGTGTATAACCCAAATGCGTAATAAGACAAGGTGCTTAAAAAAAGGCTTTTATTAGACAAAGAGAAGATAAACGTGGAATGAGTACTGTGTTATGTAAAATATCTTCTGAAACTTAAAATGTTCCGTACTTTATTAAGTGAGCTTGTTTGGTTTGACTTCTCTATAGTCACACGCGCTCACGGTTGTTTACAATCTACCTATTCTAATTACTACACTTGTGCTCATCATTCTTAAATAAAGCTAATTGAAAAGTGTATCGAAGTTAATGGTCATCATTTCTAACATTAATTTAAGTAGTTATATAAATAATATTGCATTTAACGTAATAAAGAAGAACATCTCATGTATAAGCCCGTTTTCAGTAATAGAAATTACGAGGAAATACTGAATATATTTTGACAAACGACCACTTATTTTAACGGTTAGGAGTGCAGGATGTCGGGAAAAATAGTAGTTTTTCCACAAAAACCCGATTTTCACAGATAATTTTCACTTTTTTATTCTTTGTTTAGTCACCATAGAAACCGTTATTTGCTGCATGGCTGTAATCTCTGAATAAAATATATCTATTTGTCTAAAAAATAATAACTCAATATTTAATTTGTTGGTCTGAACATATCACAATTTTCTCTTTGGATGCTGGTCATAACACATCTAAATTGAGATTCCTAAACTGGGGAAACATTTTTTATCGGAATGTTGTTACCGTGAATTCTCATTTAAATCAATAATATTGAGCATGATTCGAAATTTAAATGGTTAGATTAAATTTATGAAAAGATTGTCTACGTTTTGTTTCGTGCCTGATAAAATAATGTTTAAATATGTTTCGGCATGTATTATAAGCTCAAAAACGATAAAATGATCTTGAATAATGTTTAAAAATAGTCATATTAACTATGTATTAGTTTTGGTGTTCATATTTTTTCAAATAATTGGTTTGATGTTCATTTTAGCAAATAGTAATACAACAAATACTTAAGTTAAGCTATGTTTTCATTTTACCGCTTAGTTTTGAGGATATTATATTTAAAAGTAAGGTTTTATACACCCCATCTATCTTTTCACATTACAAATACAGAAGTTCAGTTATGTTTCCATGTTGATACTTAATTTTGAGAGAATGATATTTCAAAGTACCGTGATGTTTTGTATACCACATCTATATTTTCACATTCTCTATTTCTATCTAACACTCTCTCTCACGCTCTCACAACACTCTCTCTAACACTCTCACACACTCAAATTCTCTCCCCTCACACACACACACATACTCTCTATAACACACTCTCTCTCATATGATCTTCTCTCATTCTCTCTCTCACATTTTATCCCTCTCTCTCACACACTATCTACCCTCACATACACACTCTATCAGACAATTTCTCTCACATTATCATTATTATACTCTTTCTTAAGCTCTCTCTCAAATGCTCTCTCACTCAAAAGCTCGCTCTCTATCACTCAAAAGCTCTCTCTCAAACTCTCTCTCTTAAACATTGTATCTAACTCTCTCACTCTAATTTTCTCTTTAAACTAATCTCTCCTTCTCTAACTTTCTCTCTCAAACTCTCTTCGACATGCCTCCACATTTTCTCTCTCTTTCACATAATATCTCTCCAAAAATTTTACACTATCTTTTTTCACACACACACACACACACACACACACACACACACACACACACACACACACACACATACACACACACACACACACACACTTACACAATTTATCACGCATTCTCTCTCAATTATTCTCTTTCTATCTCACACACTTTCTCTCACTTTCTCATATTCACTCTTTTACTCACATTATTCTCTCTTCTCTCTCTCTCTTTCACACACACACACACACATACACACATTTTAATGTAAAATTTAATAAGCCCATTTTTGATAGTTGAAATTAAGAGTAAATGGTTTTACCGATTTTAACCAACGAAGTCGTTTTAAATGTTATTTTTCTTGCGAATTTTCCATATTTTATTTCTGTGTGGGCAGCGGCTAAACTGTACAATCATTCTTTTTTACATCACCATGGAAACCATTATTTGCATATTATTGTATATCGGTAAATACAATATCTTTGGTTAAAAATAATAACAGTTTAATAATTCTCACTTGAGTGGTTTGGTGCAACGAATAGATAGAGAGCTTGCAGAGGGGTCGTTTCAAATTTCTCATCGTGGACGGAAGAGTGAAAATATAAGTTTTGATTCAAATCAAACAACGAAAGCTAAATATCTACGTAATGTGCTAGCCTTGACGAGTAAACTTTTGATTAGAAACTCAAGGGATGTCTTATATATATTTTTTTCCCAATAAAAAACCTAGAACAAATTTTAGTGCAATAATATGCAGCCAACACTGCAACAATCCACTAGTGATGTAATAAAAAGTTCCTGAGCAAAAGTTGTTATAAAAAGTTACAAGTTAAATATTTTCAAAAATTGATGTCAATTAAAAAAAGTTTAAGGCCAAAGTTTTTTGTTTTTTGGTGTAGAATAAAATACCGTTAAAAAGATTATATATTTTAGCTAAAAAAAGCAAAGTTGACCTTGAAATAACCTTGACGACGTCTACTAAACCAAAAATAATTAGTGCTGTTCTTCTCTTTCCCCCTCAACAAAAAAACAACAACTTCTGTAGCAAATAATTTTTTCTAAAATGCTTCTTTTTCGGGATATTCTGAAGCCTCAATAATTCCTCATCCAGTATACACCAGGGTGTACCGTAACATGTGGGACTCACTTCAGCGGTGGACAGGAGTCACAAAAACACTTAAAAAGTTTATATAAACATGTGTCCCATTTGACCTCGATTCTGAGCTACAGCCAAGTGATTTCACTAAATTGTTTGAATATCATATTCGATATCTAAGTTATCTCTCGAGCTGTTGACAAGATAATATGTTCTATGGGTTATTACAAACGCATGTTATGTTTGAAAGAGTGTGGCATTCTACCACACAACGACTACAGGCCTGCATTCATACCAAAGGTGGCCATTTTGAGCACTTACTATAATATCAAGCAGCTACACTTTATCGGAGTACAAACATTACTATAGCTTGGAAACAAGGTCAAATAGGACACATGTTTATATTCATTTTGTTCATTGTTTTTGTATCTTCTGTTCCCCGCAGCTGTGGGTTCCACATGTCACGGTACATATTTAAGGCTTATATAAACAATAAATCGATATAATATATATCTATATATTTCTGTACGATATTTTTACTATTTTAATTAATATAAGCATTCCTATAACTGATTAGTACCTTGTGTACACCAGTAAACAACACATCTGCCTCCCCTTGAATAATATGGTCATTACTGAGAGGTAGTAGGTATTTCATGACAGGGAGGGGGGGGGGGGGGAAAAGGTTCAATAGCACGTCCAAGGGCTAAAGAATGGTATATTTGTGTTGTCCAGTGCCAGCCAATGGGTGGTTAGAATACTCCCTAGTGTTGTTTGTTCAGTTGCTAGGCAACGGGCATCAATGCGGCGCACCCTTAACCTCACTCACTACCCTTCAATAAGAGCAGCATGGCGTGAAATATCCTCTTTGGACGTGTACAGACTCCACGAGGGGTTGAAGAACAGGTCGATATGAGGAAATGGTGGTTGAAAAAACATGAAGGTTGGTGTGTAGATTTTCTGAAATGAAAGAAAAGTTCCTCATATAGCAAATGTGAGACACGCGGTTGAATCTTTAGTCATTGGATAAGAGATCTCTAGATAATGGAATCGTGCATGCAAAACAAAGGCTGCAATAATATACGAATAGTAATCTTAGCCCCTAGTAAGCTTAGAATAGTTTTTATAAGCATTGGTATAACAATGATGTTTTAATCAATAAGTAAATATATATTCATGAGGATGGTACGATGTACTCTGACCTGGCAATCCTGATTTCAATCTCCAACCGGCTACATCTAAGTATAGACTATATATTTGTAAAGGCGGGTTCTGGGTGTAGTATGTACACAATTAGTTTCACCCTCCTCTTTCCAGGCAAATACTGGTTGATTCGATAAAATTTATCTTCCTTATTATGAGTCCTTATGATGGGATGGAAGAAAACGCGTGTTAAGATAGTATGTATTTTACAGTTTTTGACCCAAATAATTAAAATAGTGCTTATTTAGATAAGTTTAATTTTATACAAATAGTAATCACAATAATTCTTGAATATTTGTCATGGACACAATGCTTTTTACCAGTAACTTTTTAAATCAAGATAAAAAAGTCTTGTTCAAATTCCGCGATTCACATGACAAATATTATAGTACTGTTGTGATTAATATATGTAAAATACATATATATGTATATGTAAAATATATATATGTGCTAGAGAAGAAATATTTAATTTACTTTGGTCAAAATTGTTTTTATTATAAAGTCAATTTAAGTTTAAAAAAAAATCTTTTCCCAAAGAAACTGCAAACATATTTACCTTAACTATTGTTTCCTTCCCTTCCCCCCCCCCCCACCCACCTTACATTAGAATAGTTGTTGGATAATATTAATAGCCATCGAGATGCTTAGCAAAAAAATAATACATTGCGAAACCAACGTTTGTTAAAGAAAAACTCAATAATAAATATAGAAATATGTACAAATATTTCAAGGTATATTTTATTCAAAATCACATATATAATATGTGAATCTATTAATTTTTATTTAATAATGTTAAATACATTAAACAACGTATTTACTATTGAAATTTGAAACACGAATGTTTATATGTTACGTAATTTTAAAAATATAGATGGCTATATGCTTATATTTAATTTAATTTAAATATAAACCTTTCACAGATGATACTGGCCCCTTGAAGTCTATGTTTTGGTGATTCACCTGAAAACACACAGAACATGAAATATCAGCATTCACGTAATAAACAGTCATTTTTATAATTGCTAAAGTGCATTCTTATATCATTATTTTTATATATTATGAACGACAATATTGATCTTGTATATTATTATTACTAGGTCATTTCTAATTTCATTTCACTTTAGACCTTGCCACTCTTGCAAAATACATAAACTATTCGTGTTTAAGAAAATAACATGCTATAGTAAAATTTCCAGCAGGTTTCTTCTAATAAGACTTTTAGCTAAATAAAATATTATACTAATAGGTTACAGACTAATGTTTTGTGTGCTAGTGAATATAGTTATTACAAATTGTTGATTCTAATGCTGGTGCACTTAACTAGCTACGGCCCGTCTCATCCCAACTTAAACCTAATAAGCTTATGTTTTTCTTTGTTCTCAATATGGATTTAATTGACTGGACTGCTGATAACGGGGAGATCCTGGGTCAATCCCATTCGGGTGTACTGAAGGGGGTTTTTCACCGAATGGTTTCCCACACTCTCTCCTCACAAATTCACTCACTTTATCTAAATTCAACCTTCCTAATCCCTAAACCATTACCGTAATTAGTATATAAGCGTGATAACCCGAATGGGTAGTAAGACGCGGTGCTAAAAAAATATTTATCATGTTTTAGATATTTTATTATTAGTCAGTTTTCAGCTTTCATATGAATTTTGAAAACAGATATTCGTATGAGGGTGGAAATTTATCGGAAGATCCAGTTTTAACAGGTTCTGCATACCCTTGTCAAACTCCACGTCACTCCGATTATAGGCTCATGATCTTTCGAATATCGAAATATTCGTATAATATAGATTAAAATAATAATTTCCTTTAGTCCAATGCCATGTTGATTGTTTTTGAATAATTTGTTTTAATGGCATTAATGAAAAACTAGTTTAACTGTTTTAAAACTTTTTCAAGAGTAAATAATGTTCCATATTTTTGAATCCCCTGTATATTGAGCCAACGTAAGTTGATTACAGAACAACCCCAGGAGAGCCATCCACTCTAACTTTATTCCCATCCCTCGCCCCTCATTCTCGAACCAATGTTTCCATACACTATATTAACTCTACTTCAAGACTCGCTACAATTTATCACTTCTTCCTTGCTACAGTTTATTTTCTTTAAAATTTCTTTGTGAGAAAACCAATCTCATAATAAACCAGAAATTATACCCACATCAGACGAACACGAGGGGGATGGTTTCCAAAGTCACCCTTTTTACTGGTCCCCTAATAACTTGGTTATATTACTTTAGTAACTTCTTTTTGGTTAAAGTACATAATAATAAGTAACCCTAATTAGTCGTATAAAATGAATTAATATATAAAATTACAATAAAATCAATAATTCAAATGATCAATTATAAAAACGATATATTTTGCTATAATTACAAACGGCCCTTCTTTTACGGTAGTCATTTCATCTGATTCAATTAAACTTAAATTATAGGCCTACATCTTTTCTCCAAATGAAATGTGAGGTCATTTAACTGATAACTAATAGTAAAACTATAGGCTATTAATATAATTATTTATTACCTGCTTCGGTGGCCACATGGTCTAAGACGCAAGATAATGGATTGATAATGATGAGATTGGGGCTCGATTTCCGGTTGGGCTTATTGAGGGTGGCTTTTACTAAATGGTTTTCCACTTTCCTTACAATAACATTCCGGTACACTTCTTATGAATTTAACCTTCCTCGCTCCTAACCAATAGCGTAACTAGTAGGCCTACCTTTAAAGGGTAGTGAGACGTGGTGCCAAAACATATGTTATATTTATTATGTGATATTACCTCTACCTGTGCATTTTTTATACGAGTAATCTCACCTAATAGTCTACGCTCTACAATAATATATATTTTAAATCTAAGACATTTAAAATTGCTCTTTATAAACTGATTATATTAGAGATTGACTTACAATTTAACTTTGTCCAAGAAAATACATACCAACCTGTTTCCCGGTCGTTAATTCATCACCAATCATACCTCTTTTGGCATAGACGGAAATCAAACCCGATACGTTTATTTCACAGGGCAGATGTGCTACCTACTGAGCTAAGGTGTTGGAACTTACATCAATTATGGATCTAGCAACTTCTTATGATCTCAACACTTTTAACTGCATTTCTAAGCGTTTATTTCGCTAGCCTTTGTCAAGATATAAAATACAACGAACGAGTCAATCATAATGTTGTGTAGTAGCGGTCACACAGAAGCCATGGAGTTACGGTTGCTGGTAAAGGGGTGGGTATATCGGTAAGAGAGAGAGAGAGAGAGAGAAGGGGGGAAGTAGGAGGCCAGGGACATTAAAGGCACCTCAAGTGCCACTTAACTCTCGATAAATGTCTGTCAAGACTGTGCTAAACATTCACCGCCTCAAAACCTTCCTCCTTGCTCTGATCTATGAATAATTACTTGATGGTATTTGGGACGCTCTTTATGCAAACACAGCTTGTTCTTTTACAATAACAACAGTTTCCAGAAAAATCTTCTAAGAGATTACATTATATATATATATATATATTATATATATATATATAAATTATATTTAACATCCTACATGCCTATGTATTCTAGTAGTGTAAAACCAAATTATTTCATAATTTCATATAAACAACATAAAGTATCTGAAATGAAATTTGATATCAATAAAACATTATAATAGTAGACTAATAAAATAATTAATTTCCATATGGGAGTAATTATTTAATGAGTTTTTTATGAAGTAATCAAAAAATATATCCTGAGCACATAGAATATGTTATAGCTGTTCCGATCCATCTCATACCTAAGGTAGTGGACTAGTGGCCTAGGGCGCTAGACTTACATTGCACTTTGTCACCACAAACGGGAAGGTACAATTTCGAATGCCAGATGCATTGGGGATAGTTTCACACTTGTGTCTTTGTCAGGTTTTTTACTATCCCCTCTTTTCGATAGTTTGGTTGCACTTATTTCTTATCCACCCTCTTCATCTTTATACCCTAAATTCAGACTTTAATAACACTTTATACTAACGTAGCGCTAAAATAGATCATTCTTTACTTAATATTTAAGTACTTATATATTTATGTGTGCTGTATTGGAAAGTCTCAGATACAATCCAATTTAATTAGGAAGGAACTTTTTTAACAGTTAAAACAATACGCTGTAATAAAAACAAAAATAATGTTACAAACGTTTCTAAAACAATTTCTATATTTTTACCTAACCCGCCTCGGTGGCGTAGTTGGCTAACGCGCCAGTCGTGTTGAGCTCGACCGCCGAGGACGGGGAGATCGAGTTTCGAATCTCGGTTGGGTGAACTGGGGGTGGTTTTTACTAAATGGTTTTCCACTCTCCCTCCACGCAAATGCAGGTTCACTTCCTCTAGATTCAACCCTCCCAATTTCTAATCCATTAGAGTAATTAGTACTTAAGCGTATAACCCGAACGGGTAGTAAGACGCGGTGCTAAATATGAATATTATATATTTTTAACCATAAAGTTTTACGATCTACAGTTGTCATTTTTCATAGGTAACATCAATCCCTACGAAATAATACTAATAATAAAGTAATTTTAAAAAAAATCTGTGACAGACAATTATTTTTATATTATCTAAAAGTGTACTCCTTCTTACATTTTACAACTTTAAAGCCAAGACTAGTTGATTACTGACAGGTTCAAGTAATTTTAACACTTACATACTTTCCGAAACAAACTCAACGCCTTACAATAATGGGATAGTAATGAACTTGGACTCAAAACGAATCATAATAGCTTAGTGAAAGTGTGTTGTAATGGATACATTAAAAAGTCCCGTACTCAATTCACTTGTCCAATTATGATTTATAAACTAACTTGAAATATGTCATCAATTCAATAATTAATAATTAATAATAATAATAATAATAATAATAATAATAATAATAATAGGGTCTAATAATAATATTCTCAACTAAAACTATATTAGTTCGACACCTCAGCTCAGTCGGTATTGGTAGCGTGTCTTGTCTGTTGGGCCAAAGGTCCCAGGTTCGATTCCTGGAAGGGCCGGAAAATGTATCATTGGTGAAATGGGGGTTTCGTCTTTCACAGTGATGAATTAAAATCTGGGGGAAGGATGTTGTGTCTATTTTAGATTTAATTTAGTTTATAAGTCATGTGCTGATATAATCAAATAGGTTCAGAAAGTGCGCGTTAGATATTTCAAATAAATGACATGAAAGAGATAATTTTAACTAAACATTACTTAGATATTATTGAAACCAAAACGCTTAGTTCCATAGAAAAAAGATAGTTAAAATTTTCGAATTTTCCATTAGATTGACATAGATTGATATAGATCATGATCAGAAAACTTCAGGCACTATACAATAGTCTTTGAAAAGATAGGTTAGTATATAAAAATAATGGCGGATGAAATTTATGCATGGAAATTTACCCTACAAAAGAAAGACGTTAGCCTTACCCTCTCAAACTACCTAAGCCATTCACTTTTTTCCTTAGCTTTATTTTTCGTTGCGAAAGGTTAAAGTTAGACTGTAGGGGAAGAAAATGGTGGTTTGGAAAAATGAAAACTCCGTTCACGTGGAAAGTGCGAAGAAAATTACGCGCCGTGGAAATGAAAGTATGAAGGAAGAAATGGTTGAAGTTTTTACGGTTGTAAGAGATGAGGGACGAGGTTGACTTAAAGATTTCAGACATAAAAACAGGAGTAGTCTATTTATTTTTAGAGGGGGTTCGAAGCGAAGAAATTGAACATTTACTTTAAAATTAGCTTTTGGTTTGAAACTTATTTTCTATCTTAGTTTTAAAGTTGTTCTAGTTACACATAACAAAGTATATGCTTACATATTTAAGGCTCGTAAACAGCCACAAATTTTTTTTAAATAAATTTAATGTTTGGTGAAATAGCACTTATAATAAACGAATTAATTTTTGCTATAACATACATATATCATTACATACATTTCATCATATCTAAATGTTGTTTCAATGAAAAAACTATGGAAATAGACAATTATTTTTTTAAATTGCGTAGTTAAAATAGAATTTTTTTGGTAAGTATTATTTTGAAGCTGACAAAAGCAAGAATAATGTTACTAAACTAATTTAACGTGGTTTTATTTAATTAATTGAATTTAATTGGGCACTAATATTTTAATTAGTATTATTTATTACCAATTTATTGGTGGATGAGTTTTCTAACAAGATAAGACTGAAGATTAAGTTAACTTACAATTATTAATATCTAAAGAGGATGTTAAGCCATGGTATTAATAAACTTTCAGTACCCCAACCGATATCGAACCTTTGATTACCTGGTGAAATACGAATCGCTAAACACTACAGCAACAGAACCATTCTCATACTACTGTTTATTTCGATTATCTATAATTTTACTGGTTCAAAATTTACAGTTGGTATTTATTTTCATACTTACTTTAACTCATTTTCGAGGGTTTATGGTTGATCATCTAATAAATATCCTCAGTGGTAATGACTACGTGGGCGTTTCTTCAATATAGCAACGTACTTTAAGCCCGGCATTCTCTAAACAAACCAAATCAATAAGACACACTCTATATTATTATGTTATTACAATTCACTATACACGTTATTACAAATGTAGAATTACTATTTTTTACTTTTTATTTAGCCTTTTGGCAAATTTCCATTGATTTTTTGTATTTTTATTCATGCCTACACTCTTTATACACTCACTAACACCCATGGTTTCAAATTAGCTTGGGAAGAGGGTGAAAATAACACAATGATAACTCACTTTTGGAGGACCACCCTTATTTCATCCTAAATTGATTATAGTCCCGATCGCCGTGACAACGGCGTATTGCGAAAATTACACCTTATACCGCAAGGCCATCGATTCTTATACTTGTTAGTAGGCATGTAATTATAGTGACACAATACTCTTTCTAATAGGCCACTCTTGAACAATAAATTATAGAAATGTGGCTCACATGCTGAAATTTATTTTTCTATATTGGAGCATTAAAATAATGTACAAAATTAAACTGTAAAAAAAAAGTTCACTTTTTACAAATATAGGTTTAAATCAAATATATTTTCTTTTTTAGCTCTGCTTCATACTATCCATTCGATTCATACACTTATGTACCAATTACGTTAATGTGTTAGGGATGAGGGAAGTTAAATTTAGAAGAAGTGCACCCGTATTCACGTGGAGTAAAGGTTAATACATTTAGGAAAAACACATTCAGTACATCCAGTAAGGATTCAAACAACGATCTTCCAGTCATCGGCATTCCAGTCGATTGCGAGAGAGAGGCGATTTAAACCATGGGGCCATCGAAGTGGGTAAATAAATATGATTTAAAATACTTTAATATAGACGTAACATATTGGCTGTGAAATGTATTTTTATGAATCAGAATTGATACAAATGCTATTTTGTTATTACCGTCGGTTTTTATTCATTCTAATTTATCTTTTTATAATAACTCTAATTACTTTTATATACAAAATATTAATAATTTGTCATGTCTATTGGAAATAAATATTATAATTAATGAATAATATTGGCTTTTTACTCAATAAAAATGTTACACGAAAATAAAGCTTGCAAATATTTTAATATAATTTGTTCTTTTGAATATCCATTTAAATTATTTTTTACTACGGAAATATTAAAAATTTACCAGCTACAAGATCTTAAACAACTACAACTTACTAAATGTAAGATGTAAAGTTATACAACAGTGAAACACCTGTGTAATAAAATAAAATTTAACCATTAAGAGTAAGTTTGAACATGTTAAAACCATCCGGACCTTACGATCTCGTTGAAAACCTTCCTGATGAGCTTCTCTTATCTACCAAAACACTCCATCCGAAAATTCCCTTCCTCTACTAAAACCTTACATTTGAATTATTCATACATTAAAAAAAAATTCCAAGTAAAAAAATAGCCCTGTTTTTTCTCATCTCTTGAATCCTGGCAGTAACCCTACACGCTATCTACTAACGAGGGTAGCAAATCCAGCCTGATCATCTTCATAAGGGATGGATGGTTTGACTGGGTTGGGTAAAGAGAGGTTCGGGGGGAAGGGGTGCTAGAGGAGACTAAAGTGTGATGCAAATATCACGGTGAGCCTTCTAACCCCTGGGAGGTTAGGTCATATCCTGAATTGAAGCACCCCTCTTTGCTACTCTTGGTTTTAATTAAAAGTAAGGGATGAAGTACACTTGTAGTTGACTTGTTTGTCTCTCTCCCTCATTCCTGTTTCTCTTTCTTCACTGTCTTGTTATTTAATGCTGACACGAGTAAAACACTTCTATTTGAAGGCAAAACAGGGATGTTTTGAAAATAGTTCGTACACATGGCTTTTATTCGTTTTGATGTTCTTTAGTGCAAATGAAGGAAGAATAAAAACCTAAAAGTCTATTTTTGGAAATTATTTTAGAGAAATATTGAAAATTTAAATCTACGAATTCGATAGGAGAAAATTATTAACTCAAGTCAAACACAATTATAATAAATTTTAAGTCCTGGAAAGCAATTTTGAAATTATTTTATAGGGATATTTTAGATTTAAACCTAAAAATTTGATAAGAGGCAAATTACGAATATTGTTAGCTCAAGTCACTATATAATTATGTAAATACAAAGAGTTTTACATAATTATAGCTATGATTAACCAAATACGTTAATTTAAGACATTTTTGGGACAAATTAAAGATACTAATTACAATAGAAATAATACCTATTAACTCTTTTAACTCGTGATTATTTTCAATAATAGAATATATTTAAACATTAAACATTAGATTAATGAATGTATGTACTGGTCTATTTAACCATTTGAGAGTAGTCCAACAATAACTTCTAGTGGCTAGGTTAATTAATCTCAACATCAAAATGTCATAAGGAAATTATTACTTATTAGTATTACTTTTCTATTATACGAACTGCCCCACATTAGAGGAATTTCATTATTCTTTATTGCATTTTAAATTACTTACCACTTCTATCAATAGTAATAATAGGGTGTATATCAAATAAGAGCCGTCGGAGAGATAACCTATCCTACGGTAGAAAATGTAATGTAATAATTTTCTCTGTGTTTGACCCCTCTACAAACAATTTGAACACTTAAATCAATCAGAAAATTGTTGGTGCATAATGCTATTCATACATATTCTATAATCTACATATAATATAAATAAATGACGATTCCAGATTACATGTCCCTACGTCCGGGTATTTTGTGAACGATAAATAGGGTCTTAATTATATAATATAATTCCATGGGGTGGGCACTCTTATAGGACTAGCTGATCACGTAAACTAGTTTGGGGCACTATCGCTAGGAGCAGCTCGCAACGACGTTACAGAGGAATGCGCATACGTGGACGTGAAGTCCATAGAAAAGGAAGTGTGAAGTTTAGTAAAACTCGTCATTACTCTTTTATTAGAAATCTGTCGTTTATTTTAATGAAGGATTTGAGCTAGATTTCACATTTAAAACGTGATTTATTTATAAAATAATGGATTTACTTACATTTGATTGAATTTTATATAAGAATTGTTTAATTAACATTCCGCAATAGAACAATCGTTGTGCTCCAAATGTAACAACCCGCTTCGAATCTTTTAGTTCGCGGCGCTAAATCCACGAGCGCTAGCGATGTGGTTCTACTTGCCAACATTAGAGTGGCATTTCTATACTTATTCCTTTTCTATGGTGTGAGCCCACAAGATAACTATACCGACCGAGCGTCCTCCACCGTCAGTGATGATAGTACATAACGAGCCCCCCGGCCGTTAATCTCAATTTTCTCATCCGGAGTTGCTACATATTTATTCAGGTAGCTACTCGTTTGTCGTCATGAAGCTGAGTTTGACAACGTTCCAGGCCCACTGCTTCACTGATAAATTTTGGAAGTGCCGGAGACCGAACCTGGTACCTCTTGATTTGTAGCCAAGAATTCTGACCACCAAGGTCACAAAGGCGGTCATTATATGTATATATATGCATATATATTCATTTATATTATGTATATACACATATATATTAAATTTTACATAACCCATAAGATGTCTTCTCGTAAACCCCAGGTTGAATAACACCGTCTTAGACCAAGCGGTCACCGAAGTGGATAATAGTGTAGTTATACAGAATTAAAATACTTTAGACTTAACGAGAGATCGCATTTTTACATACTGTGGCTCGGTTAATTAAACTAGGTCGGCTTACAACGTCCATTACCCTGCTAGAGTGTGGCTTCACGTCGGTTCTTTATACAGAAGGAATGGAGGGGATCGCAGGTTCCTTAGATCTCAAAGCAATGTGGTTACTAGAGATAGTATAGGTTAATATAACATTTTATGGTTCTCATAGTTTTTTGGTGTTTCTTTGCGCCCTGCGCAAATACTTACATACAAACAATACATACTTATCTTGACAACACAATATTTACGAAGAAATCTTAAACCTAGAACAGACATCCCACCCAGTGTCCCAGGCGTTAGTTAACCACTGTGAAAGGGGACATCTAAATTTAAAAAGCTATAAACTTTTTGGCCATGTCGGGAGTCAAACTAGGGGGTACTTAGCTCCGAACATGGACTTTTACCGACTGTGCTAGGGATGTTACTGAATAAATTCTTTAGAAATATCAGCTGTATGTTTACAAGCGATCATTTCGATGTAGCTTATATTACGTATACTCCCATGAATACCATTATAAAACCCAAGAATCGACAAAATACACTATAGATAAAATTGTATTCAAAATAAATTTGCTAAAATACACATAGTAAATGTTAGTAGCGCGTTGTGAATTTGGGCCTCGTGCTCTGAGGAAGATTACTAAAATAAATTACACGACATTATCCTACATACTTTCACATAAACTATACACTAAAGCCTGAAAAAAAAATCATTCAAAAATAAGTTATTTATAAACTATTCTTTTATTATTTATATTTGAAAAAATAAAAGTATATTTATTTATCACAAAAATCTATTCCCAGATGCCCACTTTAAACTTAATCTTAAAGGCTACTTTGAAAATATTTCTAAATTTTCTAAAGGATTGTCTGAAGTGAAATACCGATAAATTAATTTTTTAAGAAAAATTAATAGACCTAATTTTTTACTATGTAAAATAGTCTCCATATACAAATTTGAACACACTTTTTGAAGTTATTTTCAAAACATCAAATTTTTCATAAATCAGTCATCCGTAAACTTCTGTTAAATTCAATTTAAAAAAAACGTATATAGGCTATCTATAATTATTTATAATGTAAAAACCAAACATAGACCCATTTTGTACCAAATCTTTATGGATATTTCTTTAAATAGTCAAACTGAAAAATAAATCTGTTATCAGTAAGCTATGTAGGGGGCCTACCCTTAACATATCTTTACCCAAAAACAAGTAAACAGTATAATTTGTCATGTAAAGCACTCCCTATATTTCAATTTAAAAAACAAAAATGGAAGACTTATACTAGAAATTAAAAAAATTAAAAATTAAGAAAAAAATCACTCATCAACTATGATTAATTTTAGAACTAGGATCAAAATTAAAATCTTCTTTATAACAACTAATTATCTAGTTTTAACAAATTCCATCATAATTTCAGATCTGTGGCCAGGGACAAACAGACAGATATAAAGCCAGACAAAAGGACAGAAATATGGAAAAATCCACTTTTTTTTGTTCGGACACATATCAAACATGAAGATTCTTTATAAGATCGAGAGAGAAAATTTTCAAGACTATAATACTTTCTCTTGATATAAGAAATTAAAAGGTACCAACTCCCGTTTAAGAGTCCTTATTGATTTTAGATACTAGTGGGGTCGAACTTGTTGGAAAGAAAAGAGAGAATATGTTCATTTTTCAGCCATCTTAGGTGCTAATAACCATTATTTGTGTTTCGGCCCCCAATCGTTTTCCACCGCGTCTTCGTAAATGATCGGGCTGTGCACATGTATATTAATTACCCCAAATTTGCTTGACGGGGGAGTGTAAAACCATTAAAAAATCTCTCACCACACCCGATTTGGAATTTAACACCAAACTTGCTGTCACCCGAAAACCAGAATAGATGATTGTGCCATTTAGACCGCGTGTCCACCGGTGCGGCTTGCACCTATTAAAACCAAGCAATATTAGTCGTAAGCATTCTAAAACTTTGTTTCCAAAATTACTAGGCCTATGTTATAAGATATATTTCCTAGCAGATTTGTCTGGTAGGATCGTAGCTCATAAACTAGGGTGAGTATAGTTTTTAGTTAGTTTTTAATGTACAATAATTCACTTTCAATAGTTTCATCCATTTTAAGGACATGGTGAATAAAAAATCTATCAAACCCAAACTATGCACACGGGTATCTCACCTGAAAGAGTATAGTAGGATGAAAGTGGCTCTACCTTTAATGCTTTCCATCTTGAAAGAAAGATGGCATGAGACGAGCCTTAGGGGATCAACTTAAGCCCTTCCTAGAAGTACGTCAGGGCGATTCCAAGAAGACGCGGCTGAAATCCTGAAGAAGAATAAGAAAGGAGAGAGGAGGAGTGTTGGAGGGGAATACGTCAAGAGACAAGTTTTGGACTATTCCCAAAACTTTTTCTACTAGTTTCGCTTGGGAAAAAAGAGAATAAAAACAAACTTCAGCTTAGAAAGAAAGAAAGAAAGAAAGAAAGAAAGTAGAACGAGGGATATGGACAGAAAATAAGAGAGGTTAAAAGAAAAAAAATAGGGAGAACGTTAAGAGACGTCGAAGAGGACCGTTCAGGATTTTGATTGCAGTGCTTTAGTCGCTACTAAGTTTTCCATTTACTTGGCAAAGGGCTGAGTGTGATCGTATCGTTTAAAAGGGTGAAAAGAAGGAAAGGGGTTGGTTCTAAGGTGGTAAGGACGCTATCGTTTCTTGGGGCTGTATACTCTGCTACACACAGTTCCCATTTAGTTTCGTTCAATATGGATTTTTCTTCATTGGGAAGATCTAGACGCAGATGGGAGGTTAACATAAAAATGGACCTGAAAGAGATAGTATGTAATGAGGTGGACTGGATATAACTAGTTCAAGATATGGATAGGTGGTTTACTTTTGTAAGTGCGGCAATGAACTTTAGAGTTATTAGTGCTATAGAGTAGGTATGTATTTTTAGATGGAAAACGGTTAAGGTGGGGTGGAAAGGAACGCAATTTAAGGCTAATATTTTTTGCCAAATTTTATTTAAAAGAATGGTTTGGCCCAAATAAATAGAATATTGCTTTGGTGGATACGTTTATATTTATTTCACTCGTATAGTAAACTAATTTATTGAATGTTTGTCATGGGCATGGTGCTATTTTAATAAAGCTTTATTTTTTTTTAATGAATATAAAGTGTGTTGTTTGAATTCTGAGATGCTTTTTACAGATATTTAAAAACTTTTGATATTAGTATGTGTAGAAAATTAAACTAAATGTATCTATTGAAGCCATATTTAATTTATTTAAAAAAAGAGTTATTTGTTATAAAAACTGTAAAAATATAGACCATAACTCACGTCCCCTTTACACCATATTAAATGGAATAAGTTGTCTAGCTAATATTAATCTACAGAACTAATGTAAACTATTACATTTTGGGGTAGAGATTTGTGTTAAATAGTGACTTTTCAACTTATTATATCATCATGTGACTTTATAATAACTTTATTTTAGAATAGACTCAAAATAAGTTTACCACCATCGATTCATCACAGTGAAAGGAAACACCAATGAATGTCATAAATGAAAATGTTTACATTCTACCCGGAATCAAACTATGGACTAATAGTTAAGAAGATAGACGCGCTAGTACCTAACTAATATAAGTAGACGAACATAGACTAATCGCATTTCAAAATTAACTGAGACTCATTATAATTTTTAAACACATTTATCTACCAAAGTCCTTGGGGATGCTTTTTTGCATTATAAGTTATTTATCATTATAGTTTCACCACCCTCTTCCCACGTTAATGTGGGTTAAATTTCTCTAAGTTTAACTCCCTATCCACGGCCCTAAAATTATATTTTGATTAACTTTATTGCAGAGAATAATAATTAAAAATAATTTGGTGCAGCAAAATCGGAATTTCTTTCTCATATATATTACAATTATATTTTTGATAGAAATAATTCAAAAATCAATTTTTAGTTTAGCTATCCTTAAATATGTTTTCCTTAGAAAAAGAAACTTATGATTTTGTTAATTACCAAATATGCATTTTAAAGCTTTTTTTAAATAAAATTTTCTAAAATGAGTAGTGAGTAAACTATTAGTAGATGCATTTTTCACCGAAAAACATTTATAAGGTGATATTTATTAAAGTCTTCATGTACCCATTTTGAATAAAATCGTAAAAGAAATTTTAGAAAAATTTCAAATTAAAAAAAATAAAGTCACAACTGCTCTTAAAATGGGTTTACTCCTGAAAACTAACAAAATTGCTCATTATCAAAATAGCTAATATAATTTACAAAAAATTTGAAATTTTAAAACATCAGTTATTATTAGGCCTAATCTACTCTTAACTTTAGATCTAGAGCTAAAATATCAATTTCACCTCGAGGTATGACTATATAATATCTATACCCTCTTTTTGAGTTCAAAGGCACATACAATGTGTAAATTAGAACATTTTTATGATTATAATACATTCTTTCTATGAGAAAATTAAAATATTGTATTACAGAAAATAATAAATGGATGTGCAACAACAGGCTTTGACTAATCCAGGACAACACTTATAAATGAAGAAAACAAAAAAATAAATATTAAAACCAGACGTGATTTTTTGGAAGTGATAATGGATGCCAGGTATGCACAGTGCCTTGTTTTTAATTTTCCTTTACTTATTAAAACTAAAATAAGAATGCACAGTACATTACCATAGCTTTGACGCTCTTGAAACGCTGATGGTTATGCTACAAAACCGGAAACTACAGTTGTTAACAATGTTACGAGATCGTTAGATAATATTTTGCACTTTTTCTCCAGTGCAAGCGAAGTTAACTAAGTTTGTTGTTATGTGTGCTTGTTACTTATTGTAATTATATTTTCACACTGAAGATCATATCTAAGTTAGTTTCACTGTCGTTGTACACTTATTAAGTTCTTGAAAGAATACCATTAAGAGGAATTAGTAAGATTACTTTATTCTATGAGTCATTCTACAGAGCGTTTGGGGAATGCTTTACGATGAAAATCGCACCTTGAAACCTATATTATTCTTACTACTTACTAGCACGAAATTAAAACCATGACTAATTTATAATTAGTCTAATATAGTTTCCCTTGTCTGTGGTCAAGTTTTAAGAGACTCTTTTCATTAGTTAGTAGTGACACATTGACTTTTTTTTGTACCACGTCATAAAGTTACTTACTATCCGTTTGGGCCCTCTGCATATTTACGCTAAAGTAGTAGGGATTATAAAAGTAGAATTTTTAAGGAAATATATATAAATTTGCGTAGAGAGAGAGTGTAAAATTATTCAGGAAAAAATCCCCCTCCCCCGTGTTCTTTATCGTGATCCGAAACCCCGACCCCACCATCAGCAGCAATCCACTATCGTCAGAGTGACGCCTCGGACAATGTGACCATTGATGCTGCTCCATTCAAGCATTTATCAAAAGTCTGCTTTATATCCACCTGAATTATACCCCCAAAATTATGCATTGTGCACACTTTTATTCGACTCTATTCAGACATTTCTAAAATGAACAACGTTATTAAAAAGTTTGCTTTGTATTAACTAAAATTATCTGCATAGTACCCACAAAATTATTATTTGTATCCACTCGGAATTGACTCTATTCAGACATTTCTTACATGAACAACTTTCTTAAAAAGTATGCTCTAAATATACAAATGGTCTAACTTAATTCTTATTTCGAAGTTAAATGTGTTTCGTCACACGTCTAGGAGAGGGCAGCATAATGTACTTCCTAATTAACTAACCACAAGCTTACTAGAATGCAGCCAAGTCACTATGTAAAATAAAAACATAACAAAAACAACTTATGGTTTAAATTAAAGCTAGTGTACAAAGTAGATATATATTGACGTCACTTTGGTATCATAGCAACTTTATTAATTCAATGCAGTCCCGTTTGACGACCAAATCTAATTAAATAGTGAGAAAAACCAAAATGAAAAAGTAAACATTATTTAAGAAAAAAACAATAAATTCAACATAGGCCCTAATTTTATTAAGCTATGGAAACAAACATGTACAAAATTATACAAAATATAAGTCTAAACATACCTTATTTCAATATATACATTTTATATATTAATAATAACATTAATTCTTTACAACCAAAACAAAATATACCTGTTTCGGGGAGTTGAGGTCTAAGGTGCTAATTTCGCGGTATACTAGAATGCCGATGAAGGGGAGATTGAGGTTCGAATCCCAGTAGGGTGAACTCTGGGTGGTTTTACAAAATAGTTTTCCACTCTCCTTCGACGCAAATATGGGTACATTTCCTCTAACTATAATCTTCCTAATCCCTAACGCTATTAACTTAATTAGTAGACCACATAACCGTAAAACCCGAATAGCTAGTAAGATGCAATGCTAAAAATTTATTTTATACATAGGGCCTATATCCAAAACAGATAGGTAAGATAGGTGACCTGGTGGTCTAGGGGTAAGGTGTCGGATTTCTGTGCTGGGGGTCCGGGGTTCATCCTCAGCCCGGCACAGATTATCTGATTGCCAAACCCTTCCTTCACCTCTGACAAGACGTGTATTAATCACAACTTGTGAGTGTGTGGAATGCCAGGCCTCCACCGTGGTTCGGATCCTAGGTTAAACTGTAGGTCCTCAATTTCATCTCAAATTCACCCTACCATTACACATTAGCGTAAGTGCGTATATCTCTAACGGGTAGTATGATGCGCTGCTAAGAATAGTAATATTAGTAATAATAATAATAGCATAGTAATTTAGCAGCTTACATAAGTGTATAACTTAATAGTCTTGTTGCCACATTTTTAGCCTTATTTTAAATTGATGTGATGGAATAATCATAATATCTATTGTTATTTTATTTAGTAGCTTAGTGCCAACGCCACGAACTGATTTTAGCCTGCTAGCCCAGTCAAAATAAGCTAAAAATCGACTTTAAAATAAATTAGCTACGGGTATTTTATTGCACTACTGGGTGCATTTTGATGAAAATTTTAAGGATTGTAACTTCCAAAAGTATAAATGTAAGACTATTGGAAATATATCTCTTGTATTATTTATTGGTGCATGGTACAGTAAATACTTAGTTTAAATGTTTGAACTGAAAAATATACTCTATATTGCAATATATTGTGTGCATTCATCCATTAGCGCCCATTGTAGTGCGTGTACTTAGAAAATGAAGTTTGTATATCTACAGTCTGAACACGGTAAGGATAACGTTTTAGGAAATACAAACAAAATATTTTCGTACCAACATTAATAACGTTTTGCTTTATTTTTAAGTGAAGGCTGAAGATCACATGACTTGACGTATTAATATATAAAGTAGTTTTAATAGCTTTTGTTACCGTCAGGAAATTGATATTGTCCTTATTTCCATTAGTCTACTTGTGCCTGATGGCCAGTGAAACCACACACGTTACGTGCTTTATTTTTTGAACGAAAAGATGAGATTATATAATGTATATAAATATATTTCAAGCGAAATGTTATAGTTCTGAGATCAAAGTAAATGGTTATAGGTATATATCTAGCAATACCCAAACAAATCTTCATTTGTAAAAGGGTCGCCAAAGAAAATTTTAAGACGATTTAGGATAATTTTAGTGGTATTTTTTTGCTTTAGAACTGATATTAGAAATAAAGCAGTGTGAAATTCCCCTTCAAGTATATGTTGCTCTTAAGTTGCTCTTAACCATGCAATTCTACTAAATAACCCAGAAAGGCTATAGCTATTGGTGTTTACTTTCCTTTACCGTATACATGAGTAGACCGTGCTTGCTCACGTGACTGCGACTGGTTCCTTGTTACCAAGGTGACGTCACAGGACCACAGCTATAGTGGCCCTGAAGTACTAGTGAACACCCCTCTTGCTTCTTAAACTACAATGAAGAAACAGTCCCAACAATATTATTTTGCAAATATTTATCTGAAAATGGTTTGGGTTGAAAGATATTTTGCTGGTAATTCTAGCTTTGCGTAATTAATATGGTGATGATAAATATATATCCATAAATGTTTTGAATACGCCTATGTTTCAAATGAATATTGCTGTTTATTATTTAATTTAAAATACTCTAAATTATTATTTACATGCGAGTAGTAAAATTTGTGTCCATTAATACATAGTTTTTTCATTTTAGATATTTAACGTGCATTTTATTCTAAACATGGGGCTATGTCAAGACTTTATTTACACAAAACCTAGAACAGCCAAATAAGCACAAACCGTTTACATTTTTTTAGAAAGTACCGTGGCCATAGGGTGAAACAGTATACAAGTAGCCTATTACATAATTTAAGTGACAGTATGAGATTGACTGACTCATTGGTCTAGTGATCAGAGCTCCAGGCTACAGATACAGAGGTCCTGGGTTCGATCCTCAGCCCTTTCAAAACTTATCAATAAAGAAGTGGGTCTGGAACGCAGTCGAACTCAACCTCGTGAAGACAAAGGAGTAGCTACTTGAATGAAGAACTAACAGTTGCTGTTTATAAAACTGAGAATAATGGCCTGAAGACTCACTGTGCTGACAGCATGACACTATCTGTGAGTGTTGGCAGCTCGGTTGGTATAGCTTTCTTATGAGCTTATACCAAGTGTGAGGATTGAACAATATATTTACAGGCCTTTAGGTAGCTCCCCATACATATCACTGAAACAAAAGGGGGCAGTTTTGGTTTTTACCATGGTTTTTTATTGAACTACTTCTTGTCCACTTTCTAAGCACACAGACGGTATCACACTATTTTCTTACAAAATTAAACGACAACAGCATTGCTATAAGCTTTCTCACATTATTTGCGTTGTGGAATGTTCATTCAGTCTGCCATCAACTACTCATTGAATAATTTTTCACTGTGTCTTCACAATATCTATGTACTTTGTGTCTTATTAGCTTACACAGGGAAATTATATTAATTAATTTAAAAAGAAACAATGAATCAGACAATTTAAGAGCATGGTTTCACCCCATGGATAGCGTCCAACTTATGTAGGTAATACAACTCTGCCAGGCATAGTATTGTGGTGAGGTATTCTTTATTTCACTTTAAAAAACCCAGCGGAATTAAGACTAGTAAAACTGTTTAGCCACATTTAAAAAATATATAGCAAAAATGATAATTAGTTATCTTGAAATTAAAATAAATTAAGTTGGCCCAACTTTCAAATGAAAAATGCAGGAAAACTAATTTCTTTACGTTTTCTGGTTCGAGCTTAGTCGTGTATTTAATTTCCCGTCCAAACGTTCGTGCAATTGGCTGTTGGTTGTATTAGACTTTTTATTTCCAGCAGCTCTACGCACAAAAACAAAAATAATGTCTGTAATGTCACAAGCCCTAGAATAGTGCTATCAAGTATGCACACTGTCTATATTTAAAATAAATGGTACGGCACACCGCACAGACTTTCTCTCTCTTTCTATAAACTCGTAAGATTTCTGAACAGAATAATGTACATTGTATCATCACCACTTCACATAAGAACACGCATTAAATAATATACAATGATATAGAATCAATGAGAAAAGAGGCGCATTTTTGTCCACCTAAGAGCATTTCAAACAGTTTAATGTCTTCCACAAGGGTCAACACTTCGTATTAAAATATCGATTTCTGGTTAAAATTTTAACATTTTATAAGGTGTTGCAGATCTTCAAGTCATCGCATTGATATTTAATTATTCATTTATACATTTTGACCAATAAAAAATGTAAATATTGACTATTGAGTCTAAAATGGAGATAGATCATTGCTGTACAAACATTTCTCCTAAGAGCTTTAAGGAAAAATAACATACTTTTTTTAGATACTTACTTATATTTAATTACTCTATGGCATTGGAGAATTATTGCGTTAAGTCTTAAGTAGTATATGTTTACAACTAAAGCTCACAAAATTGTATTAATATATTTGCATATATCTCAGAAACTGTTGCTTTTATAAAAATATATGTCAAATAAAAGTTTTTTATTTCTAATAGCCCTACAATTTTGCAATAATAAATTGTATAGTTTCTCAAATAGTTGTGGAGATACGGAAATTAACGCTTCTGTAAAGTACCCTAAAAATCATTTTCATAGGAAAATGAAAATAGCCAGTTTATTTATAATCTTAATCAACGCCTAGATACGAATTTTAATCAAAATCGTTTGAGCAGATTTTGAGAAAACCAATTTTTTCTCTTTTCGCCCTTCAGTAAACTACACTTAATTTTAAGTTTTTATAGACACACAGACAGACGGAATTGCAAATACTATTTTTTAGGGTTGTGGGGGTCATGAGACGTCGACATCCATCAACATTTCAGGTTAGTTTTTTTTTACGGTCGCAATACTTAAACTTTAATGTCCAAAAAGTTAAAAAATTCATATAATTGCGTATAGATTGAAAGTTATTGATTTTATATAAATATGTTTTGGATAAAATATTTGTATTATAAATATATATACATATTTGTAATGCTAAGTAATTTCATATCTCAAATAGTTTCGGAGATATTATAAAAAAAGTTAATTAACGCGTCAGACCGGAGCACTTAAAGCCATTTTGCCGAAATATTGAGGGTAGCCATTTTGTTTGGAATATTTATTAATGTTTATAAATGAAATTTAATGAAAATCGTTAGAGCCAATTTTGAGAAAATCGACTTTTTCTCTTTTTGCCCTTCAGTAAACTACCCTTAATTTTAAGTTTTAATGGACACACAGGCAGACGGCATTGCAAAGACTATTTTTTAGGGTTCGGGGGGTCATGAGACGTCGACATCCATCAACATTTCAGGTTAGTTTTTTTTACGGTCGCAATCAACCTTTCAGGTTAGTTTTTTTTACAGTCGCAATACTTAAGCTTTTATGTCCAAAAAGTTAAAAATATATATATAATTGCGTATAGATTGAAAATTATTGATTTTATAAAAATATGTTTTGAATAAATTATTTGTATTATAAATATATATACATATTTGTAATGCTAAGTAATTTCATATCTCAAATATTTTCGGAGCTATTATAAAAAATGTTGATTTACGCATCAGACCGGAGCCCTTAAAGCCATTTTGCCGAAATATTGAGAGTAGCCATTTTGTTTGGAATATTTATTAATGTTCATAAATGAAATCTAATGAAAATCGTTAGAGCAGATTTTGAGAAAATCGACTTTTTCTCTTTTTTCCCTTCAGTAAACTACCCTTAATTTTAGGGGTAGATATCCAATTCCAAAAACCCCTCGGGGCAACCCTATGAAAACCCTAGATATCAAGCTTTAGCTCAATCGGTAAAATAGTTTAGGCTCTAGCTGGAGGTACAGACAGATAGATAGACAGACAGACAGACAGACGGAAATTCAAAAACAACTTTTTCGGATTCAGGGAGTCATGAAACGTCAAGATTCATCAAAATCTCGAGTTCGATTTTTTTGACGATCACCATACTTTCTCTACCTATAAGATAGAGAGAAAGTAAAAATACTTATGTAAATAAAATAAATTTAATTGTATAGCTCCTATTCACTTCCATCCCACTTTAAGCTTATTGTTTATCATGAAGTTTACTGTTTAGTCTAGGTTAGCTTGTAATTAATGTGCTGAAATGAACCCGTGTCCAGGAAATGAATATTATAAAATACAATTACAAATTGAATTGTTTGAATTAGAGATGTGTCGAATTAACTTTTTCTCAAATCCGAATATCGGATCCGAATCTTTATTTTACCAGCTATTCTAGAATATAAACATTTAAAAAAATAACATGATAAATATGAGATCAATTTACTCACATTGATATGATTTTTTATTTTCAATCTTACCCGCTTTGGTGGCTGCAAGGTCTAATGCGTTTCTCTCGCAGTAGACTATATTGTCGATGACGGGGAGATTGAGGTTTGAATCTCGGTTGGGTGTATTGAGAGCGATTTTTCCAAAATGGTTTCCCACTCTCCCTCCATTCAAATTCAGGTACACTTCCTTGAAATGTAAATTTCCTAATCCCTAAAATCATTAGTGTAATTCGTACATAAGCGTATAGTCCTGAAGGGTAGTAAGACGTGGTGCTGAAAAAAAATATCCTCTATCTTGACTATTTTTTAACATTAATTACTTAGTTGCCATAGAAAACAAGTAGATTTTAATGTATTTAACGTGCACTTTCTGAACCAACTGATTATAATATCAGCACACGACTTATAAACCAACTTTAATCTATAACAGATATAACACTCAGCCCTCTAGTTGTTAATTCACCACTTTGAAAGGGGTAAGCCCACATTTAACCAAGTAAGTTAGTGATTTTTCATCCATGCCTGGAATCGAACATTTTAGCTTACCTTAGCTCAGTAGTCAGACACTTTAGTGACTTAGCTAAGATGTTGGCCTGGTTCGTAGTTAAAATTAGATATTTGATTCTCTATTGTGAATTCACATTTTTCTGTCTGTGGTTTCTGTAGGTTTCTGTAAGTTTATTCTACAGAATGTTTCAGTGGGAAGTCCCACATTTTAATTTGTTATAACTTTGTGGGCGTGAAGGTGGTTAAATGTCAAGTCCATTCAAACTGCGCACAAAATTTAAACTTTTTTTCGTTGCAAAAGTTCTGCAGTGTGCAGACGATGTTCATGAGTGATTTCTTCGTTCCCCACAGAACTCACTAGGCCAATTGTCACAAGATATCAACTTATTTCTGACTATGTCTCAAAGAGCTAACTAAGCAGGCAAAAATCAGGCCGTACACATTAACAGCTGTAAATAAACCTCGAAATATTAATGATGATGTGGTTTATAGATGAAGCTTGATATCATTTATCAGAATATGTGAATTCCCAATACACAAGAATTTGGGTGTCATAAAAAACTACAGGGATCCACGAGACACTGCTTCACTCGCTAAAGTTGGGCGTGTGGTGTGCACTTACCGCCGAGAGAGTCAAGTCATTGGACCAATTTTCTTTGAAGGGACTATGAACACTGATACATGTAAGGACATTTCCATGGCCTTCGTGGATCAACTAGATGACATCAAGCTTACACAGGGGTACTTCCAGCAGGATGGTGCCACATGCCACACCTCCATTAAGTCCAAGGCGCTTATCAACAGCTTCCACATAAACCGTGATACCTCCAAAAACCTGTAGCCCCCCAGGTCGCCAGTCTTGACGTCAGAGGATTACTTATTGTGGGGCCATCCTAAGGGGATGGTCTTCAAATACAGACCACAAACTATTCTGGATCTCCGGAAAATATCATGACCTAAATAAACAATATCAACGTAGGCATGTTGAAGCGTGTATCAGAAAACACGGTGAAATATGTGCAAACATGTCTTGAAGAGGAGGAGGACACTTTCAGAACTTGATGGTATGGTAGGTATTTCCTCCATTATCAATCCCTCATTTACACGTATTTATGTTACTATTTAGTTATTAAGTCGATAACATGACATATTTAAAAGTGGGACCTGCCACTAAAACATCCTATAGGCCTATATATTTTTTTAATTCTAAACCATTAGTAAATACCATAAAAGCTATAAAAATTAATTTGATTACTTACTTACTTTGTGACTCTATGTTATTAGAAACTCAAAAGTTAATTACCACACTTACAAAAGTAGGCCACTTATCCCTATCTAGAGCTAGTTCTAACCAGTCCACCTCATTACACCCTAACTCTTTCAGGTCAATTCTAATTTTATCCTCCCATCTGCCTCTAGGTATTCCCAATGGCCTTTGCCCATTGGGTTTACCAATCAATAAATACCCTGAACACGGTTCTAGATTCTTCCATTCACGCTAAATGTCCTTTCTACAGTAATTTGGGAAAAAGGTTTTGATTAAAAATCTTAATTATTTATTTAAAACTCTCTAGACTCTTTTTAAAAGTTCGAGGGACTTGAGGATTAAAGGAGCCATCCGTATTTTAAATAATCTATAGTAGCCTACTTATAGTTTAGGATAAATGTAAACTCTGATTAAGATAATATAAAGTGCACTCAACTACCCTTTACCAGAACAGAGTACCTTGAAACTATTTTAAGAATAGCTTTTAAATATTTTAAAATCCTGTGGTATATTTATGATGTGTAAAAACAACTACTAACGAGATCAAACTTCTTGATTATTTGATAATATATTTATGTAATTGCTAAGAGTATAACGTACTTTTATTATATTAGAGCAATAAAGTAGGAAACGTATCGTATTACACGACTCAAAGAACCACATGTTTTTGCTTTTGTAAAATTAACATTACATATGATACATAAGTAGAGATTGTGTTTATTCGCAATTAAATAGAAATGATAAAGAAACTAAGTCTAAACTTTATCAATTATACCTACTTTTAAAAACATTGTTAGTGATATTCTTACCTAAAGAATTTGATGTGAAAATAAAGATAACATCCTTAACGATTTTAAATAATACTAACAATATCTAAAATAATTATTTGTAATTAAAGCAAAATAAAATATAAACATTTGAACTATTATCGTTGAAAGCAAAGGTGTTTTATGTGTAACTATCTTAAAATGAATGTTGAAATGTAGCTAAATTTGTTCAATATAATTTTCGAGTCGATTAATTTGATGGATCCTCTTACGAGATGTTATAAGTAAGGATCTTTGGAAAGAAAGAATATCATTTCACAGCTTAATTTATTATTTTAAAATGTTGTTTCTTAACTTTGCAATACGTAGGCCCCTGTCTATTTATATAAAAAATAGTAAGTCGAGATTTGTTTTGAATCATAACATTTTATATTGAGTTTAAATGAAACAAAAATGATTCTGCTTTCAAAACAAAAATTAGTTAAAAGAGTTTTAATTTTAGACGTGCCCAATCTTTGGGGAAATTTTTTTTAACGTCCTTTGGTTGGTTTTTTGGGATACACTCTTAACAATTTAGATGTATACTTTTTTTTTTTGTAAAACGTGTTCCACGGCTTACTACTCGTCCAGGAAATCTGAGAATTTATCATATACTCTAAAGGTAGGAGTAGGGAAGAAAAACGACGAAGTAGGACTGGAATTCAAACCCCAACCTTTTGATTACTGGTAGGCAAAACAAGACAGAATTGGCATCTTAATCCGTGCCTATGGATTCGGTTTGAAAAAATATTAATATGATTACCATTTCTAGCACCAGTAAAAAAAAAAAATCCACACATTTGTGTTTCTCCATTACTTTTGCCACAGATAATCCGACCTCGTGAACATTCTTGTTTATGGTGATTCTTTAGCATCAAAGGGTTAAATTACATGAAATAGAAAAATAAGGGGAGGGGCTTTTATTTCTAAGCTATGGATCTTTACGAGTAGCAATTCTTTTTTCCCCTACTTTCCAAGAGAGAAACACAAGAGCTGCGTATCGTCCTTATTTCCAGGGGGTAACTACCCTTCCCCTCCTTCCTCCCCGGTTACTTCTCTCGACTTGCTGTAATTCACGAGTCATTGAGGCCACTGATGAAGATGGAAGTACTGTTGGTGAGTGGGTTAAAAGGAAGGGGCTATGTCTCCTTTCCCCCTCCAACACTCTGACCCCCGCAGAGCACTAAAAGCTTCCCACTGTTTCTAGGTACATAGCCCGCACTTGTGGGCTCTGGGAGCCTTTGCACCCTACGTAGAATAATATCTGGGAATTAAGAATTCTATAACCATCCCTACTTCTTTTATTTCATCTCACTATTATGTTCCCAAAGAGCGTGGGTCACTGAACGAAATTTTCCTCGTTTTAAAGCACGAGGATTTAGTCGTGACGCTAGCATATCCGACTGTGACTTGAATGTCCCGGGTTCATTCTCATTGGGAAACACTGTGGATTATTTTATCGTCAAACAACGCTTTTATCTCTTCCCCAGGCAAAATGTGGCTACACTATAAAAATCACTTTTTTAATACTTTTACAATAGGTCAGATATAACATTTTCTCCTAGTTGATATTAGTTTTAAATCTCATGAACAAAAATTAACTAGAGGCCTATACCAAATATTAGTTTTAAAATAAAATTTAAACCCTGTATTTAGTATTTTTCATCGGCGTATAACCCGAATGGGTAGTAAGACGAGGTGCTAAAAATATATATTTAATTTTCCATCACCTGCTTCGGTGGTCAGCATGGTCTAAATAAATGTTTCCCAACACATTCCCCAGTCGTGTAACCCTTTCGGGGCAATGCCCTGCCTAGCCAACAAACTCCTTCCAGCTCTTCATTAAAAAAATAAATTAAAAACCGGTAATGTTGTATAGTAAAAACGGTCGCTCAAAATATTAATAATGCGCAAATGGTAAGCCAAACAAAGCTTTGATAAGAGGGAAAGAAAAGGCTTATAAAAGTAGATCTACATGTCATCACGTGTCGAAAACTGCGTTGGTTTATTGATCAGACCTACTATCAAAATAGTTTATGATTAATAACACTCATCGGTGCATCGTGTACTCACTGAAATCATTCGAGTCGACTTAACGCGTACATAATATTGTAAAAACACTGATCTAAGGCGTCACTATCGCAATATACTTAGTTTCAAACTATGGCAAGATAGGGTTCGAATCTCGATTGGATAAACTGAGAATACTTACTATACATTCTACATACTAATACCTACTTTATTAACGTGATTATGTGGATAGTCCTAACAAGTATTAAGACGCAGTGGATATTTTTACTTTCTCGCTATCTCACATGTAGAGAAAGTATTGTGATCGTCTAAATAATCGAACTCAAAATTTTGATGAATCTCTACGTTTCATGAAATCCTGAATCAGAATAAGTGGTTTTTGAATTTCCGTCTGTCTGTACCTACAACTAGAGCCTAAATTATTTTACCGTTCGGGCTAAAACTTGGTATCTAGGGTTTTCATAGGGTTGCCCCGAGGGACTTTTGGAATTGGATATCTAACCCTAAAATTAAGGGTAGTTTACTGAAGGGCTAAAAGAGAAAAAGTCGATTTTCTCAAAATCAGCTATAACGATTTTGATTAAATTTCATTTCAAAACATTTATAAATATTTAAAACAAGATGTCTACTCTAAATATTTCGGCAAAATGACTTTAAGGGCTCCGATCTGATGTGTAAATTCACATTTCTTATCATGTCTCCGAAACTATTTGAAATATAAAATTACTTATCATTGCAAATATATAGATCTATCTATAATACAAATCTTTTATTCGAAACATATTTTTATAAAACCAATAACCTTCAAGCTATACCCAAATACATATATTTCTTAAACTTTTCGAGCACTAAAGTTTAAGTATTGCGACCGTAAAAAAAAATCTAACCTGACATGTTGATGGATGTCAACGTCTCATGACCCCCCGAACCCTAAAAAGTGGTTTTTACAATGCCGTCTGTCTATGTGTCTGTTTAACCCTAAAATTAAGAATGGATTGATAAAAAGCGAAGAGAGAAAAAAATAATTTTCTGAAAATCGGACTCTATCGATTGTGATTAAAATTTATATCACTTTACAGAAGCGGAAATTTCCGTATCTTCGCAACTATTTGATATACTAAATGACTTATCATTGCAAAATTGTAGTAAGTTACTATTAAAAACAAAAACACTTTTATTTGAAATGTATTTTTATAAAACTAACAGTTTCTGAGATATTCACAAAAATAACACAATTTTGTGGGCTTTAGTTGTAGAAATACTAATTAAGTTTAAACGCAATAATTATCCAATGCCACAGAGTAATTAAATATAAGTAAGTCTCTCAAAAATATTATGTTATTTTCCCTTAAGCCTCCTAGGAGAAATATTAGCTCAACAATGATCTATCTCCATTTTAGACTCAATAGTCTATATTTTACATTTTTTATTTGTCAAAATTTATAAATGAGGAATTTAATAGCAATGCGATGACCTGAAGATGTCGTCGAAAATGTTAACCAGAAGTAGAAATTTTAATACGAAGTGTCGACCCTTGTGGACCCAATATCGATATTTTTATTGGTCCAAACATACAAATGAGGACATTAATTCTTTAAAAATAAAATTACAAAATTTAAAATCGGGACTAAAAAAAGTTTTACACAATTAATTTATGCTTGGACTTGCTACTGTATATTATTTCGTTTCACATAGCCTATATTAGGAGTTTTGAGTAAATATCTCCATTTCTAAACAATAGAGTGAGAAAGTCCGTGCGAAGTCCCGTACCATTTATTTTCCCGTCGATGATTCATCTTGTTTTTTAAGTGGAGCCTAAACATGTTTTACGTAGATATAATGTCTGTGAATAGGTAGTTGGATTAGTTGACTAAAAGTTTAGGTCGGGGGCTTACAACATAAAAGTGCTCGAGGGCCACAATTTAATCCATGAGTTTAGTGGTGGGCCACATCATAATTGGCTAAAAGAGTGGAAGGATACAGGACTCCCGCGGATACACGAGTTGTTAGAAAACTAGAGCTCAGTTAAATTTATTACTGACTGAACATTAGTTGAGGATTTCATGGATATTTTCCTCTCAAGTCAAAAAGCTTTCCGTTTACCAAAAACATAAATTTTTCTATAGTAGATTACTTTCCAAGAAACTTTATGGGCCGCAAAAATAGGTACCGTGGGCCTCCAGTTTGAAACCCCTGGTCTAGGTGACAATAATTAATTTCCAGGGGAGGCTAATAATTATATTGTATTATAACTAGTAAATATATAATAGCAAGGTTCTACTGTATAGTGTAAATGTTTCACTCATGGTTTTAAAATCATGTGCCTGTATCATTTGTGTGTTTAGAGTAACTAATGAAGTACATATAGTTTGTGCTATTGTTTCTTTTTAAATTGAAACAATTATAGCTAACGCTTAAGTTGACATTACTGTATTTTTGTAGACAGTACAGCCGTTAAACTAATTCAACAATATTGATTTATAGATCAAACACCAAATTAAATAACAATGGTATAGTAAAAGCCATTACCTTTGCCCCATTTACAAATGGCTACTTCCAACTACCACCACTTATGGGCTTGTACAATAACAATCAAACAATGACTGGCCAATAAAAAATCAGTGTTACGATGCGGCTAAAGCAAGTTTACTTCAATAAAATATTCATAAACTGCACAAATGTAAACACTAGGAGGAAGCTATTAGCCTACAGATCAAGTTTTTAAACTTTAGTTGAGGTAAAAGAGATGAATTGTTTATGTCGTAAAAAAATTTATAGTTGCAATTGAGTAAAAAGTATTTTTTTTTCACTCTTTCTCATTTTCACTTTTGTTTTATCATCGCGGTACTGAGGATGAAGAAATAAAGCAAATCGAGATAGACAGAAAGATCTTGACACAATTTTATGGGCCATCAAATGACGATGATCACCTCGTAAAGAGTGCGTGAAAATACCTAGGCGCAGGTACTTTAGGGAGTCGAGAGACAAAGAGGGACGATGTCCAAGGCGCGGACACTTAAAATTAGTCTTTATATACTTACAAAGCACAATCGTTTTGAAACAGTTTTAGATTTTTTGAAATACAAAATATGGTTTATTAAGTAATAAACATCACTATTTAGACGGTGATCAACTTTAAGATGTGGTGCTGGAAAAGAATAGAGAAGATAAATTGGACAGATCGGTGACTAATGAGGTTCTAAGAAAAGTCAATGGAAAAAGAACCATTTTACAGGGGATTCTACGAAGAAAGGCCAACTATATGGGTCATATTATGAGATTTTATAAGTATGTTTTCCATACATTAAAAAAGGTTTATGACATTTTAAATTTTAATTACGATAAATATAAACAAGATCAATTACGATTAATTTTAACCTAACGGTTTCTTTTATAAATAGGCCTAGATGCTATTTAGCCTTTTTAAGCTAGGAGAGTGAAAAGGGAAACCCAATTTTACCAATGCTACCTTTAATGACCATACCAGAAATCAATCCCAGGACCATTAACTCAGTAGACAATACTAAGTAAATGCAATAGAAATTAACTTGCATCATTATGGTGATTTGTTTGCTTATTTGTATAACATGATTATCTATTTGAGCATGGTTGGGACTGTCAGTGAAGGGAACATGTCCAAAAACCGCTTTGGTGGTCGAATGAGCTAAGGCGTCACTCTTGTAATATACCAGACTGCCGATGAAGAGATATCAGGATTTGAATCTTGGTAGGGTGGCTTGAATGTGGGTTTTCTTGAATGATTTTCCCCTCGTCCTTCATGCAAATGCGCCTAAACTTAATCTAAATCAACCCTTTATCCATAACAGATTAGCGTAATTAGTTCACATGTGTACAGCCCCAAACGGTAGTAAAACACTGTGGAAAATAAAATAAATAAAGAACCTGACTTTGACACAGTAAGCAAAAGTTCCATCTTTTTCTGATATGGTTGTGGTTCTTTACTATCAACGTGGATATCATACCATTTCAAGAGGATATTGGCTTATTTACTTTAAAACATTTATCTTTTCCTTTCAGGTTGAATATCTTAAATCACTCCTTTACAGAGCTATATATATATTAATATATTTAGATATTCAACCTGATATCCAACTCCTTTACAGATATTATATATATCTGTACAGCGCTATATATATATATATATATCTGTACAGCGATATATATATATATAATTCGCTGTATAATAAATATATATTATATATATCTGTAAAGGAGTGATTTAAGTTATTCAACCTGAAAGGAAAAGATAAAAAATGTTTTAAAGTAAATAAGCCAATATCCTCTTGAAATGGTATGATATCCACGTTGATAGTAAAGAACCATAACCATACCAAAAAAAGATGGAACTTTTGCTTACTGTGTCAAAGTCAGGTTCTTTATTTATTTTATTTTCCACCGTGTCTTACTACCCGTTTGGAGCTGTACACATGTGAACTAATTATGCTGACTGTTATGGATATTAGATTAAGTGTAGGCGCATTTGCATAGAGGACGAGTGGAAAACCATTCAAGAAAACCCACCTTCAAGCCACCCTACCAAGATTCAAATCCTAATATTATCTCTATCATATATATAAAACTAATAATACATAACCAAACTAATGATTTCTTTCTTGGGTTTCATGTAAATTAATTCAATTACTCTCGAATAAAGACAAATAGGATAAAGAATAATTTGCAGTAGTAAAACTCTTCAAAATCTGTATCTATTTAAAGGCAGTTAAATTGACTGACCGGTTGTAGATTAAGACAAATCAAGTTCCTTATACTGGTTTTTTTCAGTGGCGACTAATGGAATGTTGCCTCGAGAAGCATTTTATTTGAATATAGACCTGCACGTTATGAGATAAGCTACGAGGTGATTTTTCTTAAGTGCCACCCATCGTGTTGCCCCTTAGAGATGTTTCCAACTTTCACTAACTATCCCAAGGACAAACATGAGAAGAGTGAATGCGATTTCAATCTCCTGGAAATATGATGTAAAACACCCCTTGTTTCCTAGTGCACCCAGCTCTGAGTCAAAAATGCAAGTTATATTAGGGTTGTGGAAGGAAGAAAATCATATTAGTATTATCATTTATTTGTTTGCTTCTGACTATAATACCCAGGTCAAACCAGGAGTAAACGAAATGTATGTTTAAAAAAGATTATTTTAAATTTATCAGTTGGTTAAGGTTGGCCCCAGGGAAATCTAAAATTTTAAAACAATGACTTTTTATACGTGGCTGTGGCCTAAAATTGTATTTAAATTATCATTAACATACAAATTTCATTAACAATACTTCTGAAAAGGAAAACCTAGGCCTACCTATAGTTACACTCGAAATCATTGATCACTTTGTAGTATGAATGTGCTAAAAGAATTTTATAATTACTTTTTATCTCATCTATTTAAATTTGACGATAGCATGCAAATGATAACGGCGAAATTCTATACGGTCAGCGAGTTAAATATTAATTATAATTTCAGAAATACTATTAAAATATAGTAAAATCAAATGACACCTCCCCATATAATAAACAACATAAATAATATTGGGAAAGCCTATTAGTAACAACTTATAGTTTCATAATCTAAAATATTCAAATCTATTATTATTTTTACGTAACAACAAATATTATTTAATATACAACAACACTACACTAAAATAAATAATAAAGTATTAATGTGAGAAAATTTACTGACCACAATAAACATTATTAAGATGTCATTAATATTTTTTACCATGCCTTACGTTTACATAAGAACTACTAAACACCTTTTGTAACTACAAAATGCATTTTTTATAATTTGTTTCTAATCGCAATTAATTATAATCATATGTTTAAATTTTGCGGTTTTGTTTCATTTCACTGTGGTTTTTATTGTATTCATAACAAAAATTATACACTGTAGGTCTAAAGGTTAAAAATTACTTACCAAAAAATACTTGAATTACTTTAAGGATAAAAGCGAGTGATAATTTGTAAATTCTGGTGCGTCCACGTTTTATAAATTACTGCTTCGTGTTCTGCATGTTTATCTCAAGTCGCACAGGCTATACATTATCAGAATACTTATACTTGAATAAAACTAAGTATTGTAATGCAAGGAGTGTACTAAGAAGATGTCGATTTAGATCCAAATCTGAAACTTACGACCCAGAAGCGGAGAGTTGACGCCAAGCGTTGCGTTGTCCGACATCTTGGATCGTCGCAAGCATGCAGCACTCATTCTCCATCTTTCTCTTCTTGGCGGGACCACCAACCTCCAGGCGAAACTAGGCGTGCGCTAACATGTCGCGACTAACCGATCAACTATGAATGGCTACTGCATGCTTTGAACTACAAACAAAGAAGTTTTTATTATAGGCTTCATAGAAAATTTAAATACAAATTTTACTCAATTAGCTTGCTATAAAAATCAAACAACTGTAACGAGTAGTACTAAAATTTATGTTTTTATAAATCCTCTTATTATATAACTTACAATTTGTCTACTAAATTAATATTTCTAAATAAATTGTTTGATATTTCACCTGTATCAAAACGTAGAAAATAAATGAAATCATTAAAACACCAATAAATAATTCAGAAAAGGTTTTGTTGCTGTCTTGGATGCTGTAGCGTAAATATTTGTCAAAACACAAAAATTTTTAGCCTACAGGCTAATTAAGTCACGAAGCTGGGATTTATTAAAAAATCCTTAATCCTTCTAAGCTATTATTTGAAATTTCTGATACTCATAACAAAATTTTACCAATTATCGTGTTTATTAAAGTGTTTTCAAGCCTATCTATAAATACATTAAGATAGTTTATAGCAACTTTTGGGCATTAGCTTAATCTATAATATTTCTTATCTTATATTACTATATGTAAGTTCATAGTAAAGACCAAAAGAAAGGTAAAAGTAAACTATTATTTATATAGTTACAAACAATTTTGCTTTGGATGAATATTACAGCCTTCAGAGTTTAAGACTATCTTTGACTAGTAATAGGCCTATCATTAGTAGGCACAATAGCGGCTTACAAATGACAAATTTAATTTTAAAAATGTAAAATAATATTAGGAATAAAATGTGTAAAAAAGTCATCAGAATATAATATCTACCATATTTTTAAGTCCTATGGTAAACTGGATCAACGTACCTTCTTCGGTGGCCACATGGCCTAAGGCGTCCGCTCGTGTTAGGGTAGACTGCTGATGACAGGAAATTGGGGTTCGAATCCTGGTCCAGTGAACTGAGGGTAGTTTTTCTAAATGGTTTCCCACTCACCCTCCATGTGAATGAGAGTACACTTCATCTAGATTTAATCTTCCTCACCCCTAACTCATCAGCGTAATTAGTACATATGCGTGCAACCTGAACAGATGTTAAGATGTGGTGCTAAAAAAAATGGACTGACTGACTGTTTAAAATAGTACCAACTATGCCTAGCCTACTTTAGACTAAGGCATATTTTAGATTATATGGTTGTGTAATCCATATAAACATAATCAACCGGAACTTAAGCTGTTCTTTATGGGTAACTTAAAAGAGTCATTAATAGTAATGTCATATTATTGGTTATTATTGGTGAACACAATATATATTAACTACAAGTAGTTTTGTTAATATTTTACTTGTTTATTATATCTAAAATATGTAAGGATTTAAAGGGTAGGGCTTATTTGTCTACTTTGAAAAAGAACATCAGGTTGGCTGGTTCTATTTAAAAAAAAGAAATAAACATGATATATAAAATAGTCTGCACGTGGTAGGTGATTAAAGTTGAGTTTCACACATCTGCGCGCACAAAAATATTCCCTCACATTCGTACACATACTAAGCTTCAACTTAACTTATTTACAACCTCCATCTGCCTTACCAGAATAACTTAGTACCACTTTGTAGTACTTCTATAATTAAACTAGACTTTGTAGTCAACAATTTTGCCCTCACAATTTATTCCAACCTCATTTATTTCACAAGGAAGTATCGTTAACTCTTTCAAAAAATTGTATTTTATGTTTTAGTACGAGTTCCTCAGTGAAAGACTAATGTGGGGAAATAAGCCCCAACAGGACATCTCACGATATATGCGTATCTTTACAGCGTGTGTGTCTCTTTGAAAACGTCGTAGAATCCATCCGAGCTCCTATCCGTAATTGTGGCCAATTTACCGGACAGTATTTTTATTATTATTTACGTCTTATGTTATAAAGATCTACAGTACTTAAAAATTTACCCAATTTTATGTATTGTATTTTATTTATTTATTTGAGGTATTTAACGCGCACTTTATGACCCAACAAATTATATTAGCACAGGAGAATTTCTATGAACGATAGCCAAAGGGCCTATCAATTTTGCCGTGAAAGGTATTTTCACACACTTTCAAGGGTTCTTTTACATGACACAATCGATAGAGGACCAACAGCTTTACATCTCCTCCGAAGGAAGGTGTGCTACAGATTTTCATCGCTAAATTATTATTATTAGCACCGCGTCTTACTACCCGTTCGGGTTATACGCACTTACGCTAATGTGCAATGGTAGGGTGATTGTGAGATGAAATGGAGGACCTACAGTTTAACGTGGAATCCGAACCACGGTGGAGGCCTGGCATTCCTCACATTCACAAGTTGTGATTAATACACATCTTGTCAGAGGTGAAGGAAGGGTTTGGCAATCAGATAAATTTGTGCCGGGACCGAGGATTGAACCCTGGACCCCCAGCACAGAAGTCCGACACCTTATCCCTAGACCACCAGGTCACCTTTTCATCGCTAAAGAAAATTCCGTCAACACCGGCTGTCCTTGAACCCACAAACATTTGGTCCTGAGGCAAGCCCTTTACCCCAAGACCACAGAGGTCGACAATTTTGAAATAATTGTATATTTTTACGGGTAAATACTTGAGGAAACCCAAGTGAACCCCAGTATAATTTATAGATAACTTACATTAAAAAGATTCATAGAGACAAAATTAAATAATTAATTTTGTTTTTATAATATGAAAATATAGATTTATTTCTAGGATTATAATTTAAACATTAAGCAATAATCTTATACAGTGATTCCTGGAACTCGAGCCAACTAAATTTCATCAATATTTTAATGAAATCTTAGGCCTAAATATTGTGGATGTGTCCAACAATTTCAAATCTCCAAAGGGAAAACCATAAATTAAGAAAAATACAATTTTTTTGACAGAAATTTCTCAAGTTCCCCCAATACGATTTTTATTTTGTTTTTAAATAAAAATATTTACTTAGAGAATTTTATCACATTTTACCAATTTTAAATAGTGAGACCGTAATCTTTAAGATTATATCATTTACGTTATTTGGCAAAGGTATGGATGCTATTGACATAGTTCTTCCGAGGTCTTAAAAAGTGTTTGTGGTATCAACACCACTAAAGTCTGAACTTAACGCTGGTCTTTACTACGAATACTCTGACTTGTGCAAGAAATTAAGTTGACCTAGGCGATTTTTTCGCCCCAATAGGACTCGCTAAATATAATTCGACGAAGAAAATTTTATTTTCAAGTGGATATTATATATAAGTGTGATTTAGTGAATTTTTAAAAATAACACATAAATAATATCAATCAAATGATTATTTATTTATTTAAAATTAAAAAGAAACCTAATGCATTTGTGAAATTAATTTTAAAAACAATTAAATCATTTTAAAGACAGTCTTAAATATCTCATCCCAACCGTATTCATCTTACTCTTGTGCTTCCCCTGGCAAACCCACACTTCACATCCATAAAATAATGTTGGCGTTAACACAATTTTATATACTCGTATCGACATAGTCAGTTACAATGGGTGCTGAAAGAGTGCGGTTTGATAGGTAATCCAATAGGTCTTACGTTGGTTTGGGCATGTTGAGAGGATGAGTGTGGATCGAGTGACGAGGCAAATATATGAAGGTAGAGTGTGTGGATCAAAAGAAAAGGGTAGGCCATGTAAGACTTGGCTAAATGTTGTAGACGAATGTGTGAAAAATAGAAACATTAATAGTTTAAGAATAAATTATTATTATTATTTAGTACCGCGTCTTACCACCCCTTCATGTTATAAGCTTAAATACTAATTATGCTAATGGATTAAGAATTGGGAAGGTCGAATATAGAGGAAGTGAACCTGCAATTTCGTGTAAGGAGAGTGGAAAACCATTAAGGAAAAACCAACCCCAGTTCACCTGACCAAGATTCGAACCTCGAACTCTCCGTCCTGGGCAGTCGAGCTCAACATGACTAGTGCGTTAGCCAACTACGCCACCGAGGAGGGTTTGAAGAATAAAAGATCATGTATAACTTTGTGTATGAATGTTGTTGAAGCGAAGGGAGTATGCAAGGATAGTAAAATATGAAGAAAGTTAGTGAGGATGTATTAAGTACGGAGTTTTTTTTAGCTATATACACAGTTTCTTGTCCCCCCGTAAGAGAATGGCGTAAATAGACATGTAAATGTCAAAGACATTCTCTCTAAAAATATATCAATGTATGACACATATTATTGTAGGGCAGATTAAAATTATCTGTTTATCTGTCAAAATAAAATATATTTTAAATTTGTTTAGATTCAACCCCCAGTAAATATATTTATAATCAACAGAAGCTTCGTTTTTATTAAGATGGCTACTGTGTGAAACAAAAATTCTAACTACTTGTTATTTACCCTCCAACAAAATAAGAACTCCCCATCGACTGAAATGAAATAAAGCAAGAAGTAACCCAAGTATAAGAGAGATGGAAACACTGTTATGCGACTCGTAAAATTAAGTTTTTACGACCGTTTTATGTATAGCGAGTTGTCATGTTAACTTACACCCGTGCAACACCGAATGAACTCATATAAAGTGAATCAGGAGAGGAACTTGTAACACGAGAGAGGGGTGGGTGGGTGAGAGGAAGTAGGGAGAGGGAAGTTTCAGAAATCTTATACTAGATGAAGGTACAGTACCTATAATCCGTGTTTTTTTATTATTATTTTCTTAGACGTAAAATGGCTCGCTTCTTCGTTTATCTAAATGTCCAGCATGAAGTATACTTAACAGTTTAACATACATGAACAATGTTTGTGTCTTCTTTCCTTTTGAAATGATAGAGACTTAAATCAAAATTATATTCTATAGCTCAAACCATTCCGCGTGTCCATACATGTGTGATTTTTGTGTATTAATATCAATTTGCTCCTACTGATATATTTATTTGCTTCAATCTATTAATATGCCTTTACCATGAAATGTAATAGTTAAAAGCTACTACTTCTACCATCCATTATAAAACTAGTAATATTTATTTAGAACCAATACGTTCGCTCACTAAATTAATTTGTATGTGGTTAGTCATATGGTTAGTGAAGTTTACTAGTACAGTTATATCCATAGTCGCTTGCATAGTCGCAACACGGGCTCTCCCTAAGAGTCCTGTATAACTTTTTAGGTCCTATATATATATATAGGGCCTGTATATATATATATATATATAATAGGGCCTGTATATATATATACATATATATATAGGGCCTGTATAACTTTTTATGTCCTATATATATATATGGCCTAAAAAGTTATATATATAGTTATATATATATAGTTATATATATAGTTATATATAGTTATATATATAGTTATATATAGTTATATATATAGTTATATATATAGTTTTATATATATATAACTGTACTTGTAAACTTCTCCATCTTCTTCACTAACCATTTGACTAACCACATACAAATTAATTTAGTGAGCGAACGTATTATTACTAAATAAATATTACTAGTTTTATAATGGATGGTAGAAGTAGTAGCTCATAACTATTAAATTTCATTGTAAAGGCATGTTAGTAAATTGAAGCAAATAAATATATCAGTAGGAGCAAATTGATATTAATACACAAAACTCACATATGTATGGACACGCGGAATGGTTTGAGCTATTAGAATATCATTTTGATTTAAGTCTCTATCATTTCAAAAGGAAAGAACATATATATGTATGTATCTTATTAATAGTCGAACGTGGGTTATTATATGAATTTGACGATTTAAAGCAAAATTACAAAGTTTAGAGATTTCACGCAGGAAAAAAAAAATCAGTTTAATTTGCTAAAGGACGGGGTCAACTGCACACCATAAAATCTCTCTTAGTTTGTTGAAGAAACTCAAATGATTCATCGATCAAGGGAGAGCATCAAATAATCATTTTGTTGTGGATTTCTTTTAAATTTAGTTATGAGCCTCAAAATATATTACTTATTTTTTATATAAGTTAGCCCGCACAATAAAATACAAGGCTTGCAATCATATAATTTAAAATATGTTCACTAAAGATAAGGACATTTGAATAACATTACAACTTACTGTAATTATAGGTTCAACTAGACGAGTTTTGTATGAGCACGTGACGTATTCTTTCCTTTCTAACAACCATCAGCAATTTCATTTGTAACTATTAAGTTTAACGCAAGAGTTATTATTTTATTTATATACTAATTTCAGGGGTAGAGACGACGAAGATCGCTTAAAATAAATGATCCCGAATAAGTGGGAAGAGAAGATTGGGAAACCACAGAGAGAAATCACACTATTAAAACATTCCACTACCCCTTGTTGAGACTCGAGCCTTGACCTGCCCGTTTCTTGTAGCCCAGTTTATTGTAGGCTTAATGAATTAAGGGGGCCACCTATGGAAGTGAGACATTGATGCGCAGATGTTAAGCTCTAACGCAATATTTAATTCTACGATGCGTTAATTCAAAATAAGGTTCATGCCAAAACAATGTCATTAGGGCTGTTTTTCCTTAACAAGCCTATAGATTTGAGTTTTTTTAATCCATGCTCCTTTCTATCTGTTCATGTTATGCGCATGATAGTTCCTCTAATTGGGTATTAATGAATAATGAAGCATTTTAGAGGTAATGTACGCGCATTTTCGTGGAAGTAGAGTAAGAAACTCTTTAGAAATAAACATATTCAGTAGACCACCACTGAACCGGGATTGAGTTTTATTATTATAAAAAATATGTTAAACTCCAACATTAATTCATTTTAAGCGACTTTATTATCATATTTGTGGAGATATGAGACTAGGCTTGGGGGAAAAGGGTTCTAGATTTATACATCCGCTAACAAATACAGTAATTTTTTGATAGACTCACAAATATTTTTAAAAATATTTGAGAACTAGCAGTGAGCTTTCCTCTTTACCTTGAGATTAGAAATCTCGTAGTTGTGTTAACTCTTTCTCATTGACTTGACAAAGGGTGTGCTGTAGGTGAAGGGTTCAAGAGAATATAAGCTTTAACAGAATAGATGAATAGTTTCAGAAATGTATAATTTCTTGCTAACCGAGGCGGCTATCGTAAAACCATATTACCACTGGCTTGGGGTGACATAAATGATCATTGTGGTATTATTTATTACTACAGTATTATGATTAAAAATACAAATTAACCAACAAGATGGACTTGCAGTTGGCACGCGCTATCTATCTAGAGATGCCGAGTTTCGATTATGAACGAATTTACTGAGGAAACTATTTCCTTAATGGGTTATCTTATCTTCCCAACACGCAAGATATGTGTATTATCTTTATTTTTTAAATAAAATTGATATAAATATTAATTTTCATCTTCGTTGATGTAATAATAAAATAATTCACCGTATCAATTGAATTTGTTGGCATGCGGAAAAAGGTTTCTTGTCTGATTTTCCGGCTATGGAGGAGATCAAAGGTTGGATCCTGGACTGGTGAATGAAGGTATTATTTTTATAATAAATGTATTCCCACCATTCTTCCACGAAAACGATGGTAGGCCTACATATCCTCTAAATTCTATAATTTTTAAAACCGGTACATTTTAGTACATTTTAGTGTATACACACACACACACTTGTGTATAGTCTGGACGGGTAAAAGTGCACATAAATTAATCAAAATGGAATTTAAAAAATACAATTTAACTAAAAATGTTAGATGTGTTGCCTTTTTATTCAGAATCTCTAAACTCTTTTTTTAAACAAGTAATGAAATAAAACTTAGTTTTCATGGAGAATGCTCTGCAAGTTTAAAGCCATGAACGGACGGGAATCCCACGCGTAGTTTCCGTGCTGGTTCTCAGTCCGAGGATTTGACATTAAAAGACTCGGTACTGGAGCTCTACTCGGTTTCTATAGCTCCTACGTCCGTATAAACCATTGCCGGCGAGCTTACGACAGTTGTCTGCCCAAGTTCCGGGACTACAATGTGTTCCACAACTATTATTCCGGTGTACTCCTATTTTCATTAAAAAAGACTTTTAGAAAATAGAGATATATTTTTTCGCACTCAAAATTAATATTATTCTACTATTTAATTAGTGGTGTTAACAATATTTATCAAAAGTGGAAGCTGTAGATTATAATGCTTGACGTATGAATACGTGAAAGTAGATTTTCTAAATTTTTTAGCTGTAAAATAAGGTCCATTCTATTAAATTTGCAATGTAGTTTTAACATATAAGCTTACTAAAAACCTTTTCAGTCACAAGTCAGATCATGTGATCTACATTTGTCAAAATTTATAGATTATTTTATAATTATTTATATTATCTAAAACTCTTTGATACAAAAGCGTCTTGTTAGACCCAATATCGACCTATTTTATGGATATAAATGGACAAATGAGGAACTTTAATAGAAATATATTGACCTGAAACTGCTATTATTATATTTTTTATCCCCACGTCCTACTATACCTGTTCAGGTTATACGCATTATAAGATAATTAAACTGCTATTGTGGTGTCGGGATGAGAAAGGAGGCATTTTAGAGATAATATCCGCATCAGCGTAGACGAAGAATGGGAAACCACTTAGGAAAAACCACCCTAGTAGATAGGAGTGGAATTTGAACCCAGATTTACCCTTCTTCGACAGGCCAGTCCAACACGAGAGTGACGCCATAGACCATTAGGCTACTAGGTTTCTATTAAAATTACAAAAATTTTATTGAATAAATAATAAGACTTTAACATTTAATACAGGCTACTAATATTGTTTTTATGTAAGTTATATTGATTGGATCATTAAAAGTTCATTGACAATTTATAAAAATAGAATTCGACAAAATTTGAATAAACTGTCGATGCATTTTTAGTAAAATTATATATTATTTACATCAAAACAATATTTTAAAGTCTTATTATTTCTTATTACAACACTCCTTACTTATAATATTATTTTAGAATGTTTTCTAAAATGTTAATTTTTACCGAATTTTAAAATGTAACCCCGTTCCCACTCCCTCTCCTACCAACGCATCATCGGAACCGGTTTAAAACTAATATTTACGTCTCTTAGTGTTTTATTAATTTGGGAAAAATATTCATTTTCTTTAGTTTAACAACGTATTTATTAAAGAATATATATATATTTTATCGAAGTATTGCGCAATTTGCGCTCAGGTTTGCTAATACTAGTAATAAGTAAAATGTTATTAATGCTGGGCTCAAAAAATATTTTTTATTAAAGGCTTTTCTACCAGACTCCCACTATATTTCGATAGTGTTCTAGGGCTGGACACCGCACGGTTAGTATTGGCCTTGGGATCAAGGTTGTTATGGCTCAATCTTAGGACTGGGATAACTTAGTTTTACTCTTACTCTTGGAGGCACGTTTGATTCAGAGATCGTTATGAATACAGCGTCAAACGTTAATATCCTCTTTAGTGTATACAATAACTTAAAATGTAATAATAAAAACATTACGCGGGCTTGATTGATTAAATAATAATACAGCTCCACTTATTACTCAGGATTGATGAATAGCTACATCAAAATGTCGACATCTCTCTCATCTATTAATACATTTTTATGAAGGTATAGTGGACATATTAGAGACTTAGACAACATTAATTTATTTTATTTTTCAAATCCTTTATCAAATCTTTTTAAATAACTAATATTTTCTTTTTTTAATTTTATAAGCATTTTAAAATAAAGTTTTGACTATTTTCTCCCTTTTGACTACTGACAACAAGCATTGTGTTAGTGATTTTTAACTGTGAAATTCTTTTATTGGGTCAATATATCTCTACTTGTTTATGCCATTCATACAATTTTTTTAAAATTCCACTAGTTGTTTAACATAAAGAAATAATAATAGTACAATGATATTCAACCTGCATGTTTTAAACACGAAACGACTTAAAAATTAACTTAAACATATGACTGCATACTAAGCACTCCACCCGTGTGGTAGTATTGTAATATGTTTCTATTTAATTGTATCAACCTCCCCGGTGATGGAATTATATATTGCACTCGGTGCACCCAGCCAGGGTTATAACACTGACCTCCCCGTCAAAGTGCGATGAAGCCGCATTTGGAATATTGAGACACGTTGCAGATATCAGAAAATACCACTCCGTTTAATGAGGATTTCGTTTTTTATAAATATTGTTTTACGCGTGAACTAAGGTGCCTATAGGATTAAAAACTTTACATTTTAAGTTTTGAATAGTAAAATTATCTCATCTTCAAATACGTTCTACGCGAAGTAATTCATTTCTGAGATTAAAGTAAACGATAAGAAACATAGATCTAGCTTTCCTTAAACAAATAACGTCAATTTTAAATAGGGTCCAAACAGAAAAAATCCAAAATAATTTAGGATTGCATAAGTTTTTTTTTTTTTTTTTAAGTTTCAGAGCTGCCATTCCTTAAGGAAATATCACAGTGTAGGCCTAAGTATATTTACCTTCCAGTAGGTGGTTAACTAGGTTTCTTTCCAACTCGCTTTCTAACAATATTTTTTTCAAATATGTTATTTTATTTTAACATAATATCTAATCAAAGGAAACCTAAATGAATTCGTCCAATTTGTCGATAAATTATATTATACTCATATCATATGTTATAAGATTCATATGTTTCAAAAACATAGTTAATACTTATCCAGTTTCCATTTTAAACTGTTCTGCAATTAATCGTGGAAAAATAGATATGATTCCACAAGTCATCAAAGCTAGAAGACGGATTTTAATAGCATACATTTTTCCTTCTAAATTTCATAAAAATCTATTCTTAATTAGTTGACATATTTTTCCTTATTAAGCTTTTGCTAGCATTTTTATTTATTGCTTCTCTAAAATCATTTTATGTAACTAATAAATTAGTCAATTATCTTAAACGAATTCCAGATTTCGCATGACGCTTAACTTTGGCACTAAATTTTAAGCAAATACTTTCAGGAAGACGGCAACAGAAATTTGTTCCACTGAAATGAGCTTAAGTAATAAAGTAGGATGGCCTTTGAAAGTTGTCTCTGCATGCAATGTGTTACAATGTAGGTTTTTTTTTACAATGTGAATTGTTGATTCTCGCCTTAAGTTTGTGTGTGTGTGTGTGTGTGTGGTGTGTGTCCGTGCAAAAGGTCACATGTCACATTCGTTTAGCTTAAAATATGCTCTTTTACTTGAAAGTTTACTTTTTTTAATTTATTTTACATGAGTGTAGATGTGATAAAATGTTATGTATAAGATATACATGGAACATATTACTTTGCATGTGTGTGAATACCTACCTAAAATATTAAACACAAATTTATATTACTTGAGAATAATTTATTTACGTGTAGGAAACACGTACCTATAAGAAAATGGTAAATAAGACGTACGCTTTTATAAGCTCTTCACCCTCTTTCCACTCCTTTACATCTTTGGATGAAAGAGGAGATATTAAATTAAATATTTTGATATTTTTAAGAGTACAGTCTAACATCTTAGCTCACTCAGTAGCGTGTCTGCCAAATGATCTAAGGGTTCCAGGTTCGATTCCCGGCATGGCCTAAAATGTATTATTATATGGGTTTACCCTTTCACATTGATACATTAATGGCTGGGGATTGGATACTGTGCCTGGCCTAATCTTAAGAGAGACTATAAGTCATATGAAGCCACGATAGGCCTAGCAAGCGGATAGTGGAAAATATGACTTGAATAAAAAACGGACCCAGGCCATAGGCTGGAAACAGTAAGTTAATGGATGTAATGTAATATTTTTAAGAGTACACTTAAACTGATATTGATGATAATAATATATTAAAAATACTTTGGATATATTTGTTCTGTACAATAGTTTTTGACAAATTAATTTAAGGGGTTCGGTTAGTGAATATAGCTTAGAAAGTATTAACCCGTTTCAGCCTAAAAGGAGCATGGGAAACGTTTTTTTAATGCGTCAGTACACCCGACTAGGGTTCGAACCCGACCTTCTTGTCACTGGCAAGCAAGAGATGACGGAACATACACCTCTTCACGTAAGTTCACAGCTATCAGTTTTCATTAAATGTCTATTCTCTTACAAATGTGGTTAGATTTTAAAACCATCATTTCATATAAATCCTTATTAATGTCCATTCACATTTTAAATATGATGGGGTTTAGCTTACTCATAAAAAAGGGCAATTAATAAATTAATTTGTAAATCATTTTTAAGTATTTGATTCTTCGTTTATCCATAAATTATAAACGAGTACATGATTTAATTATTTAATTAATCTGAAGAAACTTACCAATACACAATTTACTAATACTTGAGTGACTCAAGGATTTAAAAAAGATGTTAATTGTTTTGAATATTTGTTAATATCTATAATATTTGTTTTACTTTACTTTTTTAACCATAATTTTTATAAGAATCACAATTTCCATTCAATTGATCATGGGCTTGATTTAAAAAGATTATTTAGCTCCTTCGTAATTTGCTACTTTATGTTCCCAACATAATTATTTGTATCATAGATTCAAAAGTTCCCTAAACTTAAGGTCACCATCTCATTGAAAAATATACTATTTCACTGATATATATGAATTAAATGATCACGTACATTCTATTAATAATTAAATTAAATTTTAAATAATTTCTGCTTTTATTTAATCTATTATATAATTTATTGCTTATATATAAATATAAATTATATATCAAATCTACGTTAATGGGTGAAAGTATGGATGCTATTATGTTATGAGTTCCCAATGTAAAAAAAGTAGTCGAGATATTAAAAAACGAAGATTGGCAAAAAAATAATAATCATAAAATGCCTGAAATGTTGCTTGGATTTATTACATTCCCTGTGATTTTAACAGGCAGGAAAGTTGGCTAAGACGATATTTAACCCGAGTACGACGACCAGTAATCACACTATCTTTAGAGGTAAGCTTTCCTGAAATAATTGGCGTAGACAAGTTAAGGCTATCGAACTCATAACATGCTCGAACTATATTAGGCTTTTTTTTTTTTGTTATCGTCTAACAACTCTTAAATATAAATGTAAATTTTACTAGAAAAAGAAACTAATGTCACGACATTTGTGAAGTTACTTTATTTACTAGGCTTTTTAGGTCTGATTATAAAAATTGAATTATTATTATTATTATTATTATTATTAGCACCGCGTCTTACTACCCGTTCGGGTTATACGCACTTACGCTAATGTGCAATGGTAGGGTGATTGTGAGATGAAATGGATGACCTACAGTTTAACGTGAAATCCGAACCACGGTGGAGGCCTGGCATTCCTCACATTCACAAGTTGTGATTGATACACGTCTTGTCAAAGGTGAAGGAAGGGTTTGGTAATCAGATAAATCTGTGCCGGGACCGAGGATTGAACCCCGGACCCTCAGCACAAAAAATTGAATTAAATCAAGCCGATGAATAACTTTGTTTTAGATTGAAAATTTATGTTTGGTAGCTCAAGAACTGTCAATTAATTTCACTTTAATGCAAATAAAAAAAGTGGAAAAAATAGATTCTAATATCACCTTTATCTTTAAAAAAATATAATAATAATAGGCCTATCTTATACTAAAATAAAATAACTGAAATAATTCTGTCACAAATAAAAAATTTCTGATTTTGGAATGTCACTAAAAGAGGTTGAATAAATATCATAAAGTGAAGAAATAAGTGAAATAAAGAATATTTTAAAATAAAAGATTATAGAGAACTTATTATATGTCCTCGTTTAAAGGTTCTACAATAAACGAGACCTGAACGTGACAGTTGGACATATTCAATAAACTTCTCCACAAAAAGCTATACATAGTCGGGGTGGATGGTAACCACTGAATATAAAAATAAACTAAAATCTGAGATATTTCATGCACTATTTCAAATAGTATTCTTTTATTAGACAAGGGAAAGTGCCCAACAAAACAATTTGACATAATTCATACTGTTGTCATTGTATTTCCGTGATAAACGAGGCAAAGTTTTTTTGAATAGAAGTCATGCGGTTGTTTTTGACGACATCGTAATGTATAAATGCACAGTGGGTTAAGTATTAGCAAAAATAACAAAGTTTCATACATTGAAAGACTTGAATGACATAAATCTTCCTCACTAGACAGAAATAATTCATGAGTTTTGAAAGCAAATTTGGCAAAAGTAATGTTAATATTATAAATAGTCTGAAACTCTTAAAAAAAATGTTACTAAAAGAAGAATGACAAACATAATGGAATTTGTCTAAATAAATATTTTTGTACACTTTATCATACAAGAGGAATTGTTTATTGAGCTACCCATTTTAGTTTTTGAAGGTACAGCTGTTTAAATGTATTATTAAATATGCCTATAACACATGTTATCTCTAACTAAACGTTTTTTTAATTAATGATTTTGTCAATAAATAATTATAGTTCAATATAAATACTAACATTTGAGCTTAGAATCAATTTGAAATATATATATATATATATATATATATATGAGAGAGAGAGATGAGAGAGTTAATATCACACAACCATCTAATCATGATGATGCATACGTTATCAAAACATTTAAAATTGAATGGATATCTAATAAAGTTGAATGTAACCGATACACTAATTTAGAGCTGTGTAAAGAGATATTAAAAACTCGTTTTAAACTTTTATCAACTCATTCTAAGCATTACTATTTAAAATGCCGATTAAAATGAGAACATCCCAAATCACTTGAGAACTTACTTATGCAACGAAAAGTTTAAACTCATTTCTTACCTTCAAATAGCTATTAACTTGAGTTTTAACTGAACTTGTCATCTTATTTCTTCATCAAAACAACTTTGTGACATTGAGTTATATAGTTATTATCAATTCTGAACTATTACAAAATATTTACTTATTAAATAGATTAAAATTAAATAAGCCAAATTTGTAATATTCAATTAAATAAACTTACTTGAGGCCGAGTAGGCTACTCTTAACTGGTAAGTGAAGTAGATTGAACTAAGTTACTACACTAAACGACGGAAAGAAAACCTCAACAAATTTCTCAAACACTTTCTAATATTCTCCTTACGTTCCTTCTCCATATTTTAAATAACTGTGACCGTTTTGCGTGTCAGGTTAGTTTTAGAAACACTTTTAGTCTATGTTTACTTTTTAAGTGTAACATTGGTCCAAACAAGAGGAGAAGAAATGTTACCTATGTAAGGTTTGGTTAAGAAAAGAGTTTATTACTTTATGGTGTTATTATGTTAAGATGTGGGACACAGTATTGCGCCGAAAGACAACAAAAAATATTAGAGAGAGCGCGCTACCCTTAGAAATATTAACGGTACTTTTCTCAGATACAACAGAATATAGGTCAGTCAGTTTCTACATCCAGATGGCCAGTCCTCTCGTTTGCGGGTTGGCCTGTAGCACGACCCTTTGGGAATGTGGCATGATCAGGTCTACAAGCAAAGATGCGCCTACCCTATAGGTTAACAAGTAAAACTTGAGTTCGATAAGAAATAACTTTTTTAACAGCTATTAAGTTTTCATAAAACTATGATTAAAGTTATGGGATCTCAATTATTACTCTTCTTATATAATATCAATATTAATACATTATTATAGTTAAAGGTTTTCATGGACTCACAAATTATTACTCTTCTTACATAATATCAATATCTAATACATTATTATAGTTAAAGGTTTTCATTGTTGAACCCCCAAAAAATATAAGTTTTTTTTAGCACCGTGTCTCAGGCTACTACCCGTTTATACGCTTTCTAAAAGTTCCTTCCTATAAGCATACGTAATTATAAGTATACTGCATTCACGGTAGGAATTACTCTCTGAAAGGTCTTTTTTCCTACCAAAATTCTACTATATAATAGCTTTCGTGTAGGAAAAAGCCTTTCATAAAATCACTTCCTACGCATACAGACTATTAGATGATAATTAATACTGTTATAACATTTAAAAGTACTATTGAGACATATATTCGGACTAAAACAAGTCTAGATATTGACGTTTTCCTTTCTCGTCTATTTACCAAGAGGTTGTCTTGAAAATAAAATAAAATGATAAAGTTTCAGATAAAAGCTCCCAAGTCACATCTTAGTCTCGAGTTGGCTTTCATTCAAAACAAATATTCGTCCAAGAACTAGATGGATTTTCAGTTGGGATCTTAATAAAAGGCAGCTTTTCGCTAAGGGTCAAGGAAGAAAAAGGAAATCGCAGTTCATGTCAGAAGCCATCATAGTAATTATGATCTATACTAAATAACAAAGAGAACATAATGGGGGGATACATTTTAAATAAAGCATGATCATTCGTCTAGGAAGAGGATGGAAAGCCCACATTGCCCATGGAGTGGACCAAAAATGAGCAGCGCTACTCTACAAGCTGCTGGCTTCTAATTCTAATGGCAAAATGGTGATAAGGGCGTCAATAAAATTGTCTGTACTAGCATTTTCTTGGGGGGGAGGGTGGAACATTACTTGATGTAGAAAAATACCTCAAAGTAATGGGTCAGTAATAAACCTAAACTTTGGAGCCCGGTACACTATCAGTGGAGTTTAAAATTTGCTAAGAATAACTGCGCTATAACCACTTTCATACATTAAATATGAATCTTGCTTTAAAAAAATTAGGTCCAAGGAGAAATTCAATATTTTAAGCTCTAGAATTATTCCGTTCGATAAATTGGATACATTGGTCAGTGCGTAATATATGGTTTGATATAAGTGCAATAGGTTCCATTTTTTATTAGAATAAAAAATTTAAATTTTTTTTTGCCTTGAGTCATGATAAAAACAAGGCTTGAAGTATATTTGTTGTGTTACTCAATCATTAACCACCAATAATGCTGATAACCATAATATTGATACTAAAGCATAGTTATAGACAAATAACTTATATTACTTTAATCTACTTTTTAAAATGACAAAAAATTATTTAATATACATTTTATAAATACACACTTATCACCACAAAACTTGTCAACTAAATTAGCTTTTGGCTTGGATATTAATAATAATTAGTGATTTGATCTCAGTTTGAAACTGTATACAACTAGTAAATTTCTTTGTCATTATCATCTAAAATCAAACCTTGTCCGTTTAGACTCGTTTCAACCACAGTAAACCTAACCATAGCTTTAATACCTTACATTTCAAACAAGAAGGGGTTAAATTAAACTACTTTAGCTCACCATTCTCTACCCTCAAGAGGAAGATATGCTCCAAAATTTAATTGTAATTTTCCTAAGGTAAGGAGTTAATTACTTCTTCTCCCCCCTCCAAAAGACCTCTTGTAATTTATCTGTATTTCCCATGAATCCTCCCTTCTTCTCTTACGTTCCCAAACAGAGAAATCCTTGAACCAGAAACATTTAATCAGCCACAAGAAGTAGAAAAGAGGCCCTTGAGAATGACATAACTTTATAACCTAAGCCACCCCAAAGCCCACCCCTCTTAAGCCATTCCAACCTCCGTTACATAAAAACTTCTCAAAACGTGAACCATGTTTCTATAATGCCATTCACTTTGATTCTTTCGGCGTCTTCTGCTTGCATTTTATTGCTAGAGTTCTCTTGTTCTTTCACAGAGCACACACACAAGCAAGCATTTCTTCGTCTCCGTGTGCTTTACTGATTTACGGAAAAAAAACAACTTATAGAAGTTAAAATATTGTTTTTGGAGTGAGAGTAAACATGCGCGCTGCATGCTGAGTGGCATTTGTGCGTGGTTACTTTGTGAAATTACTTCTCTCCAGACAGTATAGGACCCAAATATGTACTATTTAAGAGAGGGGAAAGAAAATATATTTTTATTTCAAAATGCTTTCAAAGATATAGTCGTATTCCAGAATGTATTCGTTTTTATTGTTTTGAAATAAATGGTGTGCAGTAAAGGTTTTGTGATATTTACATAAATAATAACATTTATTTTATAAATTTGCCAACCTATGAGATTAAACATGTATACTAAACAACTACATTTGTGTATGTAAAGTAATAATAATGAATGTATATCTATTTTTGAAAACGTGTGACGTAGAGTTAGGTGCTAACTTTCAATCGGTTACTAAACAGTTAAATATATTGCAAATATTTAATAAACATTATAAATGCACTCTAAGTGGCTACAAATAATTATAATTCTCTATGAAAAATCTATTCAGCTATTATTATTTTTTTTCCACATTTTTTTAGTACTCCAATTCACTAGACCTATTATGTTTTACAAGGAAGCCTTTTTATTTATTGATTTTTAACAAAATATGTAAGCTAACTTAAAATCGATTTGTATATAACTGTATTTCTAAAGTATAAGTTAAATTTTAAAAAGTAAAAGCTATTAGCTTCACAGTCTTTTCATCAGTGTGAAAAAGGTGGACACTAAAATCTTATGAGGGAATACATTTAGGAAGGCATAGCCTATTTAAAATGTAATGCTCATATTTATTTGAATATAAACATTCTATGTCTTGAAAAAAAGCTAAAACGCCTAACTAATTTTAGGTACGTTAAATGTGTAGAAGCCTATATACATTTTTATATATTATAAAGCAATAAAACCAGTATTAACGCTTACATCTAAATAAAAAAATTCAACCAACGTAACGTGAAATTATAAGTAGTATTACAAGACATTCTTAAATAAAATAACTCAAATATTCCGGTACATTCAGTAATGAGTCATGCGTTGATTGCACTTATACAACGGTCATACTACTTGGAATGCGCCGCTAGACCAAGACAGATATATTATATACCAGTACCAAACACTTGACTGCACCTGCGCCGAGACTACATGCATGGCTGGATTTAGTGCAACTTGTGCTTAATGCCCAATTGGACTACGTCATACTTATGATCTGGTTGCCTGGAGAATAAAGTCGCGACCAGGTTTCCATCACTAGCCTTGTTGTTATTATTATTATTATTATTATTATTATTATTATTATTATTATTATTATTATCATCATCATCACCGCGTCTTACTACCCGTTCTGGTTATACGCACTTACGATCATGTTTAATGGTAGGGTGATTGTGAGATTAAATGGAGGAATTACAGTTTAGCGTGGGGTCGGAACTGCGGTGGAGGCCTGGCATCCCACACATTCACAAGTTGTGATTAATTCATGTCTTGTCATAGGTAAAGGAAGGGTTTGGCAATCAGATAACTCTGTGCTGGACCCGAGGATTGAACCCCGGACCCTCAGCACAGAAGTCCGACAACTTATCCCTACTAGCCTTGTTATATATGGAAGTGGTCATACCACGAGACTACAATCTAGCGACAGTGACTTTGTCGCAAACATGAGTGACTTTGGGTCTACCATATAAATAATATTGCTTGACGTTCTGGCGGTAAAACCACTATTTATGTACTTTCACTATAACCTCTCTTTAATACATGATTTTATTTATTTTTTTCTTATATTTTCATATGAACGTTTAAAAGTAAATGGTACCATGCACTGCACAGACTTTATTTTTCGTTTCTTAAAATATAAACATTTTAATAAAAATTCTTAAGATTTGTAAAACGAAATAATATACAATTTTATAGAAACAGTCAATCAAAGAGCTTAAGTGAAATAATATACTCTGTTACCGAAACATTAGAAAAGAGGAATATCTCTCTCTATCCATCAAAGAGCATATCAATCAATTTCATTTTCAAAGACCTTGGTGAAAAAATGTGTATTTGATTGGAAAATATTGGTTTTATAAAAATATATTTCAAATAATGTATTGTACCTCAGCTTTACAATGAAAAGTGTTTGTCTTTCAAATAGTTACGAAGATGGGATAGAATTAGAAACTTTTGCCAGCGTAAAATAACCTTTGCCAGCGTAAAGTAACCTTTTCATGAGAAAATGAGGATTGCCAATTTTTTGGTAATGTTAGTGCCTAATACAAAATTTAATCAAAATAGTTGAGTGAATTTCGGGAAAATTGATTATTCCTCTTTTAGCTAATCAGTAAATTACCCATAATTTTTGGGTTGAATATCTAACTACAAAAATTCCTCAGGGCAAATTTATAAAAACCCTAGATACCAATTTTTGCCCAATCGGTAAAATGATTCGGCTCTAGGCCTAGTACATACAAACTAAAATGTCAAAGGCCTGCAGAAGATATAAGGAAAATAACTTTTTTGGATTCAAGTGGTCACGAAACGTCGACACATATCTAAACCTTGAGTTCAATTTTTTTTTTTTAAGAACAATACTTCCCTCTCCGAGGTGTCAAGCAAAAGTAAAAGATTAAAAACAAATGTTTACAATTTTTTGTTTATGAAGTATAAAAACATATTAAAATAATAAATATTTATTATAAACCTGCTACAAAATACATTTCAAATTAATCAGCTAGCAGGCCTATAAGTCAACTCCTCTATGCCCTATGGTAAATAGTGTTGAATCAAAAACACCTTTAAAATTTAAAACGTGAAGCGATTCTTTCGACATTAATTTACGAGATTTTACACAACATATTTTAGTTTTTTTAAAAAAAAGAAAGACTTATATATCAAAGATGAGCCCGAATTTTTAAAAATTTAAATACTATTAAAAGGGGAAGCTGGAATTTTAAAGAAACTACCATTTATTTACATGGCAATTTCTCTTATTCTATCAAACCAATTTCTTTTATTTTAAAAAAATGACGACATTTGCAACAAGGATTTTAAAATTATAAAATATCACAAATATTTAATAGCGAGGTCGTAATTTAATGTAACGATTCCCTCAGTTATTTTGAACCAATTTAAATTTCTTAAATGATAGCTTATATTTCTAAAATGATTTGATGATGTATGATAACATAGATTTTAGAAGTTTTGAGCTTATTTTCTAAATCTTAAAGGCTACAAATGAGAGCTCCCCATTGCCAAACTGATTCTTGATGCGTAAGAGCTACAAAACCTATTTGCTAGATGTAACTTATATTGTTTGTCGAAACCGATTGAACAAAATCATTTTAAATGGTCACGTGATAAATCGTTGTCTTAAAAATAATGTATTGCCTTATTAAGCTTAATATTTTTCTTTTTTTAAACAACTTAAAAAATATTTGCAATATTACTATGATAACATAAAACGATAACGATTTCACAGCTGCAAAGGTCTTCATTGATTTATAGCTCGGTTCTTGTGCCACTGTTGCTCCGACGCAATCTTTCCTGCACGCATACTATGTGCCCATACTAGTTCTCGCTCTTGAAAAGCAATAAAAATACATGGTAAATTGACTAGATTTGTGCTCATTAGAGTGGACGAAAGATAGGCCGATATAGAATCCAGAATGATTCAAACATTGTTTTAACATATAGACTGCTGATTACGGTCATGCAAGGCTGATTAAAAAAAACACTACTACCTGAATTTTTTTCTTATGAGCTCGTATCATTAGCTTAGATCTTGTGTAATATTTTATTTTAATTATTTTCGTGAGGCATGTACTAGCTTAAAGGGAAATTAGTTTTTTCCTCCCTTTGATTATGAGGCTTGCCCAGAACACAATTATTTTTTATTTTGAAGTTAAATTTTTTTTTGTAGTAATGTAAAATAAGATAACATGGGCGTATTCCATTGAATTTTTAAGCCGATTCTATACTAGCGGTTAAAACGCGGTAGTTTTTCCGCTAGCTTACGCCCCCAAACTCTTGAATCTACACTGACTGTCAAAACGCAACTGTTAAACAGCTACCATAACGATCCTGATTCTACACTAGCAGTTTAAATGCCGCGGTTGTTGCTTCCACTTGTGCAGAATGGTTTAAAAATGGACAATGTACAGGCCGGATGTATTGTGGAATTTTTTTTTGAAGGAAATTTTTTTTTTTTTTAAACTCATCAAAATAGACGTTGGTGGACTCACCCCACATTATCGAACCGTCTCTCAACATGACAGTTTCATATTATGTTTATGAATCGCAGAATTTACCCAGAGAAGTTCTTTTTGTACTATAGAATGTCTGTGGTTTTATTTGATGGAACCGCTCGGTGGCGTAGTTGGCTAACGCGTTGTCGTGTTGAGTTCGACGCCGAGGACGGGGAGATCGAGGTTCGAATCTCGGTCGGGTGAACTGTGGGGGGTTTCCTAAATGGTTTTCCACTCTCCCTCCACGCAAATGCGGGTTCACTTCCTCTAAATTCAACCTACCAATTCCTAATCCATTAGAGTAATTAGTACTTAAGCGTATAACCCGAACGGGTAGTAAGACGCGTGCTAAATATTATATTAACATTATTATTTGATGAACTACTTGGTTTAGTTAATGAAATATTGCAAAACCTGATACCATCTTGAGAAGAGTATTATTCTGCTGAAAGACTTGTTGTGACATTGAGGCACAACTGCCTGTTAACGCCTGGTGTAGTTTGATTCGCGTTTCTCTTAATATTTTGAAATAATAATATTGATTCAATTTCAGACTGTTGGTTGGGTGTAGGGACTGACATTCCTGATTCTGTCTTGGGAGGCCGGGGCTCAATTCCGACCTGATCCATTTAAGATGACCTTTCTATAATAGATTTTTCTGCTGCTCTCTGATCTAATGTTGGTCCAGTTATTTAAAATTCAGCTTCTTCGTCTTGAGTATAATCTACGGCTAGCCCAAGCAACCACATAGTGGCTATTATTTAAATTATAATACTATTTTTTCAAGAAAGACAAAACATATTAAATTAGGAAACTATAACTACATTTATGGGTGGGGGAGGGGTGTCGTATTGGGAGGTGGAGGTGTAGAAGCTAGGTGTGCCTAGCAATGATTTGGTTGTGATCGAGCTCTTCACATTTATTTGCCAACATTTTATATTTTTACCCACTTAATATAAATTTGGAAATATTTTCACTCAATCGATATTTTAAAAGTACGTTCCTACGATCACAATCATGATTAACATTGCTGTGTCAGCCAAGTGAGTAAAATTCAAGTTGAGAAGCAAAGGAAAAGAGAGAGAAAGAGCAAGTGTGCGCGGGTGATTATCGACATTTCGCGCGCTCAAGTTGGTAAAGCCTACCAGCTCGGAGCCTACACGCCTACCAACCTTCACGCTCCTCACTGTAGTAAAAAAAAGCCAGTTTAATATCTGAACACGTATGTACCGAGTAACTAGTGTACTTGCACATATGACTGCCTCACATGCACACACATGGTAGTACAGTGTGGAGGGGAAGGGTGAGAGGGGAGAGCCAGCCAGCACTCCGCCACCTCTTCGCTTGCTCTGCTGCCCGGATACCGAGTATGTAATCCTAGATCATACGCTCAGCGTACAGAGAGAATTGCAATTGCATTGGACACGTATATCTACAGAGTTTACTGTGTGTAGGACGAGGACAAACATACAACTTGCTAGAGAATTAATAGATAAAACTGCAGTCCTGTCTTGTTTACAAAGAGAAAAGTGCATTAGAAAGAGACAGAGCCAATGCAGCTAAATAACTTGTTGAGAAAACTGCAGTTAGATTGCTCAAATTTAAAGTATTTTGAAAAGGAAAGATAAATCTATAGATTTTTTAAAATGGTTATTTATTTTCGTAGTTGGCACCAGTGTGGCCCGTCAGACGAGATTTTTTTTCCCTTCCTTTTGTCTTTATTTGGTAGGACCAGTGAACTTATTTCGCCGCTGCGCTTACGAAAATATGCCGGTAAAATTTTGTTTTGGATTCTTCAAAGATATTTTTTAGAGAATATATAAAGTTTTCAAAAAATTTGACAAGTGATTGCTTGGCACACATTTTCAGTATCATTAATAATCACACAATTTACAACTAATTATGAATTAAATCAAATATGTATTAAAAGTCAATTAGCTATACCTAAAATACCATTTCGAGTAGTACTGCGCGTTCTAATCTAGGGTGTACGTAATAAACTAAACATTAAACAACCTGTTGGAAGGCAAAGATTTAAATATTTTATAGCATTGTAGTAACATAAGTTATTAATTATATTGATACAAAATTAATATTTATATTTGTTTTCAAAATAATAACGTTCTATGTTTGCTGTTTTGTAAACGTAAAATTATAGAAACATCTTTGTTTTCATTAATGCATAATAAAACTGTATGTAAGATATTTTGTTAAGCTTTCAGACAAGATAATATTTTGGGGACACGCAGATTGTGAGCACTAATTTGTTAAAAGCCCATTTTTTTCACTTCTTTAAGCACTGTTATAAGTTTATATATAAGTTGTTGGTGGCAGACACATGCATTTCGCCTGTGTTGAATATACGGCTGCCATGGCTGCAAAGAAGGTATCCTTGGCAAAGTAACTTGTCGGTGCTGCACTTTTTTGCTCTGTACTTGCTTCTTTTTAAGACGTGTTTTTTTATACGTCATGAATTGCGCGCGCACTCTCTTTCTCTATCTGTGCCAGTCATAGTTGTCAGAGTGCGGGACTCGAACTGAGTACCTCTTCTCATCTGTTCTCCTGGTAAAGGCCAACAAGAAAACCGTCGCGCATGCACAATGATGAACATTGAAATCATTATAGGAACAAAAAAACAAACAAAAGTGCAATCTATCTTTTTAGGATGAATATTAACTTTAATTTATGAAGTGGTTCTTGACTAAGAGGGAATTCTATCTTCAAGTAACTAGCCATAAAGTGATTAAAATGATCAAAGGCTTAGTTAGTCAAGGCCAACAATAATAAATATTGTGTAAATAAATAAGTAATTTATTCACTAATTAAGTAGCAATATAAGGTACAAGTTTACAAATAAACTCATTACAAACATACATCAAATTTACATCAACACACATTTTAATATACAACATTTTGAAATCACAAACAATTTTACACTTTTCACCACCATTGCTAATGTATTAAAGTTTGTAATTACATAATTACTATATTATTGTATTTTTTAAACCTAATTCCGAGCTAATTTACTGTATTTTTATGTAAAAAGACATATATTACTATTCAACATTTTTAGTAGGCTTATGTGTATACGACACAAACTTTAAATAGTCTGACTCATTAGTTTATTGTAATTTTAAACGTTTTATCGAATATAATGCATACAACACGTCGCTAATTTAACTAAGTCATTCACAGAATAGATTTAACTGGCACCGTGATGTAGTGGTCAATGCACCTAGCAATGAGTTTAGGGGTCCCGGGTTCGATTCCCGTCTGGTACGTGCTGTGAAGGTGAGAATGAAACAATGAATTGACAATTTAATGTGGCGGTAAAATGATTAAAAAATGGAAGCCAAAAAACCTCTCATGCTTTGATGTTATTCTTCTTTGTCACATCCCTTTCATGAACAAACATTTAAAAAAAATGGCCAACACCGACCAGCTAATGTATTATTACATTAAAATAACGTTCGTTAAGCCCATTGTCTTGTCATAATATTTATTGATAGCTTACTAATTAACTTGACAACTCGTTTTTACTCCAATTGTGGCTTGATTTATTTCTTCCTTCATGTGTTTTATTATTATTATTATTAGCACCGCGTCTTACTACCCGTTCGGGTTATACGCATTTACGCTAATGTGCAATGGTAGGGTGATTGTGAGATGAAATGGAGGACCTACAGTTTAACGTGGAATCCGAACCACGGTGGAGGCCTGGCATTCCTCACATTCACAAGTTGTGATTAATACACGTCTTGTCAGAGGTGAAGGAAGGGTTTGGCAATCAGATAAATCTGTGCCGGGCCGAGGATTAAACCCCGGACCCCTAGCACAGAAGTCTGACACCTTACCCCTAGATTACCAGGTCACCCTTCCTTCATGTGTTAAATGATTGCTGTGAATGAAAGCTGTGACGGTTAAAATATAGGGTATTTTGGTTTGGACTTTAACGTCTGTTTATTGGTCTACGGCAGTGTTATTCAACCTGGGGTAAGCGTACCTCCAGGGGTACGTGAAGACATCTATTAGGGGTACGTAAATTTAAAATAAGGTATATATATATATATATTAAGTCTATATAAAGTATATATATATATATATATATATATATATATATATATATATATATATATATATATATATATATTAATATATATATAAAGTCTGTTCATCGTAGGAATTGTTTTCTGAAAGGCCTTTTTCCCTACCAGAAAGCTATTATATAGTAGGATTTTGGTAGGAAAAAAGACCTTTCAGAGAGTAATTCCTACCGTGAATGGAGTATAATTATGTTTATTATTTAAAACATATTTTTAATGCCTTATTTTTAAGATGTAATTTATTTTAGATTTAAATGATAGAATACTTTGTATAACTTGCATTGTACACCAACAACTATAGGGGTATAAAGTTGAAGATAAACTATATCTGAGAATACACGAATTAAAAAAGGTTGAGTAGCACTGGTCTACTGTAGGATTAGAGTTTAACCCGTTCCTACTTGCAACATGTAGCAGTGAGCCACCGTACTTCCTGAAAGAGTCATACCGTATAATTATGATAACAACCACGTAGACTGTCTCGTAGGAAACATAAACCATGTCACCTTCGTCTGAAAGACCGCCCCTGCAGGTGGGAGCATAAACGTTATATATATCCATGAATAATTGGCTTGCTATGGATAGATGCTCGGCTAACTCTTAACGTGACTGTTAGGATCATTCTAGATTGAGTGAAATAAGGTTTTTGTCTTCTCTGGGTCAATTGTCTCATTTGGAATAACTTACCTATATTTTTTACTGTTTTACTTACATATTTTTTAACTGTACACTTTCTAAACAAAGTGTTATTTTAGGTAACTACAACACGAACTATAAATTAAATTAACCTATACTGTCATATTATGCACAAAATGCCGAACTTTAAGGCAAAGAATAGTAATATTTCGGTAACATGATGAGTGCATGAAAAAATATTATTATATAGACTAATTTGTTGCATTGACTGGATTCAAACAAGGTCCTTCGGATAACTAGGACCTTGTTACTGTCCCTAAATACACTGACACAGAATATGAGTACGGGCGGCATACCCTCAATGTTCCCGGTCGGAATTTGAGCTCCAACCTTCATGTCACTGATAAATCAGACTAGACGAGCCTGACGTTTAGTCCGCGTGCCCACCAACAGGGTTTGTGAAATGGTTTACACTACCAGCACTTGTACAGTTGATGGGATTAAAACCCGATTGTCATTTTGTTTATTTTTGCCATTGGTGGATAATATCAATACAATTCTCTTTCAAAATACTAGGTGACCTGGCGGTCTAGGGGTAAGGTGTCATACCTCTGTGCTGGGAGTCCGGGGTTCAATCCTCGGTCCCAGCTACAGATTTATCTGATTACCAAACCCTTACTTTACCTCTGACAAGACGTGTATTAATCACAACTGGTGCAAGTGTGGAATGCCAGACCTCCACCGTGGTTCGGATTCCACGTTAAATTGTAGGTCCTCAATTTCATCTCACAATCACCCTACCATTACACATTAGCGTAAGTGCGTATAACCCAAACGGGTAGTAGGACGCGGTGTAATAATAATAATTTAAAATACTAAGTCATTTTCCTATTAGAGTATGCCCCTTCTCGTCCTAATCCGTTAGATTGGTTTGTGAAAGCTGTAGATGGCTTCATAGGAAAGCAATACGTTTTGTTATGAAATCATATTTTATTCAAAGCATTTAATATAATGAAAATAACATTTAAATATTATAATGCCTATTCCTAAAAATAATAATCCGCCGTGAAAAATCAATTTTGCACATTTTCTCGTAAGTATATTATGTGGCAGTAAGTAAAATACACACTATTTGTTAGTTTATTCGTTCATATCGATAAGAAATATTTCTATGATACCTATATGTTTGTATACATTATAGGTAGGGGTTGCTGGGAAGTTCCAAGCAGCCCGGGACTAAAAATTTGACGGTTCTTAACACATATTCCTAAATACCACTGAATCTATGTTTCAGTGTAAGCTGAAGAGTTGAAGGAAAGGAGCCTATTTATATTTATTATTAGCAAGTTTAATCACGAGACCATTTCAGCTACATAATCGATCACTACGTCGTTATTCAACTAACGTTTAACATTAGCTTCTACTTTCTACTGATCTAAGCAAAAATATTTCTTAAGATAATACTAAAGCTGTAATATAATAGCTGGAAGTCCATATTCGAAATACATTGTAGGTTTGTAAAATGTTCCTCCATCCGTTACTTGTGTCACTTACAAAGCTAGTAATATTAAGTATTCACTTAATAAATGATTACACGTTTGGCTTAAGAAATTGTTCTTAAACAATAAAAAAAAAGTTTTTTTATATTTAATGCCATCGTATAACTTCATAAATGGTTAATTCTGAGAGTTCTCAGATTTACTCACTGGAACTTTTGATTGTAATTTAATAAAGAAACCGATCATTTAGAATGGAACAAATAGCTTTATTTTAGTTTAAAAAAGTTATGGCAACCCAATTCAAACAGGCCCAGATGGATTTTTCCCGGGTTCCCGGTGGCCTAATCCACCTATGATTATAGGGTATGTATGGATATATAATGATAGTAAAACTAATCAAACTGTATTGAACATCGTCCATTTTAAATAAGTAAAAACATAATATATATACAGCGTGGATAGAAGAATCTAGAACCGTGTTCAGAGTATTGACTGACAAACTCAATGGAAAGAGTTCATTAGGATGACCTAAAACGCAGATGGGAGGATAACATTAGAATGGACCAGAAAGAGATACGGTGTAATGAGGTGGACTGAGTAGAACTAGCTCAACATAGGTAGCGTGCCTTTAAAAGTGCGGCAATGAGTTCCTACTGCCATAGAGTAAGTAAGTAAAGGCATGTTTTTCATTTTATTATTTTTGCACTATTAACGTGTTGTATGGCATATTAGGTAAAATTTACTTTATGAATGACAGAGCCAGTTTTGAATACAATTAATTATGGTGTTAAATCCTCAGTTAAATGGTTCAATTTATTTATGTTTAAATGTACCTAAATTCATATATGTAGGCAAACCAAACGGTATGAAATGTTTTAAAGTGCTAAATATAAGGTAATCTAGAATCTAGAATTGAATATCTCGCAATCTGTAGTGTGTCTGGTCTGCCCACCGAGCCAAAAGTCCCGGGTTAGATTACCTTCATGGCAAAAAATTTATCATTGATGAAAATGTGTGTTTACCCTTTCACACTTATAAATTAACGGCCGGGGACTAAATGTTGTGCCTGTCCTAGTCTTAAGTTAGATTATAATACATATAAAGCTACCACAGGCTGACAAGCCGGTAGTGTAAAATACATGGATTGAATAAAACAATGACCCAGGCCATAGTCTGAAAACAGTAAAAGATAAAAAATAATTATGCAGATGGTAGCCTATGTCAAAAGCTTTTTTATATATAAATTGGGAGCACAAAAAGTACAGGTTCTTTGAAATTTCCCTATCATTCTTTTCTTTTTACCTTAGTATCACAACTATTTATCCAAACCTCGAAAATATGAGAGGAAAAAACTCTTGCATTCAAGCAAATTTCGAAACACTGGGTATTTTCGTCGTTGCATGTTTATGACACTTGTGTTAACTCCGACAAGGATTACTCCAACTAACTTAAAACATTTCGCCATCGGGGGGCTTAAGTCTCGCGGTGACGATAACCGGGATCCCCTAAGGGGTTGGAACTCTTATTCCTCCTCGACAAGATCGAGAGAAAGCCAAGGCTTTTCCCGGAGAACTTGTACTACTCCCAGGATGTCTTTACTCTCATGGTGGGCCCCGTTTTATACCAGACTCGACAGTGAATAGGGTTATTCAACCCCTCCCCGATTTCCTCAACCCCCACGACGACTTCATGAAGCTAGAATTGGACTAGAAGATGAAACTTTCATTAGCGTAGTACGTCAGGTTCGCTACAAAAGGGGGAGGGGTGTGGATTAATTCTCAAAGACTGCAATAAGAGAAGAGAGATAACTGTTAAGAGTGTGGGAAATATGTCGACGACACACCCTGTTAACTTTAATACCAAGGGATTTAAGGTGCGTTTACTGAGCACAGAATTATATCAGTGAACGACTTTACAAACTAACTTAACTCAAGATAGCTTATTTTTAATATTTCACACTTAATCTTAACACAAGTCATTTGAATATCATAGCGAGTGAGCTAGTCTTTACACACTCCGTTATAACTTGATATTTTACTTTATTATCACTGAGACACCCAAAATGATTGTGATATTATACAATGTTATCCCACCTCCCCTCCCCACCAAACCACCACTCGTACCTGACGATTTTAGAACTGTGGTAGAAAGGTCAAGGCTCGAATCTCTGTTGGGTATACTGAGCTTAGCTCTCCTTCCACGCAAATGTGGGTACGCTTTCTCTAAATTCAAACTTCTTCTTTCCTTATCCATCCCCCAACCCCACCATATGTGGATATTCCGGACTCTTAGTACGATGAGTACAATGTCATGGCTTGGAGGGTAGCTACATTTAGTCTAGATTGTGCCTGTTGATGGCTCTCATCACTAAGTAGAACATTCAGTTACCCAGGTATGACCGGAAACACATTCTTATAAGAATTGTGTAGAACAAAATCTATGAATGATTGATCTGATGGGGAGCAATTTGGGGAAAACAAATTACAGGTACAGTTTTAACAAACTTTGTTCACCACGGAAACACTACATGAAACGTTACTGAACGTGAAGCTCGAAAGAAATCCCAGATGTTGTGCTTCATTGCGACCATTCATGGATTGGGCACTGGTGTCTCTGATTGGAGCTAGGCTTGAATTTTATTACTTCCTTTTTTTATCCTCTTGAGTTGAGCAGCTATCAGGTCTACTATTACCCCAATGAAATAAATCAAAGCAATTTTGGCCTATACTACTAGGCTATCTTAGCAATAAAGTTGCATAGTTGAACATTCGCTGTACTAATGAATTAAAACTATGGACAAGTATAGACTATATATTACATTGTAGTATCACATTGGATCTATTTTATATAGGCCTACATAATCACAGCCGTATTCCTGGCAAAATAGTAATGTAGGTCGCTTAAAAATGAGAGCATTTAAGTGGCCTAGGCTCAAATTAATCCCCTATAAAAAATAAAAGTATTATTTCTAAAGGGGTAAAGAGCTAAAGAGGGTGTTCTGTCTACTCTAAGGATCATCATACTATTCAAATTCAAATGAAAATTCCTTTTATGGAATTATCATGAATGAATACTAAGTCAGATGTAACCTTCGCTTGGACTGAAAGGTAGCAAGCTTATCTTACACTGTCACAAATTGGCTTAGCTTATAAGATAGGGCCATGGTGTAGTTTATATGGTTAATACTTAGAGTAGGCCTAAATGGTATCTACACTCGGTTTAGGGTCAAAGCCTACAGACTAACCTTGACCGGCTTCACAACGAATCTAACATTTTAAAATATTTTTTATTGACCTCAAACCCTTTTCTATGACATCGATAACCCTGTGTTATTGGCCGGTGGTGTAGTGGATAGGGTCAATGCTTTGTGGGAATTGTAGTAAACGTCTGGAGAATACAAATTCAAACATTTTACCTTTCACTATTGTACCATTTTTAAAACATTGTAATATTTTATTTGAATCAAGGTTGTTAGTTTCTTATAAATCAGACAGATATGAACGCATTTAGGAAATAAAAAAAAACTATTTTAAATTTGTCTAGCAGTCCTTTTGACATAAAATTAATAAATAATGAGGATTGAAAAAATAAGGGGCAAGGGGTAATTTTCTGTCACTGCGGGAGATTTTATAAATAATGTTTTGGAAGAGATGAGCTACACTTTAAAAAAATAAAAAAGATTCCAGCTTCAATTCAAAATTCTTTTGCTTGTACGAACGGACCGAGTTATTTAGCAAAGCCTTTATTTAACAGACATTGACTACTTCCTAAACAGTAATTAAATTTATACACGTATACTTTTTTATACTGAAGTAAAGCCAGGCTCTTGCTTTGAAATCAAAACCTAAAAATAAATGATTGAGATTTGAGTCCATTTAGTTCAGTCATAAATACCCGTTTTGGTGGCCGCGTGGTCTAACGTGCTACTCTCGCAGTAGACTAGACTGCCGATGACGAAGAGATCAAGGTTTGATTCTCGGTCGGATGTACTGAGAGTAGTTTCTCTAAAATGGTTTTTTACTCTCCTTCCAAGCAAATGCGGGTGAACCTCCTCTTAATATAGCCTTCCTTATTCCTAAAACCATAAGCGTAGTTAGTACATAAGGGTTATCGTATAACCCAAATGGGTTATAAGATGTGGTACAAGAAAACATTGATAATATTGTAACGTGGGCGTTCGTGACCTGGGAGGTCACGGGCCGTTCACACTTTACCGTGTGAACCACGAGTTCTTTTCATGATGTTGGGGTACGTTGTTGACTAAACAAGATTGAAAATGCACACGGAATATTCAAGGTTTGATCATTAAAAATAAAACAACACATACCTACACTGATAGAATTAAAGCTAGAGTTAAAAAGTCACTGAATTAAATAATAAGAACAATAATTAAGTCTATAAGTTAATAAGAGAATGAGAACACATAAAATGGAATTAAATTAAATAATCAAATTAATGAATATACAATACATAGTAACTATTCAAATATTTAAAAGTCACAAAAATGCTTATTATTAACACAGTTCGCAATAACAATGAATGTTCATGTCACCCGTGTACTCCACTCAAGTCGCCACTTGTTCCTGCGCACGACCCGTTGCACTGACCCGCGATACACGAACTCTAGACACGCCGCCCCACACATTGGACACGCCAACCCACACGCTGAACACGTCAACCCACACGCTGAACACGTCAACCCACACGCTGAACACGTCAACCCACACGCTGAACACGTCAACCCACACGCTGAACACGTCAACTCACACGCTGGAAACGCTGGCCCACTCACTGGACATGCTGACCCACACACTGGACATGCTAGGCCACTCACTGGACACGCTATCTCACACACTGAACACTATTTCACACACTAGACACGCTAACCCATGTATTGGATAAGTTAGCTACACACTGGGCACGCTGGCCCACTCCCGAGCACTCTAGCTCACTCCCGAACACGCCGGTCCACTCACTTCACTATCCACAACTCGGACTGGAGATCCTCTGGCTATCGCTGACCGTGTATTTATCAAAGGGGTCATAGTTAAGTCTGGAATCCTTCATTTTTAGATTGCTGGGTCAGAATAAAATGAGTTCAGACTTCCAGATGTGTCCCTTTTCTTTTATTTACGCTCCCCCTGTCTGCTCTAATCCCCCCTAGCAGTGAGAATGACTACCTGCTAAACGAGAAGCCCACCGGTTCCGCTGTCAGACACTATTCTCACTACAGTATTTAAAAGAAGGTTTTAAACAAATAAAATTATGTATGTGTAATGTAATTTTTGGTAAAATTATGACTGAGCTACAATTATTTATTATACTTTGTTCAGTTACTATTATTTAAAGCCAATGATGTAAAATAAGAAATACAGTGACTAAAATATAAAAATACCTAAACAGATTTAAGCAAATAAACATTAAATCCTTTATAACTTGCATATTAAATATTAATCCAATATTTGTGAAATGACCAAAACCACTATAGGCCGTCCCACTCTCAAATTGCAGTACAGGCTCTTATTGACTCTTACCATCTCTTTCCAACCCATTGGTTTCTCCGTTAGCGCTGTCTTTTTTCAACCAAGCGTAGTTTCCATTTGTATCATAAATTTGAACGTCGTTATTTTTATGAAATAAGCATGGCATATTAAAGAACATTCTTTTATGCATCTTGTGAAATCAATTTAAACCAACATATATGTTTTTAATTTTTTTTTTTCAATATATGAAAACATGCATTTTGTCAAGTTTCACGAGGGTCCAAATATATCACGTCATAGGTCTCGTCCAAATTGTGTGGAAAAGCCAGTAATTTGATGGTGACTGTTATAATAGTTATGAACAATGTCTGTAAAGTCTGAAAGGATAATCTTTTACATAATGTTTGAAAAAATTTAAAACGTAATATAACTCCTGAAATATTTATAGTAAAACATGAAAAAGTTGTCTTGTTAGAAACTTTTTTTCTTTTGATTTTGCATAGGTACATTATGTTTAAGAAATGATAAGAAAAGCTCAAATTTATTTTTGAAAAAGCTATGGGTCAATAGCTCCCCCCATTTATGTGTGGTAGCGTTTTTAAGTTGAAGAGGGTGTAGTTCACTTTACGCTCTGTCCGGTCTTGAAGAGCAGAGTAATGTTATACAGTTGAAGCGTTGAGAACTGAAGCGTTAGTGCATCCCATTCACATCAAAATTGATAATATTGGTTTCACAAAATACAAGGTTCAGTTACTTATTCATTCATTATACTCGTCTTCGTTTGTAGTTTTAGCTTAGTAAACAAGGTTTTATTGTACTTGCCGAAACAATGTTAAAAATTTGAGAGTACATTTAATATGTAACTTCCAATTTTACTATACTATGCTTTTGAATTAAGAAACCAGCCACCCACAGATGTGAGTGGCTGAACAAGCTAAGGGTTTACACTCGCATTTACACTTTGCCACCGTTTGTAATCAGGCCCGGATTCGAATCCTGGTCGAATTTACTGACATTAGTTAAACACTAGCACAGTCGGTAGCGCGTGAGCCAACTGAGATAGGGGTCTGGGTTACATTCCTGGGATGTTCTGAGATTTATCTCTGGTAAATTGTCGGATAGGGGACTGGATGTCGTATTTTCTTAGTATTAGGGGAGTGTGTATGTCGTGTGTTGATATAATCAGCGTGTTCGAAAAATACATCTACCTAATACAAAATAATTATCTGAGGTTGATTTTAACAAGTTATTTTTCCATAGTTTCAGGAAAATACTGGTGCACATAAACTTAGCCACTTTCCTCGTCCTTTACTCCGTTATATTATTGATTTAAATCAGTGTAAGATGCTGAAAGTCAAAACACAGTCTTCAGACGTAGCACTCAGTGTAAACATAAATATAACACTGCTGAGCTTCGCACCAATGAATCCTACCGATGACAATCCTTTTGGAAAAGCAAAGCACAGCTGTTTGAAATTCATCCAAGAAGCCTCTCTAGTTGTGAGCCATTATTCTTGTGTTACGGGCTACGGTCAATATTTTGGCGTGGGCCTACAGAGTGCTAAGAGTGTTTGGAGATTTAATCGACATATTTATCAAACGTTTAATCATATTATATTTTAATGTTTCCTTATATTTATTTATAATATATTTTACTTTATATGGGATAATAATTTTACATATTATTTATTATTGATTCACAGTGCTTAGTGTTAGTTTTTTAAATTATTTATCATGGAAACGGTAACAAGAAAAGTGCATAACATAGGTATACTGAGAAGCAAAGAACGTCAGATAGTAATGAACGTTTTCAATTATTTTACTAAGACAATGAATGTTACCGAAGCAGTTAGGGAAACATTTAAGCCAATAAATGTTCCGAAAGAACTATTTACGCATTAATAGAGGAACAAAAATGTCGTCCTTTGCGGACTCCTTCAAAAATAAAACAGAAGAGAAAAGGGAAACAAAAAAATCCAAGAACGAACACATATGACGGTATCGTACAAAGTGGTGTTCGTCATCTTGTCCATTCCTTGTTGTTCGACAACTTGTACCCTACTTTAAGTATTATTTTAGCGAGGTAAACGCAGACGACACACTGCCAATTTTCTCACGAACTACCTTATACAGATTTTTGCAGGATATGGGTTTTAAATACGAACAGAGGGGTAACAAGAGTGCTTTCATTGAAAGGGATGACATTATTAGGTGGCGTCATAAATATTTGAAGGATATTAAGAAGTTCAGAGCTGAAGGTAGAACTATTATTTATATAGAGGCATCATGGGTAAATGTTGGACATAGCATTTCCAAGGAGTGGAAAGATACTACCATTCAGAGTTCTCGACAAGCATTTCTTGAGGGGTTAAGCACGGGACTGAAGCCACCACGGGCTCGCGAACCACACTTTGCGATGGTTCACGCTGGAAATGGCAATGGCTTTGTTTAAGGTGCTGAGATCACGTTTTTGTGCAAGAAAAACACAGCAGATGCGCATGACGAAATAGATGGTGACGTTTATGAAAAGTGGTTTTCAGAACAAATACCCCCTAATACACCTGAAGGAGCTGTTATCGTAATCGATAATGCAACCTATCACAGCTGAAGGTGTGAAGCGATCCCGACCACATCATGGTGTAAAGCTCAAATAGATGAGTGGCTTATACATAAGAACATTGATGTTGATGACGAAATGCTGAAACGGGAAATGCTGTATTTGGTTTCAAAACACAAACACAAATTTGAAAAATACAAGGTGGATGAGATGGCGAAGGCGGTGGATCGACAAGTCATTCGTTTGCCTCCGTATCATTGTGAACTTAACCCTATAGAGATGGTGTGGGCTCAAGTAAAAACATTTATTAAAATGAACAATGCTACCTTTAAGGTTAAAGATATGAGGTCCTTAATAGCTGCCGCGTATGAAAAGGTTTCTGTAGAAAATTGGTTCAATTATATAAACCACATCAAAAAAATTGAAAATGACATTTGGAAAGCTGCAAGATGACGAGGAGCAGTTTTTAATAAGATAAACTGCATCATCTTCATCGTCCCTGTGTCATCTCTTCCACCCATAAGTCCACCTACTCACTCTCAAAACTTTGAGCTACCTGGGCCATCCACTAAACCTTCACAATTGATAGAGCCACAACCTTGTGCGGGGACAGCGATGGAGCATAAAGGTATTTTTATAGGTTTAAACTAATGTTATTTACTTTACGGATAAGGCTTAAATTTGCCTTGAGTGGTTTTTAGAACTTCCCCCTCACCCCTTTATAATTACCGGTATTTTAATTTACAAAACTATTGGTATTAATTTATTATTATTATTATTATTGAGTTTTAGATTTTACTATAATAAAGATGAATTAGGTAGGCCTAATTGTTTATAAAAGTGCAAACACATTCTCATGCAAACAGGGAATATTTTTGTATAAACCTATATACTTAGGAAGACCATCTTTAAAGGATTCGATCTCCAACCTATTCATCTCAGGTGACAGTGTACAATGTATATTAAAAGCGGCATTAATATGAGAATAAACAGAATAATATACAATTCTTGACAACTCAAACTTCAAATTGATTGCCATAGCGTGTATAAGTTTGTATAATTTGCTAAGTTTGACTGTAAAAGTTGTCCATCTGTTTCGGGTGGGTGAGATCTGGCAACTGCGCGCTCCATAAGACCTGTACTGCAGAGTAAGAGTGGAACGGACTATAGATTTTAAAATTTAATTCTGCTTATTTCAACATGAATGCTCCACCCCACCTTTTCCTCTATTAAATGAATGCTTAGTTAATTGGCTGTCCAACCATTCTCAAACTTGTTTTCCTGAAGCTAATCCAAGCAACCGGAGTCTGTTAGACCGGTAATAATCTTGCTAGTTTCAACAGCAGGAGAGGCGCCGTTACTATAGAAGATGATGACCAATCATCTTTAAGAAACTATGGCTCGAATACCAGGGAAAACCTTCTGGCGGTGGCCGAGTGGCTCCAGGAATAAGCCTTCCAGTAAAACTGGTTGTCGTTAAAGTTCAGGACTTGAATCACAACCGAGTGCATATGAAAATAGTTTTCTTACATGGAATTTTTACTGTAGTTTTTCCATCCCCTTTCAACGTTAAAATGAAAACACTTCCCTTTAGATTACTTCCTCATCCTAAACTCTTAGATTAAATCGTTACTAACCATATGAGTTGAAATAATATCAACCGGCTCTAAATTTATTCCTTACGTTAAACAAGAGCAGAAGATTAATCCATGATTTCTTACCTCCCAGGAGTTAATAACAACTTGGAACTTTTTTCGTAGCATTTTACTACCCGTTTTGATTATCCGTATACTAAATAGATTATGAGGTTCTAATACGCTAACAGGGGTTCCAAAACTTTCTAGACCGAAAGAGCTCTTGCATCAGAAAAAATACATGCTGGATCCCTCATACTTTTTTTTATAGTAATATTATAAACATTCAATTACGACTATTAAATGTTACAAGTATATGATATATAAAAGAAATGTAAATCACATATCCTGGCTGCGTATATGGCCAATGTCCTATATTCAGATTAGAACAAATTGGCAATCGTAATTATTACTGATGCTGTTCTATATTGTGAAAAACAAAAACAGAATAAGTTATTATAAAATTTCTTCACTTAGTCTGAGATAATTATGGCAGATCTCAGTTAAATAAACGCTGCGTTAATGGACTAGAGATGAATATAAGTTATAATTGAGAATAAATGTGCATCGAGAGAGAGTGATAAACCATAAAGGAACACCATTTTCAGTACACCTGACCGGGGCTCGAACCCTCCCCGTTATCGGAAAACCAGACTAAATCTTGGTCACATGCACACACACACACACACACAGTTTATATATAAAACTCTAATGGGATAGGAATACACTTTTTTTAGCACTGTCTTACTACCAGATCGATGTATACGCTTATGTACTAATTACACTAATGGTCTAGGAATTAGGAGGTTTAATTTGGATTAAATGCACCTGCATTTGCGTTAATGGAGAGTGAAAAACTATTTAGGGAAACCACCCTCAGTGCACCCGACCGGGATCGAACCCCGGTCTCCCCATCTTCGGCAGTCTAGTCTAACACGAGATTAGCTCGTCAGATCACGTGGCCACCGAAGCGGGTAATAATGGTGTAGTTTAAGAAAACTTACCTGAATTGGATTTATAGGGAGAGTGGGAAATCAAAGAGGATATAAAACATCCTTAACACACCCGACTGATATTCAAACCCAAAACCCCAGACTAAATGAGCTTAACGTTTAGACTGCGTGCCCACTGATACGGGCAGGCACATATAATCAAAAGCTTACTATAGTTAATTAATATGAATAAAAACTTATACATAAAGTCCAGGACTCGAGTCCCGTGACCAGGCTGTCATTTTTAATTCAATTGAATAGTTTACTATTTTCATCTTCCAATTTATTTATTGTTAAGAAGCCTCTTTTTAAATGTAAAAAGTGTGTTAGGTCGCCCTTGTATAGAGCTGTTCTAACAACCAGCGGTGTTCTTGATGGGATTATTTGTTACATCATCATCTTCGCGAGAGACTTTGTAATTTAAAACGATTCCGACATGTTCAGTGGACCACCTTGGTGCGAGGCAAACCCTTTCAGATTATTACACTGTAGTCCTTCTTAGGCACCTCGCTCTTATTTACATAAACTAACGTTGAAATATTTTCTGTAACATACGGTTTTTTACCCTTTCTCTTAAGGAAAATAAAACGCATATGAGGGGGTGGTGGGTAGAAGTTATGTATTTTTATCTGGAGGGATAATATATTTGAAAAGGGGGAATGTTTTACTTTAGAAGGTGGGGACAATGTGTGGTTAAATGAGAAAAACACGAAGCTATTCACAAGTGTCGGACATAGTGACCGTCAGCGGTGTTTGTAGCGAACACTGAAAGGAGTCCTAGTTGTTGAGAGACCAAAACAATTTTACAGTCTAAGGCGTCACTCTCGCGATATATTAAACTGAAGATGACAGGTAAACCGTAGTTCGAATCCCTGTTTGTGTGTAACGAGGGTGTCTAAATTGTTCGACCTTCTACCTCAACGCAAATGTTGGTACATTTTCCTAAATTTTTATCTTCCTAATCCCTACTCCTTTAGTGTTAACAATAAAAAAGCCTGAAAGGATAGTAAGATGTGGTGTAGGCCTACAACAAGAAAATTACGATGATTTCACTAATGTAGTCCAAACCCTCTAAATCTCTCTCTATCTTTTTTCTCTATCGCCGTACACGTTCTTTCTTTCTCTCTTGGTTGAGGATAAAGTACATGTTACAGTGACGTAGGATAAAAGAAGGTTTACTCGGGGTTTGGGGAGTGCAGAATAGAAAGGGGGGGGGGGGGAGAGCGGAAGAGGTTGAAGATATCCCTCACTCATCTCTCGCTTCTTCACGGCTGGAAGCTCTGGGATCGATCCCTGGGAGGAAATTGAGTGTGAGACAGTGAAGGAGGATATAGCAAAAGAGTGAGCATATGAAGAAGAGTTTTGGAAGTCTGTGATATCGCCTAGTCTCAACTAGAACAAAAAATGCCGAAAAAAGGGTGGTTTATTCATTTATTATTAGATGCATTTATTTTTAAACATGAATTCACGAGACTATCTCAACACATGGATTTAAAATGACCTTGAGCTTAAACAAAACACTCAAACTAAACCCTTAACGCTACCGGTCGAACAAAGCTGGTGGTTTGAAATGTTCAATTCGAGTGAGCTTTTAATTTCGGGACTGTCATGTTATTTCCATAGCTTTTAAACTATTGCTTTTTTCACAATGAATTATATATTTTAATTAATTATTTATTATGATCTCAAGAAACAAAATTCGTGTATCTTGAATAGGAAGGGAAAGCCCTGCCCAAAATATGAGTCAGCTAGTTTAATAAAACCAAATATATAGTCCAAGTTTTTAATCAGTTTAGAAAGAATGATATACAAAATTTTACACTTAATGGGGAATTGGGGATAAGGGAACTCGAGTTTGAGCTAGTATTTTTGTAGTTTTTAAAATGACAATTTTTTGGACACAAGAAATTAAATATTTCTTTATCAGACGCATTTAGTATAATTTTCTACACCTATAAATCGCAACATTATTTAAATATTTGTCATAAGCAAAGGAGCATTTGATTAGAGAATTTATTTCCCCTTCGTTTAAAGAGTTTCTTACTAAATATTACTATACTCGTGACTAACATTCAACAATGGTTGATGTATGTAGAAAATTAAACCAAGTGCATATATTCAAGCACTATTTTATTTCATTAGCTAAAAATCTTTTTGCTATAAAAATTGAAAAATTACTGACCTTAGTTCGCAGGCTCTTCCACACCACCTTAAATTTATATATGGGTGTACGTGCAGAAACGTTGTTAGAATACAAGCACTTAGAACCTACTTGTTTTGTTAGATTTTCAAAAATGAGAAATGATTTATTGCCAAGAATCCACTGCCACACCCAGATGCAGCATGCAATACGGCTGTTAGCCATGACCCATTCAGTCTTGTAAAGAGGCGGGGGTTTTTTTTTTGTAAAAGTTTTTCTCTATGCTAATTTGTCATGATTAGGACTGCCGGCAGTTTTAACCTAATATTTAAATATACCAGCCAAATATTTCATGACGGCGGAAGGATATATAGCAACATCTCAGGTTAAAGGCTCGGTGACGTCACTAAGCCTAGTGCTAATTCTATTAGATACTCATTGTTCCTATGTGATTTTTAGTACAAAAAATAATTGATCCTGTCATGAACCTGACAATGACAGATTAGCCTAACTGCTCAAAACTATAGTTGCCTGTAGTTCTGCTATTATACGTACTCCTATCCACTAAAGTTAATACAGGGTTTGATTATTGGGCCCCATTCAACTGTATTTTTATGTATAGTAACAGATAAATAGAGTTTTTTTAAAATTATAACAAAGCTTAAAAAATCAAATTCATATATAGATAGATCTTATTTTTTTCCTTAGTTTCATGTCTATTAGTAAGACAATTTTTCTCAAGCCTTCTCATCGTAACGTTTAATTATTTATTATGGTTATGAGTTATTCAGAATGTAATTCAGAAATCCCTTGCTGCGAGGGAATTTTAACATAGTAATCATTATAGGAAACATCTTGTGGCATATCCCTTCATTAATTTGTTTCATTTTAACTGCTCCATGAAATGATAAATATTCTGCTTTGCTCGCATGCTCATCATCTCGTTATGTAGTTTCAGAAAGAACCAAGTGAGCGTTGTCAAATATGTTAATATAGTTCAGTATTTCCGAACTCTTATACGCCATTCACGACCTAAGTTTACTTGGATGACAGCTCAAAAAGTAACTAGAAAATAGTCCCTAAAATATCACTACGCCAACAGCTGATATCTGCCACTGTCACTTGGGACAGCTGTTATGAAAACATATGGTTATGTAGAGTAATGTGATAGTTAACCACAGTAATTTAGGCCAATATTATGCCTCAAAGAATTTTGAGATTGAAATTTTTGAATGACTTGGTGATCTGTAACTTCTCTTCTTTTTTTCTCCTGGAAACTCATTATCAAAAAAACACACACAAATCTATCCACAAATAAAAATAACCCCTTATAAAATTTCGTGAGATTAAAGTTAGATTAAACTTATATTTAAGTTTGATAAAAGATAAAAGTTTAAAGTTAGATTAAAGTTAGATTAATGTTAGATTAAAGTTATTTTAAAGTAAGTTTAAAGTTATATTAAAGTAAGATTAAAATTAACCAAATTAGGCCTAATATGTATTCGAACTAAAGAGAAAATATCTGTATACACAAAGTTATTCTTAAAATAATTAGTAATATGATCTAGGATTAAGTTTTTTTACGTTAATACAAAAACCCAATAATTAAAATAAAAGGTAATTTAACTTAGTTATAAATTATTATAAGTTAGAGTAAGGCGTGGACCTAACAAACTAGAGACTTAGTTTAAAGTTAAAAATATAATAAACGCGCACAGTAATAAATTCTATGAAATATATTTAAATTAAACAAAGTCTTAATATTTATTTGAGGTCGTCCACAAAGCTTATTTATCCTTTTATTCAAGTTAAAATAATTATTATTCCGAGCACTTTCACAAAAGGTCTAACAAATATGGCTTTAAAATGGCGACCAACGAATATTAGCCATGTGTTTGATGATGACGCGGACAAGTTGTTTAAAATGGTGTATCCTCGCAGCAGACGATTATATTTTATTCAGTTAAATATTTCTAAAAACAATAAACTAATAATAAAATAGTTAATCATATATAAAATAAATTACAAGTATTTTATCTTTACCAAGTAAATATGATGCCTTTATTAAAAGGTATTAATGCATGCACTATATTACACATCATAGATAACATTCCAAAACAAAGAATAGGTACTTTTAATATATGTTTAAAATATTGTTTCGGATTGGGTAAAAAGAAATTGTTAAAAGTAATTAAATAATGTGAGAAAACTTAAGTTTAAGTTATTTTAAATGTAAAATATAACATGTAGTTAAAAAACTTATCATTCATAACAAAACAGTGTTCTTTTACAAGTGTTGGTAACCTAAAACCTAAACATATGATTTTTGAACTGTCATCCAGGTAAAGACCTATCGTGAATGAATAATACATTACGACTTGATGCTAAGATATCTTGTCACGACCCATCTTTGATTGTTTGTATACAATATTTTACTTCTTAACTATTTTATGTTAATGGGAACCATTAAATTCAGATAAAAAGTTTGTTGATAGTTTGTTTAATATAAAAAGAGGGAAAAACCACAAAGACACAAATCCATGATCACGTGCCCAAACAATTATTTTCCCTTTCCTAATTGCCATAAATTCACAAAATGGGCTGTTTTAACGTCTGAGCAACCTCTTTTGGTTTCTATCGCATTGTGGTCGTTTGATTTCACCTTGGGGCTGGTGTGTTGAATATATTGTTGTAAGTAACATGGTTCTAATATATTGATATCTGTATGTTTAAAGTGTCATATCTTATAAACAAAACAACTATCCATTTTTTAAGTAAGTTTTGTAACCACCAGCCACAATATTGTTATTTTAGGGCCTCATATGTTTGATAAAAGGGTTTACTCAATGAAAAAGGATCGTCTTACATCCAACTCACTATTCAGCAGCTTGTCTTTTATCTTAACGCTTGGATTAGCACGAAATGGAGACATATAAGGTTTGATGCATAATAGCACAGCTCTACGGTCAATGTTTGTCCTTTCTTAGTTGGTGTTCAAGTACCAACCGGTAAACTTTCTCTTCGAGCTATTATTCTTGAATGGAATTTATGGATCGTGGTGAGTCCAGTATTGTCAACATGATAAATTAATCCACAATTGGATGGTTAAGATTTATATCCACATTTGGTTGGGTAGTCATTAGGCCTGGACTGCGATTTTATTGAAAACCATTTCACGTGTAGCTTACGTTTCTTATGGAGTCCTAATGAACAAATTAGAGAGGAGTTTCAACAAACCCATCACCCAAGACCTAAATTTCTTCATCATGCTCGAAGCTGTGGAGAATTACATTTCGTTCAATTAGATTAAATAATAAACATCTTGGGTGCTTCGTTTATAATCCAAACTAGCTTCCATCATATTGGTGCAAACTCCTAATTGTTTTCTATGGTCATCAGAAAAAAACTGATATTAAAAATGATTATTGTAATAAAATTGGCTTTAAATCAGAAATACACATTCAAAATTGGGAAATCAGTTAAAAAGTTTGTTTTATAAATACAGTTTTTGAATCTATCTTCAAGCATCCTTTATTATTTTAGTAACATCGTTGTTTTTTTAAATAATTAAAAAAAACAATATGAACAATAACCATTTCAATTTATGTTTTAATTCAACAAGCTTTTCTTTAATATTTAAACTACTAACACACATTAAAATTTTAAAAGATTCAGCGTGTAACATTTATTTTATTTGTAAGTAAAGATTTTTTTAATAACAGAATACATTATTGCTAAAAATTAATCTTTAGGGCCTATAGAACATGAAACCACAAGAATAAAGGCTACATGACAGTAAAATATTGTAAAATAAAGAGGATTTAAAAATTTGCAATATAAATATTATTTTTTAAATAAATATTAAACAATTAGTTAAATAGTATTGAGAATGTTTCAGCTTAGTATCAAATTGTAATGAGCCCTTTTCAGTTGTATATTTCTAGATAAAATATTCTACAAGAGTGAAATATATGTATTTCCTACTTAAGGCCCTTGACCCTGTCGAGTGAAAATCTAAAACCTATTTTTTGTGGGATTGTGGGTGAGAGGCCGACACAGCCGACCAAAGTATTCTTCCGCGCCAACAAGAACATATGGCTCACGGAAACCGTAGATGGCGCTAGCTACCGAAAAATTCTTGCGGAAAAATCATACGTTTGGAAATATCAGCTTTCTCGAGAACGAGTGAAATTTTTATTTTAATATTTTCAACACCCCTTCTAAAATAATGTATCGATATTTATTAATAATCGTTTCATTTTCTTATAACTTTCTCGCTATCTTACAGGTAGAGAAAGTATTGTGATCGTCAAAAAAATTGAACTCAAGCTTTTGATGAATCTCGACGTTTCATGAAACCCTGAATCCGAAAAAGTTGTTTTTGAATTTCCGTCTGTCTGTCTGTACCTCCAACAAGAGCCTAAACTATTTTACCGATCGGGCTAAAACTTGGTATCTAGGGTTTTAATAGGGTTGCCCCTAGGGGTTTATGGAATATGATATCGAAGCCTGAAATTAAGAGTAGTTTACTGAGGGGAAAAGAGATAAAGTTGAATTTATCTAAATCGGCTCTAACGATTTTGATTAAATTTCATTTATAAACATTTATAAAAATTCCAAACAAAATGGCTACTCTCAATATTTCGGAAACAGGACTTTAAGGGTTCCGGTCAAATGCGTAAATTCTTATTTTTTTATCATATCTTGGTAACGCTTTGAGATATGAAATTACTTATCAATGCAAATATGTAGGGCTATTTATAATACGAATCTTTTATTCGAAACATATTTTTATAAAACCAACAACTTTCAAGCTATACGTCAGTATATATATATAAAGTTAATATATATATATATATATTAACTTTTCGAAAACTAAAGGTTACGTATTGAGACCGTAAAAAAAAATCTAGCCCAAAATGTTGATGGGTGTCAACGTCCCCCCCACCCCCCCACTCCGGACCCTAAATAGTGGTTTTTGCAATGCCATCTGTCTGTGTGTCTTTTTAACCCCAAAATTGAGAGTAGTTTAATATAAAGGGAAAAGAGAAAAAATCGATTTTCTCACAATAGGTTTTAACGATTTGGATTAAAATTCGTATCTAGGCGTTGATTAAGATCAGAAATAAAATTGCTATTTTCATTGTACTATGAAAATGAGTTTTAGGGTACTTTACAGAAGCGGAAATTTCCTTATCTCTGCAACTATTTGAGATACTAAATATTTTATTGTTGCGAAATTGTAGTACTACTAAAAATAAAAACTTTTATTCGAAATATATTTTTATAAAAGCAACAGTTTCTGAGATATTGGCAAATATATTAATACAATTTTGTTAGCTTTGGTTGTAAAGAGATACTACTTAAGTTTTAACGCAATAATTCTCCAATGCCATAGAGTAATTAAATACAAGTAAATCTCTCAAAAAGTTTTTGTTATTTTTCCTTTAACCTCTTAAGAGAAATGTTTGTATAACAATGATCTATCTCCATTTTAGACTCAATAGTCAACATTTGCATTTTTTATTGGTCAGAGTTTATAAATGAGGAATTTAATAGCAGTGCGATGACATGAAGATGTGCAACACCTTATAAGATTTAGACAATTTTAACCGGAAGTTAAATTTTAATATGAAGTGTTGACCCTGGTGGACCCAATATTGATATTTATTATTGGTCCAAACATACAAACGAGGACATTAATTATTTAAGAATAAAATCATAAAATTTAAAACCTGGACTTAAATTTTTTTACTTAAGTATAGTGCAATTTATGCTTGGGTTTACTAGTGTATATTATTTTATTTCACATGTATTATGAGTTTTGAGTAAATATCTTTATTTTTAAATAATAGTGCGAGAAAGTTCGTGTGGAGCTCCATACCATTTATTTTTTGTTATAAAGCCAGCACATTTCTATTGAAATATGTCCATTTTATAGATATTTGATCACTTAAAATTATAGAGGAGTTGTGTATATAAAAAGTATGAAATAATTAACATGCTTATATTCTTGAACAAATCGTTTCCGAAAAGAAAATTGAAAAACAATAAGAATTCTTGAATATAACTGTTTGTTCCCATGGCTCTGCATTTTCACGCCAAACGAAAAGAGTCATTCGCCTCAAGTATGGAATTTAAATAGATACATAATTGATTGTTAAAGGGTGAATTTTAAGGGAGCTCACAAATACTTATCTATAAAAGGTTGGTAAGCCACTATGTTGAAAAATGCATCCTAATTCAACTGGTTTATGCGGGAGCTTGAGTCTTTTAAATCAGAGAAAAATTCTAAAAACACTCAACTCTGCTGAAAGTTGTTCTATGATAAAATAGGCATATTAGTGTATAACCCGAACGGATAGTAAGACGTGATGCTAAAAAAAAGGCCTATTTGTAAAATTTTAAAAATGACACTTAAACACGGGAATCGAATCCGGAACCCTTGACTTAGTTTGCTAATGCTCCTCCACTCAGCTATACAAAATTCGTCCTATGCTCGTAGTCAATCCTCACTCATAATTTAAGGTAGCTTCTGTGGATATTGTCAACTAACAAAGAACCATCAGATACCACAGTCGTCGGGAGTCGGCACGAAAAGAATCCTGGATAGCTCAGTGGTAGAGCAATGGCGCACCTGGCCAAAGGTCTGGGTTCGATTCCCGTGTCCGGGTGTAGTTTTTAAAAGAATTGTAGATATGATACTTAATACGGCTTACATACCTAACTAATGATACTTTACATCTTATGAACTTCGTTGGATACATTAAATTGTACAAACTTTCTCTTACTTTCACTATGAAATAGCTTCAGTCAACTTTGGATGCTAACGCAGCCTTTTTTCCAAAATATTAATCTATTTATTCGACATCTCTAGTCCTTGCACAACTTTAATTCCTGTATTTTTCATAATTGTGACAATTTTTTTTTCAAATTAATAGGTTGATTTGGCATTAAATATATGTCATAGTTACTGCAAATAGTATTGGAGATAGATATAAGGTTTGTTACATTCTTTCACTCTGTGTGTCTTGTCTCATTGTGTGCAACAACGGCTAGTGGGCCTGGATAGTCAGGTATCGGTAGGGGTACTAATAGGGGAGAGGCTGCTGGAATGTTCAGTTGCAAGTGTTTCATGCTATTTTGGGCAGAAATAACCACAGTAGAGATAATTGTCCAGCTAGCTGCTAACTGGCCAACCGTTAGGGATGACCTAATCTAAACGGCCAATTTATGAAAGTTGTAAGGTGTGTTAGAATAAATAGATAAAGTAATCTGTTCATTATCATTTTAAAAAACTAATAAAGAATAATTTGTTAACACTACCGTCACATTTTCTTTGAGTCGCAATCGATTGTCTGTATGATACGTCAGTTTAAACGCAACAAAATCTTACAGCGTTGGCACCAGCTGGCGACGCCTCTTCCAGAATGGGTGAGGCGTCGAGTGATGGCATCGTAAACCTGTATAGAGTCGTTCGTTGCCATGACAACCACCCCGCATCGTCATCGTGATTATGATGATGTTGGTGTTCATGTCAAGACACGGATACGATACAGGATTCTTTCTTTCATTCCCCTTTGCCGGTTTCATTTTCTTTCCCTCCCTTTCACATTTGTTCACAAGACACCCCTTAACTCCGATTTCTATTTGAATTTTAAATAAATAGTGGCTTGGAATAATATATGAACTAGACAAGAAATAGGTAGGCCTTTGTTAAAAACTTGGGGTTTATAAAAATTGAAATGATGAATTGTGAACTTAAATAGCTGATTAACCGCTAATATAATAAATTCTTACATGCTAGTATTAATTTCATTTATTCTGTCAGACTAAAATAATTATATAATCACAATTTTTGTGTGCATTGCGTCTTACTAAGGTAGTGTTCCGGCAGGAAAAAAACTGTTATAAAATGCAAACATATTTTTACGGTCAACAATGATAACATAGGTCTATTTATATATTATAATTAGTGTTATTTTATAGTTGTTGGTAATATATTTCAAAAGCTACCACTGAAGATCACAACTCTTATAAAAATTAGTACTACACCCGTTTGCGCTAGTCACAAATGTACAATAATAGGGTTGGGATGAGAAATTTAAATTTTAATTATGGATTAAGCCATGCATTTACTGATGTGGCAAGGTTGCCACGTACCTGGAAAATTAAGAAAACACAGGTCATGTTTTGTGTCTTGGAAAAACCAGGAACACACAGGAAATTTAGTAAAATCTATTAAAAACACTTGAATATTTGTTAATTTGGGACATTTAACTAAAAGCTTAAAATATTAGGTCTTCATATGGATGGAAAAATGAACTGAAGAGTTAATCACGCTGATTCAAACATGTTAAACAAGGCTGTGAATTTACAGGAGATGATATTCTCAGTTTGATGGAAAATGAAATGTTAATAATCTTTTATTTTCTGCCTGGAAAAATGGGACTTCTTTTTGGAAAACCTGGAAAACACGGATAAATTGGTAGTAGGTAAATAGTGGAATCCCTCCCTGGGTTATATTGACAGTTGATTTTTCCATTTGTACATGATGTTTTTATTAAATTAATTACAAATACATGACTTTCATCGGTGAGCAAGTGGAATAAATGTCAAGTTCGGTTAATATGTTATTCTGGTGACGGTAGATTAGGATTAGAATCCTGGTTGGGTACTCATGAGTTCCCGATCTTACTCCACGTAAATGTGGGTATATTTATTATAAATTATATTTTCCCTCATACATATTCCATTAGTGCAATTATTTTCAGATAGGCTGGAACAGATAATAAGACAGGGTGACAAAAGCGAAGCACGTGCCATTACATTTCTACAGATCCCTGTACTGTTTATATTATTTTATAAACTGTATGGACTCAGGGATTAAATCCATTGACCCTTGTTTCTAAAGTATAGATTATGAATCACTAGCTACCTACTCCTACACTATGTATATCGACTTAAATTGCTTTACTAACCATTTTGTAAAAACGATTTAAAAAGAGGGTGAAAAACACCATCATCAAAATATAATCAAATATTTTTTTCACAAATAAATCATATTGTACCAAAAAAATCTTAGGTAAAAAATCAAATATATGTTTGAGCACATATATTTACTAAAGGGTGCAGTGGAAAAGTCATATCGGACTATTCCTTAAGGACATTTGTCGTATCTGTACTTTTATTTTTTTTAGAAAGAATAAATTTGTACCTGTGTAACAATATCTCTGGATAGACATTAGATAAATTTAAGTAAGATCAAAGGATTTCTAAAAGAAGAAATGACACATTTAAAATTGAAAAAAATATGACCTAATTGGAAAATTTAAATTAATTGTTTTACTAAGTTTTGTAGATTTTGAAATTTTTTCAAAGTCGAAATACGCCTCTCCCAAATAAATATACTTACCAACTCGTTACAAAACTAAACAAAATTTTACAAAGCTTGTTTGAATAAAGTAAGAATTGAGTTTTAAAAAACTTAACTTAAATAAAAGGGCAATCATAACATTTTATGAGGAAAATAAAACATTTAAGGTTATATCAAGGGCATTTAATGCTTATGCTTTGAACATATTGTTTATACAAACACAATTGTACATATAAAAACACTATTTAAATACTAACTTAAATTAGCTTTAGAAAAAAATACAACACCTCCCTGGAAAATATTTTATCACTGGGAAAGAGCAAGTCCTAATTTCACATAATATTACCAACTTTTCAGCTGCAGGCCTACAAGTATCAATTTGAAACAATTGATTCGGTATGCAGATGCGTTATCATCGAACTAAGATGGTGAACTATACGCGTCTTCGTCTTGATTTTTTTTATCACCCCGGCTTACTACCTGTTCAGGCTATACGCATATATGATAATTACTCTAATGGGGTAGGGATGAGAATGGTATCATTTTAGAGGTAATCTGCCAGCATTTGAATAGAAGGAGAGTGAGAAACCCTCTAGGGAAAAAACGCCCTCAGTATACCCGACCGGGATTCGAGCCTCGATCTCCTCGTCATCAGCAGGCCAGTCTAGCACGTGCCTGATGTATTTGACCATTCGGCCACTGAAACAGGTCATATCTAGTTTAGTATTTTGTCAGTGAAAGTAATTATTGTCTTAACGTAAATGCAGGTATATGCTCAGAGAAGATAAAGTTTCACAGTAGAGTAAAGTCCTGTATCCATGAGATCCGTAGTCTCCAGCACTCCGCATTAGTTTGATAAGCTGTACATATATTAAGGACTGTCATTACGGATGACTACGGCTCACAAATAGACAAATAACTAAGCATCTAAGTGCGAATTGGAAAAAGTGAATCGATGATAATAAATTAAAGATCTTTTTTCTAAACGTTATTTTATATAATCATTTATCTACTTTCATGGCACATTCATAGAGATATTTAATATATTATGGCTACTATTTTCTAAACTAAAAACACCAAACAAAAAATAAATAATAGAAATGTTGACTATGTTTATAGAATTTGCAGAAATTATTTTATTTTGACAAAATATTACACTTTACCAATAGTTGACATGATATCACGTGACTAAGGACTTAGAATGTGTGTACAAAATAAAAAATCATACTGAGTCGAGGACTACAAGTATACGGAGCCCATGGAGTTTGTAGACGAGGCTTAAAGGTGTATGTGTACTTGGCAGTGGGTCCTAATCTCACCGCATGGCATCAGCCCTCTTCCACCTTATGGAGAAAATATCAAATATGGAATATTTTCCGAGCTGGTGCGGAGCGATACGAGCCACTGCAATATCCCATAATGTGCACCTAACTCAAAGTGGTTTGTAAGGGAATGCTAGTACAGTATTTTTTATAGTTTTAATAGCAAAAACATATTTGGCCAAAATAAATAAAATAGTGCTTCAGTAACAATGGTCAAGGTTGCTTTCAGCAAGAAGAGCAAGCTGCTGACTAGGAAACTGTACCTGGAGATGTGGAAGAAACTAAGAAGAGGACAGATATTTGTATAGGGCTGAAACATGAACCCAGAGTAAAAAGGAGAATACATATTTGGAAAGCTTTGATATATGGTGCTGGAGAAGAACTTAAGAGTATAAAGTGGACAGATCTAGTGAACAATGAAGAATTTGTAAGAGGGTTAATTAAAAATAGAACCATTATGCATGCTAGCTTACGAAGAAAGGCCAAATGGACGTGTAACATTATGAAAAAAAACCTGACTTATTGAGTGAATTGTAGAAGACAAGATAGAAGGTAGAAAAGAATCAGAAAGACAACGAATGTAATTGATGGATGACTTGAAACAATAAATGAAGATAAAGTTCTAAGATATATAAAAAGGTAGATGGTAATAGGACATGCTGAAGGACTCGATTTAAACAAGTCCTATTGAAAGACAGAAAACCTAAAATAAAGTATATGGTTTAGTTTAATTTTGTAGGTTTGGTAATATCGACATTTCTTGAATATCTGCCATGAAATTATTGGCATTTGAGGAGAAACTTTTTAAATTACGATTAAAATTCATCAACAAATTCCATGATGATTATAATACATATTCAAGAACTACTGAGGATACTCTGTGTAGAAAACTAAACCAAACGTTACCTGCTGAAGAAATTTTTTATTTGTTATACCACAAAAAAAAATTGCCATAAAATCTGCAAACATACTGACCTTAACTCACGTTTTCCTTTCACCCTCACCTTAAGATAGAGACTGGATGCAAGAGGATGAACGGAAGGATTAAATATAGAGGGGCAAGAGTGTAGAGCTGTTGGTTGGGGGTAGATAAGTCCGTACCCTACAGGATACGAGACATTATTTGATACTACACGTCACTGAGTGCTTGTTTCATTCTTGGTAGGGGAGAAAAACAAAGCTATAACGTCCAGACAATGGGTCTGCTACTTATCACACAGTTGGCGTCTTTAGAGACGGGTTATCAGCTTGGGTAAAAAACAACAAAACAACACGCCTAGGACCTGATTCGATGGCCGCATGGTCTAAGATGTCACTCTCGCAATATACTAAGCTGCCGATGACAGGAGATCTAGGTCCGAATTTAGGTCGGGTATACTGAGGGTCGTTTTCTTGAATGGGTTTCCACTTTCCCTCCACGCATATGTGGGCACACACCCTCTAAATTCAGCCTTCCTCAGCCCTAACTTATTGGCGTAATTAGCACAATAGTAATAATAATAGTAATAATATAATAATAATAGTAATAATATTAATAATAATATAATATAAAAATAAGCAGGAGTCCTTGGGACGCGTTCCACGACTGTGGAACTACTCAACAAAGGAGTGCTGACTTTTATCCCTCTATTAGTTTACTTTCTTTCTTTTAGAGTATGGAAGAACTATTAAAAACAGGACCGTACTTCATTGTCTTTTCACCGTAAAAGAAAAAACCCACGAAGGTGTATTTTTACTTAGTATTTAGATACTATGCAAAGCACTAGCAAAATAAATTTATTTCCTTAAAAAAATATTGTCAGGAATGTTATTATCTTTTAATTTACTTTTTTGTTACTTCCATAAAGTATAGTCTGTAACATAAAGATTCCTGCATTTTTATTAACTTAGCAATTATTAAAATCAAATCGCTAAATACACAGCATTATAGGCATATTTGATTAAATTTTATAAATATATTCAATAATTGAAGTTATTGAAATTATTTTTATTTACAAGCTTGTTTATCTTGGTTATTTTTTAAATCAAATTTGAGTTCCTTATTCTTAAATAGGGCTATATAATAATTTGACAAAAATTATAGATTTATTTCCATAATCACATAATGGTTTAAATTTTTTAATGAGACTTATGCCGGACAAGTGGACCTACACAATCGCATCATTGGAACTTGTTTGAATATTTTAATGCTGAGTTTATAGATAAATATAATTTATATTTTTGTGGATGGTCCTTTTTAAGCAAACTTTAACCTTGTTAACTTAATAAAATATATTATAAATACCAATGATTTAAATTGAAGGTAGAACATATTCATACCAATCTCTTAAACATTACTTTAGGTCTAATATGAATTAGAACATTATATTAATCGAAGGTCTCGTTTAGATCACGGCTCTTTTTTTTCGACCTTAGACTGTACACTACTTTTATTGATAAGATCCATCTCTTTCCTAAGGGCATATCGCCTGCAGGATATTCAGCCTTCCAAAAAATCTTATTGTTTGTACGGTTGGTAGTACGAGAAAAGGTTTATGGGACCAAGCGCACGAATTTCCACTTGAACGGTTCCAGCATCCAACCACTCACTCCAAAATAATAATAGTAAAAAAAAAAGCTTCTATGTCTTCTTCAGCGAAGAAAAGTTTGGATTGAAATTTAAAACAAATTGCATCAAAGGAAGGATATTTTCTTCTCTTTGTTTTTTTCCCTCCTCCCCTATTTCCGCTAAGGTGTTTAGTCTGAGTGAAGGATGAACTCGTTGACTAGAGTTGAAATAATAGTTAGAGGGGTATTTCTTTCAGCCCTCTTCAAAGTTTTAATGAGGTTGAAGTAAAAAGGATATTTCTACAAAAAAAATTGAGTCAAAATTATATTAGAATAAAAAATATAAACTGGCAAACAAAAGTAAAGTAAATTTGAAAAAAAAAAAATTCCATACTTACTAATTCATAACTCATACATCTTACAAAATAAATAATGTTATTCTACCGTCATTGGTGGCCACGTAGGCTAAGGAGTTGACTACGTCTGGTAATGTTTACCAGTATTGAGTAGACCGGAGTTTAAATCCCAATCAGGTGAACTGAGGGTTGTTTTCCCTAAACTGTTTTTCACTCTATTTTCCAATTATATTCAGAAACATTTTCTTTAAATTACTCCTACCTAATTCAAAGTGTAAATAGGTGGATATAATGAGCAGTTAGTAAGCCACAATGCATAAAAACTTAATTAAATGTCATTTTTTATAGATCATATCAATCAATACCTACTTATAAAAATACTAATCATTACTTATAGTAAAACTGTCATTTTGATCCACTTTTTTCCAAGGCTAAGGCGCATCAAATTATATAAAAATAGGATGTTCAGAATCCGGCTGCCATTATTTTGAGAGTTCCTCCGTATACAATTATGAGCTAACTATGACAATCACAAAACAATTATGGCAGTTGTAAACAGATTATAAAAAAGCTTTGAAATAATACGTTACCTAGTCCACAAACCGAGTGCACAAACAAAATTAATCCAATGACAATACAATCTTTACCTAAGCACGATCTTAATAGTAGGTGAAAGGAAATAATAGACATTGTTAAAGAAAACTTTAAGAAATAACAGCATCACATTAAATTTCACCGAAGAGTATAAATGAAACTATAGACTAAGTAAATGCACATTGTTATGGGATGTCTGATAACTGTACAAAAGTTCCTAGCTATTTATCGAATAGTTTTTAACACGCAACATAAACAAACAGTTTTTAAAACCCCAACATGCATTAAAATTAAAATTCCATCTGGCTTTTAGAGGGCCAAACATTTTACCAGTTGCCACAGAAACCGTGTAATATATTTTTGCCATGAATCAAGGACTGATATTAAAATGCGTTGTGCGGATAGTTAAAGAGTTTAATGCACTGTGAACATTAGTAAAAAAATAACAATAAAAATAACAGCTTCTCAGCGTGCACGTGAGTTTTTGTGGTAGGTCATGGAAAGACGTTTGCACGCCTGTCGTTTTGTATTATACAGAAAGGTTTAGTAGGAACAAAAAAAAAGTGCAAGGGGAACACGAGAGATTTGGATCTGACACAAGCAGTCGTTCATTTTAATGGCGTTAGGAAACAAGAGAAAGAGAATGACAACAACAAAAAATAGAGAGAGAGGTGGTGGTAGAAGGGGATAGGGGAAAAGTAAAGAGAGAGTCCGGAAAAGGGTAAGAGAGACAGTGGGAATGGCTACTTGTTTTGAATGAGAGAAGAAAACAAAAGTCAGACAGAGCGACTGAATGTTATCAATATCAAACTAAACACAAACAAATAGACGTAGACACGAATAACCAACAGTGCGTACATATTTACAAATCATTAAAATAAAACAAAGGTTAACGTTGGAACGCTTAATCGTAACTAAAAAGTGCCTGGTATTAAACATTTTTCTAAAGGGCTGCAAAACACAATGCGTGTAGCTTTCATTACACAACAATATGCCGAGAACTCCAACAAACCCTAGAGCTGTATTGATTTTTTTTTCGATGGCAATGGTGTTGAATGGATGCATACTCCAAGAACCCCAAAAAGTCCTAGCGAATAAAATTGATTTTTTTTTTTTTAATTACCCGCCTCGGTGGCGTAGTTGGCTAACGCGCTAGTCGTGTTGAGCTCGACCGCCGAGGACGGGGAGATCGAGGTTCGAATCTCGGTCGGGTGAACTGGGGGGGGGGGGTTCCTAAATGGTTTTCCACTCTCCCTCCACGCAAATGCGGGTTCACTTCCTCTAAATTCAACCCTCCAAATTCCTAATCCATTAGCGTAATTAGTACTTAAGCGTATAACCCGAATGGGTAGTAAGACGCGGTGCTAAATATTTTTTTTTTTAATTAATAGCAAGCAACTCTTACCGAGATTACTATTGTTTATTCCAACACGAATATCTGTTTCTCTGACGCTCACTAGGCTTCTTCCCCATGACCCCCTCAACACTTCCAAATAACAAGTCACCATGAAGGAAACTATCAAAAGAAGGTATTGCAACCCTCTCTCGCTACTAAGTCTCACCAACTTACTAGTCAGTGGCGTGCCGTGGGGTGTTACCAGAGTAAGCAGAGTTAGTTAAAACTGTACCTGTGATATTTTCTCATCACTCGGTATATGAAGAGTAGGGAACTATTTTGAAGCATCACCCTCAATACACCCATGATTATAATTGTTATCCACCAAATATTTTATTTTTATACTTTATAAAGCAAAACACATTTTTTTATTTGACGAAAATCAATTGTTTTATTTAGGCTACCGAAATTCAGAGTATGTTTATTTATTTATTTATTACTGATTTTCCTGTCACACCCCTAATTGTAAAAGTTTCGTGTCTTTATCATGGCTTAGGCTACGTCAGTATGTAAATCCACTTTTTCTGCAGATGTTAATATAGCACCCATATCTTCCCTTACTAAGGTGTGGAATATTACGGAACAGGTGCGTAGCCAACCCGTTTCATCGATTTTTTTTTATCAGCCTTCTTTTTTGGTTGGTTGGCCCTCAGGGTCGTAATAACCTTCACGACGTGTTATACACATGGAGGATTCGGTTTGAGACAACGTTTACGTTAAACTTATTGTGACATTGGAATGTAGTCATTAAGTCAAATTAATCGGCTTTCTTACAAGTAGAACTTCTGAATATCAAGATCCTGGGATGTCCTCATTGATGGACACGCGGGATAAGATGTCATTCTCATATGTTTTTGTTTGCCGGTGATGAGGAGGCCAGGGTTCGAATCCCAGCTAGGTGTGGGTCTGCTGCTATCTTTTTTTATTTGCTGAACGTGTTTTCTATTCTCCTTTCACGCTAATGCCTACATTTCCTCCTTGATTCTATCCTTCTCATCCTTACCCAATCAGTGTAAATGTTCCGATAGTCCGGACTGTTTGTAAGATGCGGTGAACAGAACAAAAACAAGACAAATTCTGATTCTACTTTGCCCCTGAACAATTTTCACTTACGTAGGCCTATATATAGCTTGAGTATAATCATCATAAGAATAACTTTATATGACCCTTTAAAACAATATAATAACAAGAATTGTATTCATGCCCTAATCACATACCAAGCCACGAGTTCTAAGGCCATCACTTTTGACATCCAGTTTAAATTTGGGCGCCTTAAGATAAATATAGTTCTAGTGACTTTTGGTAGATACTGCATATTATACCTTTAGTTTTTAAATATTTTAAAATTGTTTACTTCGTTGATTCAGCTATACCAAAGCTATCCTCTCCTACGAGTATAATGGGATCCAACCCTTGAAATACTATATCTTTCTTGGTCATGGTGAGTGGCTATTTACTGTGGTATATTTAGGCCTACATTAAATGAACCCATAGTTTATCCAATAGGCTAAGTTGTATAGGCATATGATTAAGTCTATTAACTTCAGAAACAAGACATAGGTGGACTAGGCACTGCTACCTTACACCACGATTTATCTCCGAAGGTGGATTGGGCACTGCTACCTTGCACAACGATTTATCTCCGAAGGTGGATTGGGCACTGCTACCTTGCACCACGATTTATCTCCGAAGGTGGATTGGGCACTGCTACCTTGCACCACGATTTATCTCCGAAGGTGGATTGGGCACTGCTACCTTGCACCACGATTTATCTCCGAAGGTGGATTGGGCACTGCTACCTTGCACCACGATTTATCTCCGAAGGCGGATTGGGCACTGCTACCTTGCACCACGATTTATCTCCGAAGGTGGATTGGGCACTGCTACCTTGCACCACGATTTATCTTCAAAGGTGGATTGGGCACTGCTACCTTGCACCATGATTTATCTCCGAAGGTGGATTGGGCACTGCTACCTTGCACCACGATTTATCTTCAAAGGTGGATTGGGCACTGCTACCTTGCACCACGATTTATCTTCAAAGGTGGATTGGGCACTGTTACCTTTCACCACGATTTCCATCACAAGGCAGATTGAGCCCAATATAACCCAAACCAGCCCAACCTAACCTACCCTAGCCTTGCTCCACCTCTCACTAAGAATTAATTTTACCTTGGGCATACTTTACGGAGTGACTAACGTTCAGCTGAATGGACTATACTGAACTGCAATCTGCTAGCGATTTATTGTATATTCCTTTTCAATTAATAAAAGGTAATAATATGCCCACTCTACCTGTCTACAATTCTTTTTTAGTCGAATCGACGGTGCCAAATCCAACAATATCTTTCATAAAAAGTGTCCAATCCCCCACCACCCTAAAAAACATGATCATAAAAACTAAACATAGGTCTATTTGTGGAAAGTGCCTAGTGCTCGTTGGCTTTATCAAGATAGTTTTTAGCGTAGACCCTATTACCCGAACGGGTAGTAAGACGCGGTGCTAAAAAAAAAGATAGTTTTTCAAATATAGGCCTATACTGTAAAATTGGCTTATTAAATGTAAGTTATCCTATTTTGCAGACTAAGCTAGTCTAGGTGTCGAAGACATCTAGAAAATAAATAGGCTTATTTGAAAGGGTCTACCAGATAATATTATACTATAACTATTTTAACTATTCAAATTGTTATTAGTAATATTACTTATTATTTTGTCTGAATTGTAAGGTTACCACAACATATCATTTGAGCTATTTACCCGTAGTTGGGCAAGTTAAATAAAAAACAGAATACTATGTATTGTTCTTTAGACAAGTTACTTTATATAATTTAACTAATTAGAACGCAGTAGACTTATTGGGCCTTTTTTTTAGGAACCGAGGTGGATGGGGCTTAACTTCCTCCCAAAGAATAATTATTTTAAAACATGTAGTCATTTTTTGTTTGTTTATTATTTAAAAACTGTTGACCCTATAAGACCATTTCCAAAACCAGTGTTGTATATGTCTCTTTTTTTTTCTTCTCCTTATTCGTCTAAATTGAGTCCTTTTAAGAACAAACATAATGGCCCCGTCTGTTTCCAAAGTGTCAACCCTAACTAGAAACTGTTTATTACAAAATAACATTTTGTTTCTCTTAAACAGATAGTTTCTATTCCTTTATTTAAATTCAAGGCTGTGTTATGTATTTCGTCACGTACTTTTCCAAGTCGAGACGAAGCTGTTATGTTTTTTTTTTCTTTTTAGTTAAAACCTGTTTCATTTCTTTGCGTCCCTCTTCAACGTTCTTACAACATTGTATTCTATTTCAAACTTTCTTTTACTGTCTTGTTTTGAATATTTCCTGGACGGGGAGAATAGGTGTTTTTTATCTTTGTTTGAAAGAAACTTATGTGAGTTATTTCGTATTCCTCACACCAGGAATCACTACTATCGCTTCCAAGCGAGAGTTTCTCATCTTGGCCACCACGCGCGCTGAGGCTATTCAATTGTTTTGCCTCTTATGCGCGCGGCCATCTTGGCCACAAGCCGCGCCCCTCACCTGTCATTGGCTACTGTAAGCTCGCTGATCGCGGCTCAAGCTCGGCTTCAACCAAACTAAACAAACTCTCAGACGAGATACGGGAGCTTTTATGAATAGTCAAACAAAATAGATGCTGGCGCCCTCAACTTCCCCCTCACTCCCACTTTCGTAAGAGAAATAGCGGCTCAATCACGAACTTCAGGAAATTGGAAAATGTTTGAGAGTTTCTTCTTTGCTGCTTTGAAATTGGTTGGCATTGTAGACGACTTTTGATTTTTTTCTAAGTTGACGTAGGAAAAGTTTTTCTTTCTTTCAGACAATGAAAATATTTTTACTTTTTTCAAATCAAACACTTTTGTTCAACAATTTTTTTTTTAATATTAAATTTTAACTTTAAAGTTTTGTACGAGGATGTATACAATTTTTAAAGTTAGTAAGATAATATTTTGATTTGCGTTAGTCAAAATATTGAATTTAAATTCTATAAAGTCTTAAATAATATTTGTAGTAAGAACGTTCTACGAGGCCTTTTTCCTACCAGTAGGCCTATCCTACTTATTTTATTCGTATTTATAAGTCTACTTAGTTTCATTGCTTTTATTTTCTATAATTCTAAAAGTATAAAAATTTGACTAAAATTTAAAGTTATTGATTAGATTCAAAATGGTCTTCAATGATCAGCGTTTTGGCTATCCATCCAGTTTATCCGCATATTAACACTTTTTGAGTATAAGTGAAAAATTAGTAATATAGAGTAGGCGTACCCGCATTTTCATGGAGAGAAAGGAGAAACCATTCCGGAAGACAAAACAAACACCCCATTTTATTCACGCCAAAAATTCATATACATACGCCTTTGCAGTTTTTATAACTTAGCGAAACATTATTTTGCTTCAGTACAAACATATAAATTAGTTTCATTGACATGTTAATATCAACAGTTGTTGAATATCTGTCATGAGCATAGTAACATCAGATGACAATCTAAAAAATTGCAAAAACACTTTTTTTGCGTCCCTTGTACTCCCAATTTAATGGTCTTGTTTCAGACAAAGACCCTACTGAAAGACCTTGTTTCGAATAATGGTGAGCTCTAGATAAATATTCACTCGGAACTAAATAATGTAGGAAACGAGCTATTTCGGTGTTGATTATAATTCTCACACATGTGCAATTTTAATCCCTATTATGTTAAGCTTATATTATTATAATTACTTAAATAATAATGATAGTTTTAGGCTTTTATTGGTATGGGTAATTTTTAATATGGCAGTATTTTAACAATGGGTGCTATTAAAATAGTAGGATTTTAGAAAGGAGGACCTTTTAGAAAATATAAACTTTTCTGTTAACATTGATAACATTTCACAATAGTATTATTTTTATTTTATAGTTTTGATCACATATATTAAAAGTAACAGATTGGGCTCTGAATAGTAAATTAGAACCACAATCTTTTCATTTCAATGATAAATTGGCATTGAAAGAATCAAATATAGCTCAATCTCTCATTGACCAAACACAATTTATATTTGCCCAACTTCACTGCATCAATTTAAATCAGGCATCGAACTGTTGTTCTTATATGTCCAGACAGGTTCCTCTTCACACAGTGAAGGTCGGTACCTCTGAAAATGGGGGACTGTGAAGTTCACCAGCATCTCCAATCATCGTACCACGAAGTATAGTGTCAGTAAAATAGAAAGTAAACAAAACATAAACTTTGCCTAATAGATGCTACGAAATAATGGTCAAAGTCATTTCACAGGAAGGGAAGCCAACAATCGACCGGAAATTCTTTTCAAAGATCTTTATGATTTCAATTTTATTTTTAAATGGACTTTTGAGGTTATGTCCTTGAGGTGCGGTGGCGTAGCAATCAGGTTATTTGAACGGACCAATACCGACCGTCAATTATTTACAGCGTCTAGGCTTCTGAGATAATTAGTGAGACTATAATCATAGTTTCGATACACTCAGCTTGAAGCCTTAAAATTTCCGTATGGAAAGTTGCAGACATCCATTCTTTCCCTATTTGGACATTGTTTACCATAAAGATACTTATTTTGAACTAGGTGTTCTGTCTTTCCTGTCCATACTGAGTCCTCCAGCGTGTCTTATAGGCAGCTTCCTTTTTAAGAGCCTGAGACTTAATCTTCTTTCTTTGTCCCTACTGTGTCCTTCAGCATTTCTTATAGGAAGCTTCCATTTTAAGAGCCTTATACTTCATCTTCTTTCCTTGTTTGAGGTCATCCATCATTTGAATTCGTCGTTTCCCTGGTCCTCTTTTCCCTTACACTTTCCTTTATGACATCACTCAGTAATCATTTACTCTCATAAAATGCCCATCCATTTGGCCTTTATTCATGGAATCACCTGCAGAATGGTTCTCTTTTCATTGACCTTTCTTGTAACTTCTTCTTCAGCATCTGATCTGTCCACTTAATCCTCTCTATTCTCTTCTAGCACTACACCTATGGGCTGAGTTAATGTTTGTCTAATTGTTAATAACTTATATACAAACGTTTTTTAAAATGTTTAGGTCTACCGAATAGCCACAGTAAGTACGGGATATGGATAGCATGATTGACTTAGAACAGGGAGGTATGTTCCAAACTCAGACAGAAGGGTACTCTGCTATTTTCTCTACATCGTGGTACTACAGCTTCGTTCAAGACGAAATGTAATTTCTTAAGCATGCCCGTTACAAACAAAATAAACCCTCTAGTTTAACAAACGTAGGTATAGATATGGCCTATTGTAAGCAAGAGAGATTGCACTGGGACATAATTAAAATGAACTCCGAATTGATAGTAGCTCCACTTATGTTTTCACGCCAAGAGAAGAATACAGTTTTTTACCTATACACTAAAGCTGGGACAAAGAAATTATCCAAACATGTTTTTCTTTCTTACAGATGGAATCTGAAATATTTTCAAAGGGTCTTGGGGTTATACAGAACGGAGTATACATTTGTTTCTCTCTCTCTTTTTTCTGTAAGTTCCCCTCTCGCATGTTTAAGCCTACCACATCAATCACGTCCTTCCCCGTGACGTTCCATGGTTTCCAGAGGGTTGCTTTCTCTCTGTGCAGCTCATTATACAATGTTACAAGTAGAGCCTGGGCGAGAAGAGATGGCAAGGATATATATAGGCCCCCCCTACTAAATGGATGTATTAAGTGCTGACCAATAGAAATTGAAAACCTGAAACTTAGCTAATCAACAGCCTGCTGATGACGAGAATATCTGGGTTCGAATCTCAGTCGGGTCTACTGAGGGTTTTTTCCCGAATGATTTCCCAATCTTCTTACACGCAAATGCGGGTAGATTACCTCTAAATTACTTCTTCCCTTATCCCTACCTCATTAAAGTAATTATCAGAAACGCGTATAACCTGAACAGGTGGTAAGACTCGGCGATAAAAGAAAACTTTCTTAAGGCTCCAGAGCCATTAGTTAACTGTTAGCACTGTTACTCATCTCTTAACTGAGGGCCAGTGAGTCACAGTGTAATCTTCTAATACAATGACGACTCACCAATGCTCTCATTCACACGAAACTTCCTTTCCCGAAACTCAAAATAGTTCCTCGGCTCTTTCCATAAATCATACCATCTTAAACGGTGATGAAAAAAAACTTGCGGGAAGTATAAGTCAGAAAGCTTACATGTGTATTTGAACAAGATCACAACGGCACCAAAGTAAAAGTCTCCAAGTAAAGCCATAAGACGTGACAACCCCTAAATATTATTTCTTGGACTTCCACAACGTCCATGCTTACTGTAAAAAAAACCCAACTCTACTGCCGTTTATCATGTATAGGCCACCCTCTTTACCAGTCCCTTAAACTTAACTCCTGGTCAAGTATAAAATACCTAGAAGGTTCTTAGGAAGCATGGTAGGTAAAATTACAAAAAGTTCAATATTAATTGTTGACTACTTACGCTACACTTTACGAACATAATTTTTTTATAAACTTGTACTACTAATTATAATACTTTTACTGTTTACTGGGAAAGTACCCCTTTTATTAGAAAGCACCGATTTGATAAATCAAGGAAAAGTTGAGGAGTTTCATGAAAAACTTATTTAATATTACATTATTCTTGATATATATCAAACTAATCGACCAAACCCTCAGTCTAGTGTCTGTTTCTTTTAATATCTAGCAACACCAGTCGAATTTCCCATAAATTACATAAGTTATATATAGGCCCCTACACATAAACTTACATTATATAACGCCCCAATTTTTCTCCAGCACCATTTTTTTTTATATCAACGATACGGAGAGCAGCGCACCAAACACTTCCGATGACAAAAGTCATCACGCTATCAAACAACCTCGGGGAGGTAGGAGGATACAATGCATTTAGGCTATAACACATTTTTCTCTCTACTGTAAAAAAAAAAAAAAAGGCAGCTCATTTCAACCCTTTTCACTCCAAACGAGCCTGTATATGCATGTTTGTGAGATTAGTTTCACACCCCCTCATCCTTCATGGGCATACCTAAAATGAAAATGTTCGCAGTGAGATCTCGTTTGCTACCCATTACCCCCCCCCTTCTCTTTCTAGTCCTCCCCCAAACCCCCACTCCCACTTTTCCTCATTTCTCTTTTCTGCACGTGGATGCCATTACCGGACCATACATACCCTCCCAGCTCATAATGTAGGGATAAATGGTGACATGGACGCTAGTACGTGAAGAGAGAGAGGGAAGGGGTGGAAAAATAGATCATACTATGTTACGTCCTTTATAAGAGTTGAACGTAGTGGGGATGGGGTTTAGAAGGTGGTGGTTACTCTCCTATTTGTGTATGGCTGGGAGATAAATAACTGAATTCCTGGGCTGCGTACATGAGAATGCTGTTAGGCACGGGCGGAAATTGAATATTTGCCCTCCCCGCCCCCTTCCTCACACCCCGTCACACAGATATTCTCGTTCCATCCCATATTCTCCTCACATACTACACCCTTGTTGTTGAGCCAGTTCGAGTTTATTTGGAGGTAGAGTGATGTAAGTAAGCTTTTCTAGCTTTTAGAAACCTAGTTTATTTATTTTATCTGAATCCTTAGGATGTAATTTCAAGCCAGTTGTTTTAAATAGCTTTACATAATATCCTTAATTCAAAACCTTTTTATAAAATGTCAAAATTTATCAATGTAGCGTTTTAATGGGTAAGAATATATATAAATTTGAACACAACAAAATAGGAAATTCAATTAATTAAAAATATGAAAATGTCTGCATGTACTTGTCTCGCTAATCATTCTGCTATTAGGCTTCCTTTTTTTTATGGGGATTTAAATACTTTTCTCTTTGTATAGCTTAGATCACAGTTTGAGCTGCGAATGGTAAACGCTAACTTTGATATTTTACCTTATAGTTGAATAGTTACTAAACAGTCGATCATTATTAATGTCTCACTAACAATTATTATATTATTTGGTAAACTTACAGGAGAAATTGGCTTGCATCACTTACTGACGTGACTAGAAAAAATCTTGAGGCACATAAGTATAATGTTGTTATTAGCACCGCGTCTTACTACCCGTTCGGGTTACACGCACTTACGCTAATGTGTAATGGTGGGTGATAGTGAGATGAAATGGAAGACCTGCAGTTTACTATGGAATCCGAACCACGGTGGAGCCTGGCATTCGACACATTCACAAGTTGTGATTAATACACGTCTTGTCAGAGGTGAAGGAAGGGCTTAGCGATCAGATAAAGCTGTGCCGATAAGTATTATGAGTGCGAAGCCGGTTTTAGTAGCTTTGCTAATGTCCGATAAAGGCCAAAAACACAAAGAAGAGACTCTAAACTAAGTTATATTACAAAATAATTGTGTTTCTTAACATAAAGGCTTTACAACTGTGAACAGTACTGTATTAAGGTATTTGTTCATATGACTATAACAACCTATTGGACTACGTGTGATGGTTCAGGGTATTACAAGTCTTAGTCTCACATGCACTGGATGCTACGATGGAATAGTGATACTTCTACCCTGAGACCGGCTACTTTCTCAAATATAATTTTCTTAGTAGTTCTAAGAGAACTATTCTTTCTTCACGCTCATTAACAATACATTTCCTAAAACGATCCTCTTCATTCGTAAATAGCTCACTACTCGTTAACCCTCAGATTGTAAACACTTTTTTATCAGATACACTCATGTTTTAAAGTTAAAGAAACCTGCTTCGATAGCAGCATGATCTATGGAGTCACTTTCACAGGACTGCCGATGATGGAGAGATCGGATTTCTAATCCCGGTCGGATGTACTGAGGGTGGTTTTTCTATTCTCCTCCACGCTAATTTATATAAACTTACTATAAATTCAACCTTCCTCGTCCTTAACACACAAGCGTGTACCATAGCACGAACTGGTAGTAACAAGCGCTGCAAAAACGTAAAAGAAATCATAAAACCCCTTTGAAACGTCTGGATATATTGTAATTTTATTACAGTTATTCGTTGGTGTTTGGGTAGGGGGTCAACCAATCATATTTTCTCATGTTAGTCATAAACAAAGTTACAAATTAAAAGGGCCAATTTCAAAGTCAGACTTAGTACGCACGTGAATGCTACAGGGTAAATATATGTTTTAGAACTGCACCTGTGATTATGTCCACCCTGTCCCTATTTTATCAATCATTCAAAGGTTCGTCTCTATCCCTCACAGTGAAATATTTGTTCGCTGATACCTGGTCAGTGAGTGTTATAATGGGTGATGATAACAATTATTCACAGCTACATTTTCAACTATAATCCATTTTTCACAGAAAGGCCCTTATCTGACAGAAAAGCTACTAGATATACTATTACGTGCTTAAACGTTAAGTTACGTTATATACAGCTTTCACTTTTGATAGAGATGATCACTGCTTATAAAGTAACGCTAATAATACGGTAGGATATGATCAATTTTGGCCGTGAGAATTAAAGTTTATCTCTTCTTACCCTGGTAACACCACATAATAAGCCACTGTAAAATACGTTGTTGGCTCAACTAAACGATATGATAGCTACATAAACGATTCAGTTTTTCAAAATAATGTTTATTTTTAACAGACGCTATGTATTATATTTTTTCTACCTTCTTAAATAAATGTTATTGGAAAACCTTTAAGCGAGCCACACCTCACGATGACAAAATAATCCTTCCCACCCTTCTTTATTATCTCTCTCTCGCTCTCTTTACACCAAAGATGACGCAGGCAGGCCAAAGTGAGTATCTGATCGCCTGGAGAATCTTGCGTGTATTGGCACGCCAACCCTGCCTGTAATCACCTCTTTATGACGTCCCCAATGTGGGGTCCCCCCTGAATCTCCACCACACACAACAAGGCCTTCACTTAACTGCACAGCGTGCTTGAATGGCTTCTCGTAGTAAGAATCGCCCCTGACCCCTTCGCTCTTTAACACCCTTGTTATTGGGGTAAGGTGGGGGGAGGACGGGAGGGGAATAAAATATTTTGGACAAACCTCTCCATTTATTTAACAGGGTAGTATTTATAGATTGATATTCTATTAGGAGCAAAAATACGTCATACTTTTTTGGATGAATTGTCCTTCAGAGGGCTATGTTGGTTCGAATTCAATTATAAGAATCAAATTCACAGTATACATTTATGATTATAATTTTCAATGCTCTAAACGAGTCTGCTTCGAGGACTATGATGAACTTTTTGACAAAAACAAATATTTTCAATATTGAGCACACATTTCATCAAAATCTCTAACAAAAACAATGAATTACATAAAATAACGACAATCCTAATTTAGTTAAATTTGATTGTAATTGCTATTAGAATAAAGTAAATGAAAATATCTCTCATTGATGTTTTCATTGCGATGCGCATCTATAGGTATATTATAAATTAGAAAGTAATAATATATTATTTTAGCACCACGCCTTTCCACCTGTTCGGGCTATCACTCATATGTACTAATTACTCTAATGCGCTAGGGATGAGGAAGGTTGAATTTAGAGGAAATATGCCCCCATTTGCGTGGAGGAATGGTGGAGAACCATTTAGTAAAAACACCCTCAATACACCCACCCAGGACTCTAACCCTGATCTTCCCATCATCGTAAAAACCGTTATATTGTGACAGATGATGTCTTGGAACACGAGACGACTGAAGTGGGTCTGAGTAATTTAAGAGTAAGTCCATCTCTACCCAAGAACAACACCTAGCTTAGGTAGGTAATATAGTTCTAACCAGATGACATATTGTGATGCGGTTTTCTTGTATTCTTCTTTAAAAAACAAACAAAAAGAATTAAGACCAGTGCAACTGTTTTAATATACTAAAGAGAATACAATAAAGTTTAAAAACATATTTTTCTTAAAAACAAAACTATTTTACTCATCCCAATTTTGTTGTTGTCAAATGAAGAATGCAAAAAACTATACTTTGATCAGTTTTCTGGATCGAGTTTATCTAGTCCCTCTGTTAGCCGGTCGTTATATGGCTCTTAAGAGGCTCAACAGTCTGTTAAGCTGTCAGACAAAGAAGTAGCGATTAAAACGGTCCTTTTTCGTTGTGTGTTCCAGGTTGAAGGAAGGACTTGGTAATCAGACTTCCCATGTAAAGCCCTCCATAACGTCCGTCGCCCTGGACAGCCGGAATCTCCACTTCTCTCTCTCCAACAGGTGAGATTCCACTTAGCTGGACATTTCACCACCAGTAGAACAATTTCAATATCATTTTATTGACGTTGTTTAGAGACAAAATTTGACTAGGTTTAATTATTTGAAGTGGTGTTAGCTATAATTTAAATAGAATAGATTGGAAACAAAATGTTTCAAAGTTTCGAGAATCAAGTTACTTTTTATAATAAATATAGCATCTGTGATATCTAGTGGTGTGACGTGAAGTGATTCCAGGTTAAGCAAAGCTTGTTAAAGCTGTACCTCTGATATGTTCTCCCCCACTCAGTCCTCCATTTGACCAATAACACATAGGCGCAATTCTACACTCCTCACATAGGAGAATGTTTACGTAGATACGTCTTGACCAATGCATTTTCTACTGAGCTATGAGAACAATTCATAGGTACAGTTTAAACTAACTATACCTACCCTGGTAACACTCCACGACACGCCACTGAACCTATCATTAGACAGTTAATATTGCAAAACATATAAAATAAATAAAGTAATAAGACTACATTTTATCGAAAAGTTAGCTACTGAATACATCTTACGGCTGTCAAAATTCAAACCGCCTTTTAAAAATTACTAGAAAAAGGTGACAGTGTATACATTTCAAATGTCAATATTGACATAATCTTTAAACATTTGAGAAAACATTCTAAAAAATGTGTGAAAATAAGGAGTGGTTATAATAAAAGTTAAGACTTAGATAAATTGATCTAGAAAAATAGATAAAAAATTAATTTATAAATTAAACAGTTAATAAAGTGGTAGATGTATTAAGTGAAATTAACAAGCACGAGAATGTATAATTTAAATATAATTTTGATGAAGAAACATAGTGTAAGATCTGAACATTTATATAAAATTATAATACATCATCAACTAAAATATAAATCTCAAACGAGTTGATGAAATGTCTAAAATATAAGTTGACACATTAAAATATTAATACAAAAATGTGAGATACAATATAGGGTGGTACGAACAATGTTCTTAAGTCCAGATATGTTGTGAAATAAAAGAATAAAAATTAGTCTAACAGCTGCCAAACTGACAAACAAATAAAATGAAGTGGTTATGTGATGTAGATCTAAGTCTTATCTGTGTCTTTGTCCCAATATTCCTTTTTGATATCCAGCACTGGAAAGAGGTTGGATTACTTCATTCCGACATGTTTCGATACTATGCTATTTTGTTACATGTTAACATCTAGCCGTCGTAACAACACATGTGTTTTTCATAACGACATAATATCCATGATTATGGTACCATAGTACCGTAGTATTCTTTTATCTTACAACAGATCTGGACTTTATAACATTGTTCGTACCACACTATATTGTATCTTATATTTTTGTATTAATATTTTAATGTGTCAACTTATGTTTTAGACTTTTCATCAACTCGTTTGAGATTTATATATTAGTGGAGGATACATTATAATTTTATGTTCATATCTTACACTATGTTTCTTCACCTAAATTATATCTAAATTATACACTTTTGTGCTTGTTAATTTCACTTAATACATATACTACTTTATTAACTGTTAATTTATAAATTAATTTTTTATCTATTTTTCTAGATCAATTTATCTAAGTCTTAGCTTTTATAATATTTAAAGTGACAACTTCAGAATATATTACTTGGCGTTTGAACATTTAAAGCAGATTTAGTATCTTATTTACATTCCAGATAAGGTTCTTTTTAAGATGATTCAGATATGGTAGACGCTATAAGAACAACAATCTAACCCACTTCGATGGCCGCGCTACTCTCGTGTTAGACTAGACTGCCTAAGATAGGAAGATTAGGGTGTGATCACGTTTGGGTGCACTGATGGGGGTTTTCCCTAAATGGTTTTACACTCTCCATCCACGCAAATGAGTGTGCACTTACTCTCAATTAATCACTTCCTAATCCCTAACCCATTAGTGTGGTTAGTACATAGGCGTATATAGGCGCTAAGAAAATCGATATAAAATAAAATACAAATATAATATGTAAGAAAATGCAATATTGACAAAACGTTTCTATACTTATCTCACATATGTTTAAAAATTGATTGGTATAAAGAACATGGCTGGGAGTAAACTATATATCTACATGAAGGTGGATTGAGTAGCTATTATAGCCATCAAAAAAGGTTCTTCCTATGATGCTTCAACTGTAGTTTAAATTTAGAGGATATTGGAGAGCTGGATGTATTGGTTAGCGCTTCTCTCTCTGATCAAAGGTATACCTCAGTTTTATCTTTTGTGGTGCTGACTGACAGCTCACAGCTGACTTCTGACAGTCAACAGTTAGGTATATACCTAAATTTGACTGTCAGAAGTGACAACTGCTAAAGACATGTTTTTTGTAGATCATATGGTTCGGCGTAGGGATACATAATTTGGTCTGGTAGCTTTTCAAAGCGTCAGAAGTCAGCTGTGAGCTGTCAGTCAGCACCACAGAAGCTAAAACTGAGGTATACCAGGCCTTGCCTTACCTCACCTACATACATGAAGGATTTCTGGATGTATTTTTCACTGACATCCTTTCTTCACGCAAATATGGGTGCATATTATATTAACTAATGATTATATTTACTCTTATACCCTACCCTCTCAGATTAATAAGCTAACAACAATGTTTAATTTATAAATTTATAATAATTTAATACACATTTGAAAATACATATTTTAAAAGTAACTCGTGAATTCCCAAAATGATAACAACTTTTTCTTCAAATTTTGCTTTTTATTTTTGAAAAGAAAAAAGGTCCACACAAGGTGGTTAACACTCGCAAAACGTATAATACCTTGAAACTAAGGAGAATTGATGGAGCACGAGATGACGTCATCATAAGGCTTCAAGTCTTTGTGGGTGGTTCATTACGACACGTTCCCTCCTTATGTATATATATATCCTTGACTTCATCGTTGTCTCCCTATTGTGTATTTAATCCTCTCGAGTAGCGTGTAGCAGAGTGTTTACAGTGTAAGCAGAGTTTTCTAAAACTGTATCTGTGAAATGCTATAATCTCTTGGTATACCACCCAATGGTCAGGTATCAACTCCCATGTGAAGTTCGTAGAACAGATCTTATGTATTATTGGCCAAATTTGGACCAAGTGGGTGAGAACGTATCACAGGTACAGTTCTAATAAACCTCGACTGCCTTGGACACACCCCACGACACGACATTGTCTTATTGTGTAGACCTTTCATAGGTTTCATTTCATCACCAAGATAACGTCAATACTGGAGACATCATTCCAATCATCGCCAAGACGGACAAAGTTCCCTTCTTTATCTTTTAGTTGAAACCTTTAATGCCATTAACTTTTTATAAATAAGCCTGATATGATATCCCGTACATGTAGTCAAATTAGGCCAGCCGACGTATTTAGAGTAGTGACATGATAACTCTACCAGCTACCATATATATTAATGAATTCATACGGCCAGCCAAGTGCGCTTCAAATACCACTTTTGAGAATTTGTTGCACAGCGCTAGGAGAAATATAATAAGCCTTTATTTTAATGTTGGCTTGTCAACATTTATCATTTTATATTTTATTTAAGGTTTTATTTTGCACAACGCATTTTATTACCCGTGTTAGATATCCAGCTATAAAATGTTCTTTCTGCGGTGATCTGACTATAGTAGTGGCTGCAGCGCGCTGGCCACTCTATTAATGTGGAAACAAACCATCTTGTATTTTCCGTGGGTGATAGCGTGAAGGTGGGGATGAAAGGCAGAGAGAAAAGGGAGACCAAGTATTTTTGCAATTTACATAGAAAAACTATTTTCAAACAAAAGAAATCATTAATATTACTTCTGTAGGAACATAGAATTTAATTTTCTTCACATGGTGATATCATCATTTCTTGAATATCTGTCAAGGATGTCCTGGAATTTAATGGCCATTTTTTCTCTTAATTTAAAAAGTTTCTCATCAAATACCGCTGTACTCATGACAGATATTCAACAACGGTTGAGATCATGGGAAGAAAATTAAATTCTATGTTCGTACTGAAACAATATTTTATTTAAGAATAAAATAGTTAAAGCTATTATTGTGCTTTAGTGAGGTTACTCCATCTAGATATATTCTGGAAGCTGAAAAATGACCTGGACACGGGTATCGAACCCGGAACCTTTGGTTTAGTACGCCAACGCTCTAACCACTGAGCTATCTAGAAGCAAAGAATGGCCCTGGGCACAGGACGATTCCTGGATAGTTCAGTGGTTAGAGCATTGACGTACTAAGCCAAAGGTCCCGGGCTTGATTCCCGTGCTCAGATGTCATTTTTCAACTTTCAGAATATAATATTTTATTTATTTTTGGGGAAAAAAAGTTTTGCTATAAAAACTGTAAAATACTGACGTTTTCTCACATCTCCTAAAGTGTAAATCTTGTCTATAGAGAGGGGGTTTGTTTTTCAATCCTCTTTGAGAATTTGGTTGGAGGCATATAAGGTAAGTTACGGGTTATTCGGATTCCAACGTAATCAGGAGGTCCCTCGTGCTAGAGATCAACATTTGTTGAGAGTATGTAAAATTCTATGATAACACATACAATACGGCAATCTCTTGTTACTCAGAATTTAAATGCTCATGTTATTCCCGTTACAATATTATCTATTTTTGCTACTATTTGTTTGTATTTGTTTCGTTACTGCAGTTTAGGTGCAGTTTTATAACTACAATCCAAATTTCATTGTAAAAGCCATTTGGAAAAATACAAACATTTTTGCGGCCAGCATAGATAACATTCTACCATTTTATAGGTGTCGATAATGTCTATTCAAAATGACAGCTACAGATCACATGACTTAAATTATGAATAAATGAAAGTAGTACTAGTAGCTTTCCTAGGTGTCAAATAAGGTTCCTCCTATTGAAAGTGTACTGTATTAGTGACGAAAGGAAGATTAATTTATAATAAATACACCAAGATTCACATGGGAAACAAAACTTTGGAAATAAAAAACGTAACCAGTGTGCCCGGGAGAGTATTGAGCTTCAACCCCAGAGTCAGTGGCAATCACTAATGCACACCCGACCGGGACGGCTTACTCTCCATTATAAATACTTTTTCATATACGTTTTTATATTTACTAGCAGAAGTACTTTGGGTAGCCGTGCAATAAATTGCGTTGTTACCATGGTCAACGCTTTTCTTTGCTTCAAAGAGACAAAAAATAATACATGTACCTTTTAGTTATTCCGGCCCGTTTTTTATAAATTTAAAATACATATGAAACAAAATTTAAAACTCCAGATACTAATTTTAACATGTCAGCCTTCTGCGTGCAGTAGATGTCATGCAACGCTCATGACAGAGAAATAGACTCATCATTTTAAGAAAATAGATTAAAAATGAACTAAACCTACACCTAAGTTCTGAATCCTAATGTAAAAGATGGGCGTTATTCTCGAGAACTTGCCACACACCAATGTCTTATTTGATGAAAGTACTGATGTCATCAACTCTCTGACGTATGCGCCCTTACTGAGCTCAATTGGTTTGGATGCTTTTAAAATATATTGGAAGACCTTCATGTTTCTGTACAGGTTAGAATCTAGAGGTGCGCAAGACACGTCGGAATATTTACATTACAATTTGGCTTTAAAGGATTTGAAAAGTCCTATTTTTAAATAAATTAAATAATCTTTTAAGCGCCTTCAGTGGGCAAACGGTTAAAGTTGTCATTCTCATTTAGTCTAGTTTGCTGGTGACGAAAGTTCAAGAATAGAATCCGTGTGGGCTTTTTCTAGATTCTTTCCCACTATTTTCCCACGCAAATGAGGATCCTTTAACTATGAATTCTTCCTCGTCTGTATTCCATAAGTTTAAATATGGGGATAGCCTGAATATGCACGTGGCTAAAAAATGTCCAATATATATTAGACTCACCAAAATATTAATTTATTACTAATTCAAAGACGTCACATGACTTCCGCGTCACATAATTATTTTCTGGCTTAAAAGTTTTCTTCATAGTGTAGGCTGTATTCATCTTTTTAAAATAGTTTTGATGAATTATGATGTATAAAAATAAGGTTAAAATTTCGTCACAATTTAATATTTTAGCATCTGTAGGTTCTGTACAGTTTTTTACTAACCTAAAATTTGGCACATTTGTTCCTTAACTATTTTACTCTACTGTGTGGTTCATCAAGAAAAAAATCAAAATTGTATTACATAGAAATAAAATTTCGAAACATTTAATCCCAAATTTGTGTTCTTAATATAGTTTCTCTTTAAATGTGTGTAGAAGAGCTAAATAATTTAAAAAATACCTAATGTGTTCCAATAAAACTATTTTTAATATATAAAATAAATAATCAAAGGGATGAATGTGGATCTAATTTGTAAGTTATATAAAATAAATATTAAGCTCAGTCTTTTGAATCGAAGAAGCAAAATAATTTGATCAGGTTCGTGGATGTGCAACAGATTTATAGCCAATTTCCTTGTCTTTTTACAGCTCTAATAACTCTACACCGTTAGCATTATGGCATCTGGAAAAATTAGCAACTTATATCTTTAGTTTTAGGGAAAGAAATTAGGAATATCAATGGGAATGAAATTATACACTTTTTCTTCCTCAATATGAAACCGCTACAGTAACTAAAGCTAACAGCCTACTTATACCTAATTTATAACCTAAACTAGATCGTACTTTGAAGTAGTGCAAGAAAATTCTATGTAAATATTATATTAATAGTGTTGTGTTTGTGTGACTGTTTAGATATTTATGATCGACAAATTTCTAAATTGTATCCGGCAAGAAGTCATAATAGCAAGATTTTTTTTTGTAAAATGCCAAATAACGTTGTTGCATAGAACAAAGAGCTTTATAGAACACTAAAATAGTGATCAAAAGTAACACTACAGGTAGGGAACAGCCAAGGGATGGAATTAGGTGCAGGGACGGAATTTGGGCCTACCCTACCCTAAGTCAATTTACAGTAATTGAAACTACGAGAAAACGGCTGAATAGATTTTGACAAACAAACACTAATTTTTAAAGGTTATGGTTCGAGGAGCTCGGCATGAATATTAATTTCTAGTGAAAACCCGATTTTCCTATTGAATTTACAGATTTTCTGCTGTTTGCACAGTGAATCATCTGTATAAATACTCTTTGTTTACATGACCCTTGGAGAAAAATGCTAGCACAACTAACATAGATCTCAGCATTCGCTGAACAATCCACTAGTTAATATAGGCTATTGATATTATTTCTGATAAACTTAAAATATTAAACTAAATTTTTATTTAGTTTTTTAACATTACTTGGATTATCTTTGTAGAGTTACATCAATATATAGCCAAAATAGAATTAATATTCCACAAGATTTATTGTTTTTGCCAAATATAAATTACTTGACCTCCAAACTAAGACAAGAGCAAAATTCGGATGTGAAACTTACAAATAAACTAACTAATAAAGGTTGGCCTTTAACATAAAGTCATATATAAAGGCAAAAACGCCTGCATTGACATTTTAAGACCACTTAAGAAACACACTTGTGTATATCGGGAACAACCCAAGGTGTTAATAATTAAAGTAGCCATTTTTCTCAAAATCCATTCCATGTTCTACACATATATGTTTTTTTGTTCAAGGGGCGTAACTGACAGGAATGTAACGTTTCTATTTGGCTCAAGAGTTTTCCACCCCCTCCTCCTTTTTCTTTGGGGGGAGGGGGGGCGAAAATGAGTCTAAAGGGGATGAGGGTGTTAAGGAGGGAGGCAAGTCTCTGAGAGCAATTTGAAGAATTGTTGTGGCGACACGATATGTTTGCCTGGCAAACTAAACTATTCTCCCCCTTAGCTTGGTTTATCCTCTACCCATCCACCCCTCAACCCCCCAATGTCAACTAAACAAATCCGAAAACTCCCCTTTGGCCATACGTAACCCCCTGGTTCTCCCTCCTGTACATAGGATACATATATCTCCCTCTCACTCTAATAGGGGTTGGCTCTGGGACGTGACGAGTTAGTGTAACCAGGAGATTAGCTTGTATGTATATACTCACAAGTTCAGGAGACGCTATCAACCAACACCGCGTTAAGGGGTACGCCTCGTCACTTTATTGCGGGGAGGAACCTGCTCAAACTCTACTGCAAGTGCTACAAGGGGCTATGCCCAATCTGTTATGTATTACTACCCATTCAAGCAGTTGAGTGGCATGACTTGTTGCCAAGGTAAGCAGAGATTTTAACTGTAACTGTGAATAGTTCTCATCACTCAGTAGAGCATTCATTTGCCAGGGATAAACCAGAATATACTTAAGCCTAGGTGTAAAGTATATAGATCAGAACCTATGTATGATTGGTCAAATGGGGACCGAGTGGGTGATAACATATCATAGGTACAGTTTCCAGCCCAGAGGTGTAGTGGTCAGTGCACCAGGCTAAATAGAGGTCCCGGGTTCGATTTCTGGCTGTTAGCTCGGGTATTTTTCTCTTAAGGGGAGCTATACCAACGGTTGCCAGGGGTTGGTAAAATTAGGCTTTAGTTGGGTCTAAGACTCGCACTGGTCAACACCATATTCATTCATCATCACCTCATCTCATTGTGGGTACGTGTAGACAACCTCCATAGGTACACCACGGGCAACGCTTTGTGCCGCCAGAGCGGCCAATAGTTTACGTAGACCTACAGGCAGACCGAACTGGATGTCATGACACTCCCGGTCAGAAATACCATACGTAAAAAGAGTACAGTGTTAACAAGCTTTACTTAACCTGGAAACACACTACAAAATGCCAATGCATAAAGAACATCCACATTATACTCTATCAGGGTATGCGGGCGTGACTAGTGGGTTCTTGTTAGAGCAAGCTAGGTTTGACGGGACTGTACTAGTAAACTGTTTCCTCCCCGTCACTATCCATTTGTCCAACCACACATACAATAACATAATTAATTAAGTTATGTTTACTAGGGCAGAAAGGCAAGACTGATGCCAAATATAAGTGAACAACTTTCTAGTACAATTATGTTAAGTATGTTTTGCTTTGGGAACAACCCTCGCACTATCCTTGATAGTTAGGTATGAATAATGTACATCTTTGAAGAAGTTTACCTGAAAATCCGTAGAGGGAGATTGGAAATCAACCTAGGAAAAACCACTTTGGTACACCTGACCTAGATTTGAACTCCAACCTTCCAAAAACCAGCAAACTGGATTAAACTAGCGCATGTCTATGTACCCACTGATTCTGGTTGTAACAAAAAGTATAAATTCTATCATTAGATTTACAATTATATTTGAGCAAGTCAGAACAATATAATATATTATTTATTTACTCTGATTATACGTTACGTTGAAAATAAATACTTTCGTGGCATTTATTTAAAGCTCATCCAGACCTGGACTTACAATAAATTAAACTGCCTATTTCCCATAAACAATAATTTGAACTATACATTGGGGATTTATTAGGAATCGAATAGCCTGATAAGTCTTTTAAAAAATGCTTTCAAGCAGTCCAAATAAAAACACAACAAAAATTAATGGTTATACATAAACGCACTTTGCACTTGTGAAAAATACAAGTAGTTCATACACTACTTACGCACAGCTATAGGTAAACTGCAAATGAATACTATGGTACTGATCTCGTGGAATTTGACACTTTTAGTTGAATGAACATCTAGACAACCTTTTTGAGTGAACCTACTTTAAAATCACCTTGAACTTAGATTTAAGTTCTTAATGGAAAATGAGGTTATTGATTTAGTTGTTTGTTAATTATAAAACACATTATTTGATTGACAATGATCAATAGTTTAGTGAAATAATTTTATAAAAGTATAATTTTTGTCTTTTTAGGAGCTTACAACCAACTAAATGTTATTAGTTGCTTAACAGCGCAAAGTTGTGAACTCCAAATCACTTATGTTCTTCCTGTTAACACATAGTATGAAGAATGAAACCTCTACCTTGACGATGTCAGCCCAAATGTCTCAGAGTTGGTTGGACATTGTTTGAAGGCATAACTCCTAATCGATTTCTACCACAGAACGAGGCCTTTATTCTATTCGCATTCTGACAGAATAAGAACAATATATTATCAGGCAGAGCTTCTTGGTTTTTCCATCCCGCCATCTTGGTATTCCCGTTTCCGTTCTTCTTTTGTTTCATTTTGTTTATTTCCCTTATTTTGTGTTTTTTAGGTGAATGTCGAGCGATGACGAAAATCTATATCACCAACAACGAAACCGACGCATGTTGAATCTTTATAGTTGGATTCTGAGTGGCCAATATCCGTATTCACCTTCCAACGATCCGGGGTAAGAACCATTCAAACAGTCCTTCCTCAGACATAAGACACCTTATCTCCTCTGGTGGTTGTATGTAGTACGTTGGCCTTTAAGGGTGACAGGTAAAAATGGCAAACTCCATCGTAATTGGGAAGGGGTGAAATCTTACACATGACCGATCTCCATTCCACTGGAACTGACATTTAACAGTAGCCTCCCCTGATTTTCTATTTAGGATCGTCACGTTTAGGATAAACCTTCAGGCTATTCTTTACCAGGTCGGCAAACAAGGCTCTATTAATTCGTTTGTATCAAAGGCTTTAATTTACCCATACCATACACTTCCCTCTTTGTTGTCGGTGTACTGCAGAGAAAATATTGGTTTCTTGTTTGATGTCAACAACTATGGTGAGTGGAAATTGACAAAATAGATTACTAGACTTGATTTATGTCAACTACTTTCTAACTTAATCAAGACAAGACTTGTCATTAATTATGAAGACTCTTAGCATCTAATATTAGATTAATTCTAGGACAAATAAATAGGTCTACTACTAAGATACAAGACTGTTAATTTACCACCCATTGACTAAGATCTAAAATTGTTAATCAACCACCCATTGAGTAAAATCGGATTTTACAGGGACTCATATTTGGCCTTGTCACAAATTTAACGCAAGACACATAGAAAATCAGACATGACCAATAAGTGTAAGTTTACCAGTGACGGTTCGTGACCTGTTTCCAGATTAAACAAAGATGGATAGGTCTGTACTACTAAAATATTCCTTTCCCCAAATTGGCCATTTGACCAACCACACACATAATAATATAATGAACAAAGGCAGGTTTATTGGATTTAAATAAATGGTTTTACTATGAATGAGAAGAAATACTTTACCAGTGCAGGCCCCTTCAAGACATGCTTGCTTAGGGAACAACTCATGAGCCGACCCCAAAAAGTAGGCTACATATATACATACAGTTTTTGAGGACTAATCTTGGTTTCCATGAATCAATATAGCTTATGTTCAAAATAACCCAAAAAGATTATTACTGGATACCTGATGAGTAGAAAAGTAAAAATAGAGTCAACCAACCACCTTATTATGCCCAATTTCAACCCAAATTACGATGAATAGTTCTTTAAAGTCATAATACGTGACACATTTAAAGTATACATATCAATTCAAAAAATGTATATAGTAAAGTTTGGGTAAGATCTTTGATTTTAGCACCTGTCTCTCTTAAATACTGACGTACCAGTTCTTCTTAAATATTGACAGGCCTACCTGATAACATCTGATGCATCCAATACTTTTCTGCACGAACTAACAAAAAACCACCTAGCTATTTCAAACGAATGTTAATCTAATATGTATTAGTTTACTAGCTTATTAACATCATTATAGACATTTATAACCTTATGTTCATTTAGTATTAGAGGATAATATTATGAACCCTATTGAATGTAAGCCAAGTTTAAATTATGTTGAGTATAAATATGCTAATTTTACACATACACACACACACACACATATATATATATATATATATATACATACAGGCCTATATCTAATTTATTAAAATATGATCTATATAAAGTTTAATGTTGCGGTAGTAAAATATTTTATAAATAATCCCATAACATAAAAAGTATATATTTCTAAATTTATTTTAATTTCATAAAACCAACTATATTTTTTTAATATAATATAACCATAGGGTTATGGAGGGCCTTATTTCATAACCTTTACGTTATAATGTTTTTGCTTCAAAACCATCACCCAATCCTTTTTAGGTCACATTCACTAATAGGGTCCTAGTTCATTCACATAATATTTATTATGTTTTAAACTAAATTAGTTGGCTTCTTAGTGGTAAGATTATCTCCTCATTGTGACCAACCATCTCTGAGAAATTTTGATTGGAATCCCGGGGTGCTTTAAGTTTATTCTTAGCACTTTGTAGAAACAGACAAAATACGAGTTATCGGTACGAGTTTACCACACGTACAATCCCAGGTGATAATAGTTCTCTAGATTGTCAAGTGAAGATGTAAATTGCCCTGTATTCTATAGAGCAGAGATGACAATCTATGGCACGCATACTACTGGGTTGCACGCGAACAAGATTTGGGTGACAATTCAACATGAAAAATAAATCCTAAATAAAACTTTTTCCAACGTGATATTATTTTTGAGGTCAGTAATATTTTGATAGCCTTGTCATTAACATGTCATAATTAACTTTGTGAAGTCAGTCAACGACGGGTAGAAATTGTTTGTGTGTTGTTGAGGACAAAGATATGAACCGAACATAAATATCTTGGCTAGAAAAATACAACACGTTTCAAACTATAATGAAAAACATTATGTACATTTTTATTTTAGTATTTATATATACTGTATTTATTGTATTTCCCCCCATGAAGGTGTCTCTTTAAATGTTTTTACTTCACGTTAATGATATTAATATTGTCTAAGACAATCACGTTGACAATTTAGTTTAATAAATTTTACTTCTTTAAAGTTTAGTCAATATTAAAATATTTAGAATTTTATTTGACTTGTTCATTACATTTCATAATATTCAACAAGTGTAGATTTTTAGTAATTAAAACTTAAGTAAGAGGTGATACACTTTACTAGTTCAAAGTTCAGTTGGTTATTAAATGGCACACTGGTCAAAAAAGTCTAGCCATCCCTGCTCTAGAGTGTCAAGGGAAGGTACAAACTGTTCTCTAGAATGTCAAGGGAAGGTACAAACCGCTCTCTAGAGTGTAAAAGAAAGATACTAATTAAATAATCAACACATAAATCGCAGTTTTTTTTTATCCTGGTCCATATATACACATATTGAACTTGCAGTAAGCTAATATTTTTTTCACATATGAGTTTGAATTTGATTTATTTTTACGAAAAATATCATTTGGAGGAGTTAAAAAAAGCTTGAGTGGAAATCTTTAAAATACACTAGATTTTTTTTACAATCAACATGATAATGTTGCTTATTAAATAATTAACTATCGTGGCTTGATGTTGATTCATTTTACCACATTTTTCATTAATACTTATCAAATCCCAAACGTAGCATGAGATAAAATTATAATATTAAATCGAAAGTGTAAATTTTGCGAATGGAGTTTTATAGTATAAATATCTTAAAAATAGGACAATACTTCTAAAAGTAAATTAAATACTCAACGCTCTTGCAAAATTGAATAATATAATTTTAATGGAAATTGTAGAAATATCAAAAATACATGTTTGTTATTTAATAAAATAGTAGTTTTTAAAGAATAAAAAGTCTATCCACACTAAATAAAACAGTTTAAATAACTAAAAAATATAATAATAATAATATTTAGCACCGCGTCTTACTACCCATTCGGGTTATACGCTTAAGTACTAATTACTCTAAGGGATTAGGAATTGGGAGGGTTGAATTTAGAGGAAGTGAACCCGCATTTGCGTGGAGGGAGAGTGGAAAACCATTTAGGAAAAACCACCCCCAGTTCACCCGACCGAGATTCGAACCTCGATCTCCCCGTCCTCGGCGGTCGAGCTCAACACGACAAGTGCTTTAGCCAACTACGCCACCGAGGCGGGTCTAAAAAATATATTTAACAGACTGTTCTCTTTTTAAATTCTAATTAATATGTTTAACTCAAGGAATACTATTTATTTAATAAAAGAAGGAGCATTAAGGATGCTGATCGAGATGAAACTCAGCAGCATGAAACCATAATGTAAAAGAGAAAGATAAAAAAAAAAGGTGCTAGTGACTTATATTCAAAACGTTTAAAAACTAACTTTACTAGTCTTGAGTTTTAAACGTACTGGAACCAAACTAGATTTCAGATGTCCCTTTCTACCAAATCAGGGTGTATCTTTCCCGGGTATAAGCTGTTATAAACATAAATAGTATGGCCTACTCCAATATTCAACCCAAACCATGTTTTTAAAAGTTGACATTAAAAGGGTTTATGTAAACAAGTTACGATTTGTTTGGATTCTATGAGTAGGCCTAAATATAAACATCATTAATCTTGATTTTTTTAAAAGTGCCTAAAAATTGATCCAGACAGGTTCAATAATAATTAATAATATAATAATCCAAATCAAAGGATGTTCTTGATTGATTTGACTCTGCCAATTAAATCGTCGTAAAACTTAATTTTTACTATTGTTATTTAAACATTTGATGAAAGTATTTATCCTTGGAAGATAAAAAAAGAACTTAATAGTTCCAGTTTTGTCCAAGATAAAAGTTTTATTAGAATCAGCGTCACGAACCAATAAAACAGCTGATTATGTAAAACATTTTAAATTCTTTTTGACTATAGGGAAATAGTGTTGATTCATTTGAAAGCTTATATTTGATCAAAATTCTTATTCATTCTTTAGAAACCAGCTATGGTTTAAATGATCTTAAGTGGTCTTCTGGAAGAAAGAAACTAAATATGAACAAAAACTTCTTTTTTTCAGATCAACATTGATGACATTTTATTTTATTAGTAGTAGTCTATTATTTTATAGGTAGTCCTATTAAACGGTGAATCGAAGCTATTAGGATAAGCAGCTGATTTGACTTTGTTGGGCAATAGTAAGGAAGCTGTTGCAAGAAATACAGACATTTTATTAGAAGCCAGTAAGGAACTAAGTTTAGAAGTGAACGCTGAAAAGATTACCTATATGATCACACAGAGAACACAGATTGGAGACGATAGAGATTACTTCGAACAACATATCATTTGACAGGGTTAGTGAATTTAAATATCTCGGAACAATTTTATTTAGTAATAACGATATTAGATTGGAAATTAGGAAAATAATTTAGTCGGTAAGTGCATTCTAATACTCGATCAGTAAGTTGTCGACATATCGCCTGCTTTCAAGGAATGTAAATCTCAAAAACTATACAAAACATTAATTTTACCACTTGTTCTTTATGGGTGTGAAATGTGATGAAAACAGTCTTAGGGTGTTCGAAAACATGGTTCTTATTAAGATATTTTGTTCAAAAAGGGATGAGTATTCTGGGGAGTGGAGAAGGTTAAATAATGATGAATTATATAGTATGCACTCATCATAACACATTGGTAGGATAATCAAGTCTAGTAGATTAAGGTGGGTAGGAAATGCAGCACGAATGTGAGAATCTAGAACCATGTTCAGGGTACTGACTGGTAAGCCCAATGGGAATAGACCATTAGATAGACCTAGACGCAGATAGAAGGTTAACATTAGAATATAAATGAAAGAGATAGGGTGTAATGAGGTGGACTGGATAGAACTAGCTAGGTGGCATCCTTTTGTAAGTGCGATGACAAACTTTAGAGTAAGTAAGTATTGATATCTCTGAAAAATTGACAATAATGTAAATCATATGACTTTACATATAAATGTATAAAAGGTGTTTCAAAACGGCTAAAAAAAGTTATTTTCTATGTAAATAAAACTGTAGCTTCACTCAAAGAGCCCGAAAAGATTCTGAAACATAGACCGTTCTTCTTCCAAGTCCCATTCTTTGCACCACATACCTTCTGATGTCGGTGCAACACATGTTCACCACAATTTAACTCAAGAAGCACGTTTTTATGGGCGAGGAAAGAAGTATTTAGAAAAAAGGGAACGTTTCATTTAAATTTTGTTCTAGTGTTGGTAAAGGGGGCTAGGTTAGTATTTTGTGTGATGTTAGGCTGTAGTTGATGACATCGAGGAAATGTGACGTTAGCCTAGTCTATTCATTATTAGTGTGCTCCTCAGTTCATATTCTACCCTACAATAACATTATGAAATGCACATGCAGTCCTGATTCATAAATCTTTAAAATAATCTTTAAAAATTGTATACACTCTAAATTTCTAAGACCCTTCGTTATAGACGGCCATGGTGATCTAACGAGAGCTATAAAAATAAATTAGAACATTGAAGCTCTCATAATTAGTTAGTATGCGTCCAGCCCGAACGGATATTAAGACGAGGAGGTGGGGAGCCTTTTTGTTAAAGTAGACCTATCGATCCTATCAGTAGTGATGGCCGAGCGTCTTGAACTCAAATTAAATTTTTTCGCTGTTGGAGGAGAGGTTAAGGCTCAGAGCTCAGCTGAGTACACTAAGGGTGGTTTTTATTATATTGTTTTAACTGTAGGTTTCTCATTTTCTCTCCAACCCGCACCTGTGGCTACGTAGAATAAGGCGTTAGAATCAGATTATAACAGGTCACTGCTTATGGAAATGTCAGAGTCCAAGTACACTCCCGGTCAGGTGTTCTGTGTTTATGTTTGTGTCTACTTTTACAAATCTGAAAATATCCCTACGGTTTTTAATCCTCTATCCACGATAGTGCGGGTAGACCTACATTCCTTTTAAAATACCCTCCTCAGTTCTACATTTTGTACTAACTATCCTCTAATAATTTAAATGTTCAAACAACTATAAATAAAAGCTAGTCTTTCGCCACTCATTTTAAAAAACATTCTATAAAATGGTTGAAAGTAAGGATTAGTTATAATTAAAAGTTAAGACTTAGATGAATTGCTCTAAAAATATATAAAAAAATAAATTTATAGACTAATGAGTTGCTAAATTGGTAGATGTATTGAGTGAAATTACAAGTCAATATGTATAATTTAAATATGCTTCTGGTGAAAAAACATATTGTCAGATATAAACATTTACATACAATTATTATACATCACCAACTAGACCATAAACGAGTTGATGAAAAGTCCAAAACATAGGTTGACACGTTAAAAATATTAATACAAAAGCTTTTAAGATACAAAATAGTATGGTACAAAACAATGTTTTAGGTCCAAATATGTTGTGAAATAAAATAATAAAATTTGAAGTTAGCATATGCCAAACAAATTTAATGAAGTAATTTGGCAGATGTTAACCTCAAATTTTATTCTTTTATTTCACAGCATATTTGGACCTAAACAATTGTTTTTTTTCCATACTATTTTATATCTTAAAAGATTTTGTATTAATATTTTTAACATGTCAACCTAATGTTTTAGACTTTTCATCAACTCGTTTATGGTCTAGTTGATGATGTATAATAATTTTATATAAATATTCATATCTGACAATATGTTTTTTCACCAGAAGCATATTTAAATTATACATATTGACTTGTAATTTCACCTAACACATCTACCAATTTAGCAACTGATTAATCTATAGATTTGATTTTTTATATATTTCTAGAGCAATTCAATTCATCTAAGTCTTAACTTTTAATTTCTCCACTCAGATACGAATACGTTTTCTATTACGTACGTTCGTCATTCTCTACTTTTATAATAACTCTTGGGGCTAGAACACAATCGATTAATTTAACAAATAAAAAATAAACACTACCAAACGATCGTATAAACTACACTAAACGTATGAAAAATAATGTGTCGAAGTATTAACACTATTAGGATCATAATAAATTAAATTTAAACTCGACTCACGTATTTTAAGGGATACATACAAGGGATAGCATTTCATGAAAGAAGGCACAAAACTAGAGTACACTAAACTAAAATAAAATAAACTATAAAAAAACTAACCTAACCTAGCCTTCGAACAAATACAACTTATATTTTATCATCACAAAAATAAACTAACCTAACTTATCCTTCAAACAAATAAAATTAAAGGTTTAAATATGTATTTAAAATTAAGTATTTTTTTTACAAAATGATCTGATGCAAATAGTAAAAATTAATAGTGACCAACATGATATCAATATAATAGAGGTATAGTAAGATTCATATCGTTAAGTAATTTATTAAAATGTTATCAAAATATTTTTATGTCAGTAGTTTTTATTTATCTAATAATATTAATAACGCAATTATTTTGTGTAACTTCCTGAGAATATATTTTTCAATAATTGACCGAACTGTTCTAGCACCAAATTATTTAATAATCTGAATATTCCAGCTAGGTTAACTAAAATTAACCATTTCTCCACTTAGATACGAGTACGTTTCCTAAAAATTACTTTAATGATTCCTTACCTTGTGTTATGTCGTTAATAACTCTAGTGTTGAACAAAATACACTTTTAAAAATCATAACAAATCAATTTGAGTTAATACACTTTTACCTTTACAAACTTGAGATCTGTGACATATCTAGTTTTTGCCAGGGTGTAGCCAGGCGGTAGAAGCAGTCTACACAGTTTATAGTAGATGGTTCCTCACAGTCTTTCAGATCAAATAAACAAGGAGGATCTTTTTCCGGCAACGAACAAAGCTCCTCCTTAATTTGTTCCAGACCCGTCCCGAGCCGTCAAACCGCCAGTGCCAGTGTGCGCAGTCTCGTAGGCGAGACTTAGGTGGGAGTTTAGGAAACGCGAGAAAATCCCAGTGTTTTTTGCAAATTTTATAGCAAAACTTTTTTTTGTCAAAATAAATAAAATATTGCTCCAGTACAAACATAGAGTTTAATTTTCTACACATGTTGATATCAACAATTATTGAATATCTGTCGTAAATATAGCCGCATTAAATGAGAAACTTTTTAAAGGTAGAGGAAATGTTACCATTAAATTCCAGGACACCCTTGACAGATATTCAATAAATGTTGATATATACTATGTGAATAAAATGAAACTTTATGTTTCTACTGGAGCAATATTTGATTTATTTTGACCAAAAAAATGTTTTGCTATAAAAACTGCAAAAGCATTGCCCTTTTTCTCGCGTCCCCTACACTCCCACTGTGAGGCCGCATGGAGAATATATTCTGGGGTCAACCGATTTTTCCCATTCAACCCAAACAGGATGTAATTTGGGGTGGTGGGAGATTGGTTTAGCACCTGAGACTAGGCCAGTGGTACTAAACGGGTGTGCCACAAAATTGTAGCTTTTTTATAGCATTGTGTCTTCGTCCCCGTTTTGGTTGTACATGTATATATACTAATTACGCTAATGGTGAATTTTGAGGAAGTGACCTACATTTGCGTGGATAGAGTGTGAAGCACGTTTTAGGAATAACAACCCTCAGAACACCTGAGATTCAAAGGCCCCATCTCTAAGTCATTTTCAGTCCAGTTTATTGCGAGAGTGACACCGTAGACCACTATATCATCCAAGTGGATTACATTTTATTATTATTGATAATAAATTAAATAAAATTAGTTTTATATAATAATAATTTGAGGTATTTACTTTCCAGATAATTTAATGGCTTACAATTAAAGGGTTGATTAATACAGTACTTAAATAGAAGCTGGAACTGGTTTCTTACAAAACCGTTCAATCCGTGGTAAAATAGAAACGCGCCTTTTCTGTTCAACCGATAGAAATGTCTCTGTTCATGTACAGTACATGTTCCTAGTCTTCCGTAGTGTTACCAACTTTTACGTTCAGTATGCCGAGAGGACTCGAGACAAAAAATAAGGTGCTGTGAGAAAAAAGAGAGATCTTTTGTATGTGGTGGTTAGGTTAAGAGCACACAGAAAGATATTCAGAGTTATAAGTGGCTTCAAGCGGGGATAAGCGTTATCATTGAGCTGAACGTTTGGCTCGCCAGACAGACATTAGGCTGGCTGAGACCACGTTTATACTACTCAGAGGGAAATAGGGCTATGGTTTTCATGATTCACTCGTTTATTACTTTAGTTTGGAAAATTTTTGCTATAATTTAAATTTACACGCATTTCAGCAACAAAGCACAAGGCTTTTATTTTACATTAAGTAGAAACTATTACATAAATACATCATCCCCACAGTAGTGCTAATTCATTTCATTGCAGACTTCTTCACAAGCTGCACTGGAAGCCCTTCTGTCATTCAAGTGCCCTTCAATAAAGAGCGCTTATAAACAGCACCAAAGATGTATTTGAAGTCCATGTTCGACTGTGATGAGTGATGACTTATCCAAAAAGCTCGGAAACTGAACGTGATATCAATTTTAAAAAAAATAAATATGTTGGTTTCTGAGGCTTTAAACGCTAGTAATCTGTTTTCTCTCTTGTTTGTACTGAGACCAACCCCAATTGGTTCAATGTGTAGGTTTTTCCAAATCACCTGATCGGACAAGCTCAACAGCTTTTATCGCTTAAAATCTCTTTCTGTGAGGCTTTAACCTCAGTATTATTCTGAGACTCTAAGACTCTTATCAACTAGACCCACCCGTACTATTAAAGAAATCGTTTAGTAATATTTGGAATACTATTATTTACCTGTGTCCGAAACGTCCTAAGGCGTCAAGACATGCATCGCATGGTATCGTTGCTGACAGAAAATTTGGGCTGGGGATACTTAGTGGGTTTACTCCTCACCCCTACCCCATTAGTACAGCTATGAAAGCATCCCGGAAGGGTATTATAACAAGCGAAATACAAATAAAGAGCTCAATCTATCCATTTCCAATCCAGCCTAAAAGAGGGTGTAGAAATACACCCATAAATTATAACTCATGTGCACTAAGATGACAACGGGAGAAAATAACTCACGGGAAGTTAAGCCTTCCTCAAGCTATATACAAATTTGAACTCGCCCAGTTTGTTTTGTTATTCGGGGCTCAATGACATCAAAAGGTGGACGACATTAATTAACAGTAGATCAGTGACTTCTAAGAGGGTTGGTTCTCTGACAAAGCCTATTATAATCTCCTTGCCTGGAACTAGATCCCCTCCATTACTGTGACGTCACAACAGCCTGTATTGGAGTGCACAGGAGATAATATTTCCTAGTTTACCTCTTGAATTGTGCACGTGTCACGTGTTTATCTAATAAAATTTCTTCTCTGGGTTGTCACTATTTATTTACAAAATTACATGGGTTATTTTTTCCAGGTTTTCGACAAGAAATTCCCTTTTTTAAAGATTCTTTAGACAGGAATTAAATATAAGAGTTTATTAAATTAACTTTCGTGAAGTCATGCCATGTGTGTTTAGAACATGAAGATTTGATCTTGATGGGAAAATTCTTGCAGTTGCTACACGACCCAATGTATAGAGTAAAAGATGAGACATGAAAGTTAATTGAATCAACATGCTTATACTTCTTCAATTCATTTTTATTTTATTCAAAGCTTACAAGTTCCAAAAAATGAACAATTTTAATTTAAATTATTAAAATTCGTTTGTGCTATGTATCAAAACACTAAAAAAAATATTACATATTTTGTCTATTCGTTTTGTACTACAAGGTAATTAGAACGGAGTATCATTAATTTTTGAAGAGTCTAATAAAGTGGGTTTCTAAAAAAAGTTGGCAAAGCTAAGAATTATTCGTTTATATAATTTGGAATGTAGTATAGTAAAGTTCATTCAGATATTAAAGCTTTACTAACTTAAAATAAATTAGTACTTTCATCGAGTTCACCTAACTAAACAAACACATTTAAATGCTACAAACACTTTGAAAGATATTTAAAACAAAAACAAGAAATAACTAATGACATCCCTGAAGTTTAATTGACTAAAAACACAATATTTTGCTGAGTTTAGTGCTCAATTCTCATTTAAATACAAGCCATAACGCTAAGATTACATGCGCGCAGTGAGGAGAGCCGTGACGTCACCAATCCTAGTCCCTAGTTTGAAGGTCATAGTAGGCTCTGGCTCTGACTGAGATGGAGATCAGCTTCCTGAAAAATGTGTGTTTGGAGATATTTTTTTCTATCATCATCGCATATTAGTACCAGTTTGGGTTGTACACACTTATGTACTAATTACGATAATGGTTTTAATGATTAGAAAGGCTATATTTATAGGAAGTGTACCCGAATTTGCGTGAAGAGATAGTGGAAAATAGTTTTGGAAAAACCACTCTCAATACAACCGAACGTAATTTCAACCCCAATCTCCCTGTCATCGGCAGTTCAGTCTATTACGAATGTGACGCCTTAGCCCATGCGGTCACCGAAGTGGTTCACAACAAATTAACTTCAATTAATTTGTATTCGCTTTACCCATTGTATAAATGTAACTCAGTATAACCGGTATAAATAATTAGACTATACATTGCGAAATAGAAATCCCAAGATTGATCTCCAACAAGGCTGGAATATTAATGAGATGTCCCCCGCCGGCAAACAAGACTAATAGTTTTAATTTTAGACTGAATGCCAACCGGCGCGGTTTAGTGCTCAAATAAACGGTCTGTTGCCTAAAGTTATACACGATCTATTGGACTAGATTTCTGTTGACTTAGATGTTGAGGTAGGAATGCCGGACTGATACGTTGAAAGTAATTTTCCCAATCCATATCCACGAGAATGTAG